>JAUCMX010000022.1:19764914-19804914 GCA_033459395.1 Hemibagrus guttatus | reverse complement strand
TCACTAGACCCCATGCAGTTTGCATATCGTCCAAATCGCTCCACGGACAATGCCATCACCACAACCCTCCACCTGGCCCTCACACACCTGGACAATAAGGACTCATACGTATGAATGCTGTTCATCGACTTCAGTTCAGCATTCAACACAATCAACCTGAGCGGCTGCATCACTGCCTGGTTCGGGAATTGCACCATCTTGGATTGCAAGACCCTGGATCGGATAGTGAGGACAGCTGAGAAGATCATCGTAGTCTCTCTTTCCTCTGTTATGGACATTTACTCAACATGCTGCATTCGCAAAGCCAACAGCGTCGTGGACGACCCCACACACCCCTCACACCTCTCACACACACACACTTCACCCTCCTGCCGTCTGGAAAGAGGTACCGAAGCATTCGGGCCCACACCACCAAAATGCTGAGCAGCTTCTTCCCTCAGGCAATCAGGTGTCTCAGCAGAGGAACATGGACACACACACACACACACACACACACTCTGAACTGAGACCTAAACTGAACAGAACTCACACACACACACACAAACACACACACCTGTTATTGTTTACATGCACATGTCACTTCAATATTGTACAGTAACTTGAAATATTATATCTGTGTTAAATTTCTGCTGCTATTCTCACACTCACTGTACAACACTTCTTTTTTTGCACACGTCGGCGTTATGTGTCTCGTCATTCCCTGCAATTATGTTGTATGTTTAGTTTAAAAACGCACCTTAGTTTAACTTCATGTTTGTCCGCGTCACTCTGTGTTTTGTTTTTGTTCTGTGTAGCGCCTCTGGTCCAGGAGGAACGTTGTTTCATTTCACCGTGTACCGCATCAGATGGTTGAAGTGACAATGAAGCTTCTTTGACGGTCATTGGCCTCATCAGCGACGGTGACGAGACTGTGTATAGACAGGAGGTTGAACAGTTGGCTGTCTGGTGCAGTCTCAACAGCCTCGAGCTGAACACGATCAAAACAGTAGAGATGGTAGTGGACTTCAGGAGGAACCCTCCAGCATTACCCCCCCAAACCCCCCCGCCCACTATCATGGACAGCACTGCGGCTACTGTGGAGTCATTCAGGTTCCTGGGCTCTACAATCTCCCAGGACCTGAGGTGGGAAAGACACATTGACTCCATTGTCAAAAAAGCCCAGCAGAGGCTGTTCTTTCTTCACCAGCTGAGGAAGTACAACCTGCCACCGGGGCTGTTAACACAGTTCTACAGTTCAACTGTTATTGAGTCTGTCCTATGTACGTCTATTACTGTCTGGTTCGGCTCAGCCACCACATCAGGTATTAGAAGTCTACAATGGATAGTTAGGACTGCTGAGAGGATTATTGGAGCCCACCTGCCCACTCTCCAAGAACTTTACACATCCAGAATGAAGAAACGTGCAGGTAGAATCACTCAGGACCCCACACACCCGGCCCACCCCCTCTTTGAACTTTTACCCTCCGGCCGGTGCTACAGGGCAGTAAACACCAGGACATCCAGACACAAGAACAGCTTCTTCCCTCGAGCCATTCATCTCCTGAACAATGAATCTGTCTGCCATCTCCCCCAGGGCAATACAATAATCTATATACACATGTATGTGAAAGTGCAATACTGTTACACCTCATTTCATTGAACCACACTCATACCTTACTCCTGAGCTGCACATTTTGCACATGTATATGCCTCCTGTACATGACTCCCCTATTTATATTTCCCTATATCTCATATTTCTATATTTTTCTATATTATAGTTTATGTCTGTGTATTCAATGGGATATGCAAAGAAAAGAATTCCACTGTGCTGTAATGTGTGTGTGGTGATAATAAAGGCTTCTTGCCCCCTCTTCTCCCTTTTTCTTCCCCCTTCCCCCCTTCTCCTCTTCCCCTCTTCTCCTCTTCTCCTCTTCTCCTCTTCCCCTCTTCTCCTCTTCTCCAGCACCAAAAAAAATTCCTTGTATGTGTGAGCATACTTTGCAATAAAGCACATTCTGATTCTGATTGACTTGACTTTGATCATAGACAACACACCTGATCATACACACACCTGATCATACACACACACCTAATCATACACACACCTGATCATACACACACACCTGATCATACACACACCCCTGATCATACACACACACCTGATCATACACACACAAATGATCATACACAACACACACCTGATCAGACACACATCTGATCATACACACACCTGATCATACACACACACCTGATCATACACACACCTGATCATACACACACCTAATCATACACACACACCTGATCATACACAACACACACCTGATCATACACACACCTGATCATACACAACACACACCTGATCATACACAACACACACCTGATCATACACACACCTGATCAGACACACACCTGATCAGACACACACCTGATCATACACACACACCTGATCATACACAACACACATCTGATCATACACACACCTGATCATACACACACACCTGATCATACACACACACTTGATCATACACAACACACACCTGATCATATACATATACCTGATCATACACACACACCTGATCATACACACACACCTGATCATACACACACCTGATCATACACACACACCTGATCATACACACACACCTGATCATACACAACACACTCCTGATCATACACACACCTGATCATACACACACCTGATCATACACAACACACACCTGATCATACACAACACACACCTGATCATACACACATACCCTGATCATACACACACATGATCATACACAGCACACACCTGATCATACACACACCTGATCATACACACACACCTGATCATACACACACACCTGATCATACACACACCTGATCAGACACACACCTGATCATACACAACACACACCTGATCACACACACACCTGATCATACACACACCTGATCATACACAACACACACCTGATCATACACACACACCTGATCATACCCAACACACACACCTGATCATACACAACACACACCTGATCATACACAACACACACCTGATCATACACACACCTGATCATACACAACACACACCTGATCATACACACACACCTGATCATACACACACCTGATCATACACAACACACACCTGATCATACACACACCTGATCATACACAACACACCTGTTCATACAGAACACACACCTGGTTGAGTGTGAACACATTACTGAGGCTGAGAGGGGGTCTATAAACTGCCCTAAAGACTACTACTACTACTACTAATAATAATAATAAATTTAAATTTAAAAAAATATATAAAAAATAAAAAATGATAATAATAATCTGGTTCAGTGTCAGTTAGCTATAACTGTCTAAGTAAAGTTGATTTATTATCAGAAGAATCTGCACCTCGGTGAGAGTAAGCATTACACAAAACGTTTCTCTCAGATCTTCTCTCAGGACCAGTTGAACCCAAGCACATATTTTCTGTCATGTTCATTAAAAGCACAACACATACATAACTGAATTTTACATTCAGTCCATTTTTAGAAGCGTCGTTTAAAATATGTTTGACCTTTTAAGGACATTTACTACAGTCCAATTTAAACAAGAAATCGCTGCAATGATTAATATCGACCACTAGAGGGCGAGCAAAATGGCGCTCGGCCAGATGTACATCAATTCTGAGTGAGGATTATTCATTCATTGTGTACCGCTTATCCGATCTACACTCGGGTCACGGGGAGCCTGTGCCTATCTCAGGCGGCATTGGGCATCAAGGCAGGATACACCCTGGACGGAGTGCCAACCCATCGCAGGGTGAGTGAGGAATAATAATTTTTTAAATGTAAACAATTTCTGCGCGTTTTTTACACTTTCTAAATTAAAATATTTTACTTTTCAGGAAGTTAATTTTACTGTATTTAGCACTGCATTTAGGTCAGCCGTATGAATTCTTTACAAGGGAAACATGCAGCTGTGCATTATCCAATCATAAAGGTGCTTTCTATTTCGCGCCATAAGTTAACCAATCACATCTCGCCTTAGAACTTAAGCATCATAAATGATCCAATCATATCCATGTCCACACGCCCCAACAACCGATACCATGGCAACCACGGACAGCCACTTGAGGCTAGCTCAATTAGAAAGTGTGTGTGTGTGTGTGTGTATATATATATATATATATATATATATATATATATATATATATATATATATATATATATATATATATATATATATATATATATATACATTCTGATAGTTACTAATTCTAAAAATTCAAAATCTAAGTGTTTGTCTTATAATAATTTATATAAAGTTAACAAAAATGGCGTCCAGCACAGCAACCATCGTACATTTCAATTTCTGCCCGAATTACTGTGTAACGAATAAATGTTTTTAGTCCAAAACTTTAAAAATAGTAATGTTTACTTTTCAGTGAGTAAATTTTGCGGAAATAATTTTGATTTATTTTTTAATTACGCAGTCACATAAAAAAACAAAAAAAAACAAAAAAAAACACCGATTCCTTATTCAATCATATCCCTAGCTTAGATTTCGCGCCATAAATTATCCAATAATATCTGCTTTCAGATCACGCCATAGCAACCGTTACCATGGCGAGTACAGGTGACAGCAGATTACAAAATACAGAAAAACTATACATTAACGGTATAATTATTAATAAACAGAGTTGGAGATCTTAATAGTGTGATAACAAAAGAGACTATGAGTCTATATATATATATATATATATATACATACATACATATGTGTGTGTGTGTGTGTGTGTGTGCACTACTGGACTTCAGGTCACTCACCATGTACTCCATGTTGCTTGCTGGAGGAAACACTCGAGCTCGCACCTGATTGTGATAATCGACGATGGCCAACATGTCGCTCTGAGAGATATATCGCTTCCTCCTCGATTTGATCGCCGACACCGACACCGGATCGTCCAGGGTCTCCGTGACGGTCATGTTCTCTCCTGTCGGTAAATCGGTGGCGTTTTTCAGCGCCCGCGCGCTCACATGACTGGCGATGAAGAAGAGAATCAGGATCATGAAGAAGTTCCTCATGTTCTTCGGTTAATCTCCTAAAATCACACCGACAATATTAGACACGGACGCTGAAGTCCAAACAGTCAGTACAACACATTAAAAAGTAGTGGATGATAAATAAGTGCAAATGTGGAGCAGCACTGAGCAGTGCTCTTACCCTTTAAATAGCTCAAAACCCTGCGATCAGTCCAGCTGATGACTCTGGCTGCTTTCTCCTGCACTTTCTCACTCAAAAAAACAAACCCAAACTCCCTCTACTCTTTCAGCCCATTGCTGTTTATATAGTCGGGAAGCTGGCTTTAGGTGCACTCAGTCCCTCCCTTTTACCTGGATCAAGTGCACTTCATCCAGACATCCCTATTTAGGGACTATCAAAACTACCAGCTGAAGTCATCCATGAAAATGTCTCTCATGCAGATATAGCACCTTAGGAAGGTAAAAACATGCTACCAGATTACATCCAGTCTTGTCAGCATTTATTTTGGAAGAAAGAAACTTAATACATGCTCAAAAAGTCACCAGATGATTGGCAGATATATTGTTATATTTGCATCACGATCATATGCATATCAAAACAAAAAAACATTTTCAGAGGAAATAAAGTAGAATAAAACAAAATAGAAAAGTATCAGAATAAAACATAATAACATACACTATATTGGCAAAAGTTTTGGGACACCCCTCAAGGTAATTGAGTTCAGGTGTTGTTTTTCAGGGGTTGGCTCGGCCCCTTATTTCCAGTGAAAGGAACTCTTAATGCTTCAGCATACCAAGACATTTTGGATGAGTGAGTTTGGTGTGGAGGAACTTGACTGGCCTGCACAGAGTCCTGACCTCAACCCCATAGAACACCTTTGGGATGAATTAGAGCGGAGACTGCGAGCCAGACCTTCTCGTCCAACATCAGTGCCTGACCTCACAAATGCGCTTCTAGAGGAACGGTCAAAAATTCCCATAAACACACTCCTAAACCTTGTGGAAAGCCTTCCCAGAAGAGTTGAAGCTGTTATAGCTGCAAAGGGCGGGACAACTCCATATTACATTCATGTGTGTGTAAAGGCAGATGTCCCAAAACTTTTGGCAATATAGTGTATAAAATATTTTATTTAAAGTCACAGCACCACAAACAATGTATACAAATGTAAAGACATGTGAAATTATTGTATAAGTAAAAATCAGAACACTTAAACAGGGGTTTATTCCTCTTATACCACAGCTATAACAGAAAATAACAGAAACTGAGAGAATCCACTCACTCTCAGTCACTGAGAGAATCCACACAAAATGGACAATTGTCCTTGTCCAATGTCCATGTACAGAAATGTTATAGCTATACTTCTGACTATTATAAAACACGGACAATGGAGACAATGTCAAATAAACGTCTCCTTATGGAAAACTTCAACATATCAACAATCTCTTTATACACTGGCCTGGGATTGAGCTGTTACTATAACGTACCAGAGCCAGTGGATTAATATAAACCACACACACACACACACACACACACACACACACACACCGCTGTTGCAGACAGACCAGAATCCAAAACTCAGCAGCTCTGTTGTGATTTTGTTAAAGCAGCTTCAGAGATAAATTGAATTAAACCAGTGGACGCTGTTCACTCCTCTAACTCCAGTGAGTGAAAGAAGGATGAAAATGTATTTAATATATTTAAGATGTATAAAATGCAAACACCGTACTACAGTTATTAGTGAAAGAGTCCTGTTCTCTCAGCTCTAGGTGTGTGTGTCTCACACATTTGGCTTTTTCAGGACACGCTCGTTATCCTGCTGCACTTGTTCTGTGTTTTGGATCTAAAGTGCTTTCTTGTGGTGCAGAAGTGGAGCACTGAAGTGTTTGTGTTGGCAGGTGAAGCCTGGCAGAGCGGTGATGTGACGCAGGTCTGTATGACCCCACTGCACTCCATACTCCACTGCACACTCCTCCCTTCTCTGCTTTTCTCCTGAACTCTGGACAACCCAACCTTTTTCTTTAATTAATCATTCTGATACACATGACTCCGACTCATTGGCCTAAAACTCAGTGCTCAGGTTTAATCCAGATGTTGCTTTGCACTCTAGACTCAGTGGAGGTGTGAGTATGTATTAGCACACTGTGAGTGTGTGATCAGGTAAAATACTGCGTGATGGAGAGATGACTTACTGTTAACACCACACTGAGATTGGTCAGTGATCGAGGTGTTGATTAATTCTCTATAACAGCAGCTCTGACATGTAAATCACAGCTTTATATGAATGTAATGTCTTACCGTTTCTATAGCAACAGCTCATTCGGTGTTTGCTACACATAAGTTCATTAAAACATGTGTAAATGTTAACAAGGTGATGTTCTGTGTAAGGAGAAATGTGTTTATTTATAGAAGGAGTCTCCAGTGTTGGCACGTTTTGGTTTCTCAGTAACACGACAATCTGCAATTGTTATGCCATATAAACTTTAGGAAAGCTCCATGGCATTAAATGATATTATAAATGGCTCTCTGTAAGTTTATCTCTGTTATATAGAAACCTGCTGCTACTTTTAATTGCTGCTCATAAGCTGTGTTTCTCAGTTTTTTCATCTAAATATCTAAATATACAGTGCATCGGAACTGCCTGATGTCCAATATTCTTCCATATTTTACATCTTATTGCATTTTTATTTTATAGTGTTTATTTTTATTTATTTATTTATTTATTTTATTTTATGTGGCGACCCCTGAAGGGAAAAGCCGAAAGAAGAAGAAAGAAGTGTTTATTTTTATTTGTTTATTGTATTTGTACACCGACCAGGCATAACATTATGACCACCTGTCTAATATTGTGTTGGTCCCCCTTTTGCTGCCAAAACAGCCCTGACCCGTCCTGCACTGACCTCTTCAGCAATTTGAGCAACAGTAGCTCGTATGTGGGATCGGAACACAAGGGCCAGCCTTCGCTCCCCGCGATGAGCCGCGACCGCCAATGACCCTGTCTCCGGTTCACCACTGTTCCTTCCTTGGACCACTTTTGATAGATACTGACCACTGCAGACCGGGAACACCCCACAAGAGCTGCAGTTTTGGAGATGTTCTAATCCAGTGGTCTAGCCATCACAATTTGGCCCTTCATCAAACTCGCTCAAATCCTTACGCTTGTCCATTTTTCCTGCTTCTAACACATCAACTTTGAGGACAAAATGTTCACTTGCTGCCGAATATATCCCACCCACTAACAGGTGCCATGATGAGGAGATCATCAGTCTTATTCACTTCACCTCTCACTGCTCACCATGTTAGGGCGGATCAGTGTATTATTAAATATTGATTTTAGACTTTTTATCTCTTCTGGCAGGAAGAGCTTTGCACAAACATTCCAGTGCAGCCATGTTATCTGTAGGTGTAGCTGTACATCTGATCAAATGCACATTATCATATCATCTAGTGCTTGCCACTATTACAAAACAGCAGCTACACTAATTCCTCTCCACTTGCTTCTCTTTTCATACCCATCCTGAGGTATCTAGAGATTGTACCAGCTCCAGTTGTGCTACTCTTCAAGAACATTTCAGACTTTCATTGAGAAGAGGCCGACTCTGCAGCGGTACTGAGGCATCCAGTGATGGACCAGCTCCAGATGGATTCTGCTTCATGAAGATTTCAGACATTCGAAGAGAAGATGCCAACCCCATGTGGACTCTGAGGACAACAACCTCCTAATCAATCAATAAAATAACATTCTACATATGCTGGATCTCCATCATTGAGCATCTGAAGGCTTTGGCATGAAGGAATTGGTGTTGAAGCTATAATGAACTCAGATGTTGAAATAATTTATGAGTTGTTCAGGAGCTCCTGGTTACACAAATCCAACTGACCGTAGAAAGGACATTATTCATAATCACACTCTCCGGTGTTTATAATGATTTATAATCCCACTCTCAGTGTTTATAATGATTTATAATCCCACTCTCTGTCACCCAAATGACGATGAGGTTCCCTTTTGAGTCTGGTTCCTCTCAAGGTTTCTTCCTCTTACCATCTCAGGGAGTTTTTCCTCGCTACAGTCACCTCAGGCTTCTCATTAGGGATTAATACACTCATTCATTCATTGTCTACCACTTACCCAATCTATTCTCAGGTCACGTGATCTCAGGCGTCATCAAGGCAGGATACACCCTGGACGGACACACATTTGATTCCCGCCTTCGCCATGTGTGTGTGGAGTTTGCATGTTCTCCCTGTGCCTCGGGGGTTTAGGTACTCCGGTTTCCTCCCCCAGTCCAAAGACATGCATTGTAGGTTGATTGGCATCTCTAAATTGTCCGTAGTGTGTGATTGTGTGAGTGAATGAGAGTGTGTATGTGCCCTGTGATGGGTTGGAACTCCGTCCAGGGTGTATCCTGCCTTGATGCCCAATGATGCCTGAGATAGGCACAGGCTCCCCGTGACCCGAGAATAGATTGGATAAGCGGTACACAATGTAAAATTGAGTTGAGTGTAGAAACGGCAAATAAACCTCTTGAATCTCAAAAAGCTAACACTTGGGAACATGCTGTTATTGGAATGTGATCATGTTGGTACAGTAACTTCACTTCATCACACCACAGATACTGAAGACCTAGATCAATGCTAGCATCTGTTCTTAAATGATACTGATGCTAACACGGACAAGAACTGATGTTGAACGCTAACAGAGAAGAGAACTCATTGTCTAGGATGTTAAGTTGACCTGTAAGAACATGCTAATCCTATACAAGTTTATCAGTGTTAGCGCTGTTATCTCTGAACTGTTGTATGTTCAGTATTCCACTGGAAAATCATTGTTCCTGGGAATAAACTGAAATAAAACAGAATCTCAGGACAGATATAATCTGATTTATATCCCATGAGGAACGTCCATCATTTTAATTCTGCCTTGCACAGGATTAGGACACTGAAGGTTTGGTTCATTTTTAACAGAAATGTGTTTAATTGAATCTCCGCCAGTTTGGGATGGTGAGATAAAGACATTATTCGGCACAAAATAAAGCGAACGCAGCATTCTGATGAAATGTGCTTGTTGGATTGTGTTTCTGTGTTCATCACCGACGCACTCGTTTATAAAGTGTGTGAGGAGAATCTGCTGCAAAACCTCTTTCTCTGGTTTACTGCATGATCCAGGGTTGATGATATTTATGAAATATTGGATAACTGTTATTAAAAAACACCTCAAAATAAAGCCAGCAGTAGGACGAAGGTGAAAGCGAGTTTTATTTCTCATTTCTGTTAGGTTTCAGATATAAGCAGCTCTGAAGCGTAGAACAGATCTGTAATCACTGCAGCGGTCAGTCAGTGGCTTCTACTTATAGCTAATGTGTTTAGATCCTCGAAAATGGAGAATAAACCCAGCAGCCCTTTAATCTGTGAGTGTGGAGATATTAAAAGAAGCTGTTGAGACTGCGTTTTTCAGAGGCAGAGCTGCTCACAGACTCCATTACACAAAGATTGATCTGGTAATAAAGCTCTGAGACGCTCGTCTCTCTCAGGCCTCGTCTCTGCTCAGAGCTGCTGTGACATTCACCACCATGCCGAGAGGCTCTCATGGTCCAGCTCACACGGTCCAGCTGCAGCACAACAATAACTTTCACATCTCATCACGTGTATCAATCCGGTATTTAACACACAGACACACACACACACACACACACACACACATACCCAGTGCAGGATTTCAGTATCATTGTCTTGACTTACTTCAGCCAAAAGACTTCAAGGTTGAATTATAAGCATGATGCTAACAAACTGATAATGCTAAACTTGTTAGTAGCATGTGGTAAATCAGATGTTAGCTTGTAGTAAAAGTGTGTTTACTGCCTAATATCTAAACATGTTTCTCAACCGCTCAGTAATTATCTACCTCAGAGTTTGGTGTTTGGTTGTGATCACCAAAAATTTATTTGTGTTTCGTAAAAGTGGTGATATATTTACAGAAATAAAACATGAGTCAGTTAGCTTGTTGAGCAGATGCTCACAGCAGGAACAGATGTTTGGCTCAATATATTGGCACATGTTAACACACACACACACACACACACACGCTAACTGGCTTGTGGTGTTTAGCAAATGTGTGCTTCACTGAGAGTTCTCTCGTCTCGCCCTCGTTTACAGCCAACACAAACCTGATCAATAAATCAGACGTGTTGTTATAACGTCTTAAACACAAACACCTTTACTGTACAAAGTCGTGTGGTAATAACCTTTCTTATGTTCTACATTAGAGTAAATAAAGTTAATAAAGGTCAGTGGTTATGATACTAGTCTGTGTAATTGATGTTAGCATGCACTAAGGTTCATGTGAAAGCTAAAGCTTTAGCTGTAACTGTTACTCAGTGAAAAGTGAAGTGAAATGCTAACACCATTGCTAGCAGGTGATTAATCTAAGATCCAGTGCAAAAGCCAGTGTTAGCATATGCCATAACTGACGTGAAGTTAGCATGTTCAATGCGAAAAGTTAAAGGTAATAGCATAACTTTGATAAAACTAAAACTATGAACATTAATGTTAGCATATTTGTTAATCAGTGTTAAACTGATACCAAATGCTAACATGAAAAATAACAACATTCTCAAATGACTGTTAAAACTGAAGTAAAATTAACAAATAGTGTCATAGCATAAACATAATTCTAAATGCTGAAATGAGTGAGTGTAGGTGAGCTGATAAAATGAATATTATAATGTGCTATAACTTAATGCTAAAACATCACACATGTAATAGCATGAAAAGTGTGTTAAAGCCTAAAGCCGACATTAGCATATGTTACATCTGAAATGAAAGAGAGAAAATAATTACACTATATTGCCAAAAGTTTTGGGACATCTGCCTTTACATGCACATGAATGTAATATGGAGTTGTCCCGCCCTTTGCAGCTGTAACAGCTTCAACTCTTCTGGGAAGGCTTTCCACAAGGTTTAGGAGTGTGTTTATGGGAATTTTTGACCGTTCCTCTAGAAGCACATTTGTGAGGTCAGGCACTGATGTTGGACGAGAAGGTCTGGCTCGCAGTCTCCGCTCTAATTCATCCCAAAGGTGTTCTATGGGGTTGAGGTCAGGACTCTGTGCAGGTCAGTCAAGTTCCTCCACACCAAACTCACTCATCCATGTCTTTATGGACCTTGCTTTGGTCACTGGTGTGCAGTCATGTTGGAACAGGAAGGGGTCATCCCCAAACTGTTCCCACAAAGTTGGGAGCATGAAATTGTCCAAAATGTCTTGGTATGAAGCTGAAGCATTAAGAGTTCCTCTCACTGGAACTAAGGGGCCGAGCTCAACCCCTGATACACAACACCTGAACTCAATGATTTGGAGGGGTGTCCCAAAACTTTTGGCAGCATAGTGTATTAAAAATAAAAATAAATGTGTTATTAAGTTTTCATAGCACTTTAGATGAATAGTGTGTTCAATATTGATCCTGATGTTTATTAATTATCATTATATAATTGATGATTTATTTCCATTTAAGGATTTGAATGTAAATGAGTATAAAATTTAGCACTCGCTCGCTCACTTGCTCTGGCCTGAGTTCAGCACAAGCCCAGGCTTCATTTCTCTTCATCATCATGGCTGGCTTCAGCAGCAGAGTGTTTTCAGGGCTTGGCGAGCAGAGTGGAGATCCAGGCCAAAGCTGATGAGAATTGTTGTTTCACATTTGGGCCTCATCTCATTGCTCTCTTTGCACTAGAGAGGCCAGGAGATGACTCATAAAGCCATGATGCTAATCACTGTAATCAAAACGGTTTGACAAATACAGTACAGAGTTATTCTGTTCTGAGTCGTTCTGAATAAAGGGTTGTGATCGTTTGCAAAACAGACTCTTCTTTAAATAAACTCTGTTGTAAGGCTGTTAGAGATGAAGCTAACTCCTTACAGGTTGCGTTATTGTGAAAGCCAGTGGGTGGAGCTTATATTTTAGTACCACTTTCATCCTGTAAGTTATAACAGTCCATTAAGTGCACTTTGTTACAGCTTGACTGCTCGCTAACTTCAGCTCCAGTGGCGATCATTCTCCCAGAAAGCTAGCTAGCATTTTAATCTGAATAAACTGTGAGCTGCGAGCAGAAAAAGCAGGAGAGATTAACTTTAAATAAGTGAGAGAACTTTGAATAAGTGTCTCTGTTATGCTGTAATCCCTCACTGTGGGATGTGTAGACTCTATCAGCTTCATCTAGAACCTTAGAATGTTCTAGATGATGTTAATATAATATCATGTGCAATATCTTAAAATGTGCAGTATGTTCAAGTGTTACGGCCGGTAGTATCCGGCGGGATGGAACAGACTCAACGCGAGGGTAGACATCGACAGGGGTTTATTAACTGAAGAACATAGAACATACGCACGACACTACTCACGCCACTTCAAACGAGGACTAGCAAACATAAAGACACAGACACCACTATAAATAGGGGAAGAAATCACAGGGAACATTGGGAACAGGTTAACAGAGGCAGGAACACATTAGGATAAGGCGAGGCTAGAACAAACACATGGCAGACATAAACAAAAACAAACATGACAGGACAACCCCTGCTGAAAGCCCCCTAGTGGTCCTACAAGGGATCTTGCCCACCGTAACATCAAGTTCTCTCGCACCTTTTTTGTACTTTGAATACATTTTGTATAGAATAGATAAAATATTTAATTTCATTTATATTTATTTTTCTTGTTATCTGAAGCAGTCTCTTGCCAAAGAATTTCCTTTGGGATTAATAAAGTTCTATCTTATCCTATCTTATATTATCTTATCTTATCCTATCTTATCTTATCTTATCTTATCTTATCTTATCTTATCCTATCCTATCTTATATTATCTTATCTTATCCTATCTTATATTATATTATCTTATCCTATCTTATATTATCTTATCTTATCCTATCTTATCTTATCTTATCTTATCTTATCTTATCCTATCCTATCTTATATTATCTTATCTTATCCTATCTTATATTATATTATCTTATCCTATCTTATATTATCTTATCTTATCCTATCTTATATTATCTTATCTTATCCTATCTTATATTATCTTATCTTATCCTAGTTCCACAAAGACCAAGCTAAAGCAGAAAGCAGAAACACAGAGCACTGTTAAAATCTGACTAAAATAATCATATAAACAATGTGGCTTTATTCATAAATAACATGTTTTCAAATGTTCTGTATCTGCAAATCTGATTGGTTCACTTTACCAGAGGGGCGGGACATGCTGAGAGTTACAGATCCCATTCAGATTTATCCCTGAACACTCAGAACACAGTGAGGAACCTGAACCTCTCCAGAAGATTTTAAAGTAAGGATGCTGATTTATGAAAGAGTGATTATTTCATAAGAGAATCACAAACTAAAAACAGATGATTATTGGTGTATGGACAAACCCAAGGTAAAATACATCTTTTTGACAAAGTGTGTAAACATGGCTGTAACTGCTCATCACATTTAAAGGAAAAGTTTGTGTTCGTTTCAATGAAACCTTGTGTTTTAAGGTCATTCTTCACAAAACCCCAATAATGTTTAATTATATGTATAAAATATGTATTCTAAGCCCATGATGTCAGCAATATTCCTGGTCATTAGTGGAAAAACCGTGAGATGAAAAGCCTTGACTCTTTTTTTTTGATGGATTTCCCCAGACCACCGTGAGACTTGACCTCCAGCTCGGCCAACTCGATGACATAAACCGCTATTTGAACATTTCAGCACCATGTTAGGGCAGTGCAGCTGCTGGTTTTGGCATTTATAAAGGCAGATTTAATAAGATTTAGATTTTTGAACTATGTTTTTACTCCAGGTTTTACTCCAGAATCTCAGGTCAGATTCTAGCAAGCTGGGAAATCAGGAAATCCAGATATTTACTACAAACTCTCTCCAGGGCCTTGTAGCATTCTCATTAGCCAACTGTTTAATTACTGACCACAGAAGAAGCAGAAAAAAGATTGACAAAAGAAAAAAAGTAACTGATTTCAGTTATTGATATTAAATGAGCTCATTCTTCACAATATCGATTGCTGTGATAAACAGAATGTGTATGTAGCAGTAGATCGGTGAGTGATAAAGATCAGAATCACCAGAATCAGCCTGATATAATTCGTATGAACTGATAATCAGATACTAGCATGCAGTGAGTTATAGCATGTGACGTGATCCCATTGTTTATCCCACTGCCACGCTGACAAACAAACAGGACACTACAGCGTTATGGAAGTATGTGACGGTTAGCAATCAAATCATAGCAGACTGTGACGATATCAAGAGGAGGAACGATAGCATCATGGACCTGCAAAGTCAGAGCAGTGTTAGCATGAGGAGCTCATCGCTAGCAGAACCGACCAACACTAACCTGGTGAGAAAAGTGAGTGAAAATAAGCACTTTCAGTATTCAGGAGATTTTTCTTTTGATGCAAAGTTAAAAATATGAGTGGAAGAAAACCCTTCTTCAAACATAATAAAAATAAAGTACTTCGTTCCTTGCCATTTCTGCTAATTTTAGATCTTACACTACAGCTGAGATCCTGAAAATCAATCATCTCATAAAAAAGCTCTAAAGTGGAATTTTATTAACATTAGCTTGACACCACTGGCTCTTGCTTCCAGTTTAAACTTACATGGCCTCCTTTTACTGTCCTGATGACCGTGACCTCCTCCCACATGTCTATTAACACACCACACGCCCCAGCAGCTCAGCTTCGTCCAGACCTCAGACGCTGATTTATCTGCACTGGCTTATAACTCATTAATCCCACCTCAGATGAGTCTAGTCCTAAAACCATGCGTGGGAATCCATGATCTTACCAGGAGCCCTAAGTATAGCATGTGTTTTTGTGGTGGATGTGGCAGTCGGAGGCGCGGGAACGTGAGATCTCGGCTCTGACAGGAGCGAGCGGAGGATGATTTCACTCCTCAGATTTATGTGCTGGAAAAATCCCCGTAAACCCGCTGGCCTCGGCACACTTCACGACCCGAATATCACAGGAGAAATATAAGATAAACAGATCTCTGGAACCGGTGATGAGGTCATCCTGCTTCTCCTCTTCAAATATTAATAATAATAATAATAATTTTTATTTGAGTACACAAACTCAGAGACTGACATGCCGTAGCTTTTATCTCTTTATAGTTTCATTTAAAGTCAGGGAACATGTCAGTTCCTTTATCATGTACATTATAGCAACTATAAACAGTCCTTCCCTCAGCAGCCTCTCTTTATTCTCTCTCTTTTTTACTCGACACACAGAACACAGAAATATAAACTCCTCTGTCCTGAAGATGTCAGAAAACATTACAGCTTTACCTCTGACTGTTACAAAGCGCTGTGAAGTGTGTGCTGTACATGTCCCTGTTGCTATGGAAACGATAAGGTCTCAGAGCGAGTGCATTAATATAAACCTGCGCTACAGTCAGAGCTGCTGTTAGAGAGAATTAACCACCACTCTGACCACTGACCAATCAGAGTCCAGAACTCAGCAGCTTTGTGCTGGTCATCAGCTTCCTCTCGATGACCTGATATGAGTGGACACATAGAACGTACACCAACTCCAGATCCACGTTCGGTACACAGACCAGAGCAGAATAGAGTGTGATGTGTGAGATGATAATGTAAGCTGTAAGCAGTTATCTTCCCTCAGGGTGAAGTTTAATGGGGTTGGAACAGGTGGGAAAGCCGTCTCATCTGGACAGGAAGTGGAAATAGGAAGTGTGTGCAGACTGGAGCTGTAGTTTGTATGGTTTGGATTCTGATGTGAAATTCAGACAATTCTGTCTCAGACCTCTGCGATCTCCTGCTCTGACTCCGCCCTGACCACACCCCTAACTGATCTTCACTCTGGTTCTTCATCATTATGCTGGATTTGTCTTTATTTTTTATTTTTGCATTTTTCAAAGTATGTGTGTGTGTGTGTGTGTGTGTGTATATAGTTCATTTCATTTTAACCTGAGGTCAGAAATCACACCCTATTCACTACATTGTACACTATTTTGGTCATTTTGTAGCCACAGTTAAAGTGGAGCGCTCAGATCCACAGACTGAGAATAAAGCGTTCTCTAAAGGTTCTTTAAGGGTTCTTTAAGCAATCTTTGATAATTACAGGGTTTCCTAGCTTTCAATAAAAGGTTGTACTTTCTTGAGTTCTACAAAGAAGTTATGAGAATTCCACGAGAAGAAAAGCTGAAGAAGAGTAAAGATTCTCTTCATAGTTTCCAGTTTTTCTGATTCTTCTTATCTTCTTACTTGCTTCCTGTTTCTTCTGCATTTTGTAGTTCATTGTTTAAAGCTTTTCTTCTAGTTTTCTAGTTTCTCGCTTCAACACATTGTTCCTTGTTATAGTTTTTGTGCTAATTGTTTAATGATGAATTTGTTTTTCTAGTTCCTTTAGTTTTCTTTGTGTTTTGTTGTTTTTTGGCAGATAGTTTGGATGATGATGATGATGATGATGATGATGATGGAGTTTACCTGTGATTAATAAACCATGCCTTGCCCGTGTTTAGGTCCTCACTGTGAGAATCCTAAATAAAGAGCGGTTCTGTTTGTGCTGCTCTTGTTCAGCTGCTTACTGAGTAAACCGATCAGCTTCTCAGAACACTTTGTCTTTTTACGCCGTGGCTGAATGAACAGGAACATGGAATAATGCTGCTATTTTCACGCTCTTGGCACGGCTCTCCGGCTGCTATTTTGGGGAAATATTCCTCTTAGAGCTGACATCACTAATGAAGTATGGTATGCATTTTCCATCAGCCCTGAAATCACTCCAGGACTTTTTCTCCAAATCATATGTAGGCCAAGTGTACACATGACCATATATAGCATTTTATCACACATACACACACACACACACACACACACACACAGAGGTATAAATGTATAAGTTTTATAGAGTGTTATCAAACTGGCCTGGTGTGTGAAAGGTCTCGAAATGGAACCATTTTTTGAAAGCTAAGAACCTTTCAGATAAGAGCGTATAATATTATTATTATTACATCTATTACATACACTGTATATGTTGATATACACTGACCAGGTATAACATTATGACCACCTGCCTAATATAGTGTGTTGGTCCTCCTTTTGCTGCCAAAACAGCCCTGACCCGTCATGCACTGTGACCCCTTTCTATCAGAACCAGCATTAACTTCTTCAGCAATTTGAGCAACAGTAGCTCGTCTGTCGGATCGGACCACACGGGCCAGCCTTCACTCCCCACGTGCATCAGTGAGCCTTTGACCGCCCATGACCCTGTCTCCGGGTCACCACCGTTCCTTCCTTGGACCACTTTTATAGATACTGACCACTGCAGACCGGGAACACCCCACAAGAGCTGCAGTTTTGGAGATGTTCTGATCCAGTGGTCTAGCCATCACAACTTGGCCCTTCATCAAACTCGCGCAAATCCTTACGCTTGTCCATTTTTCCTGCTTTTTAACACATCAACTTTGAGGACAAAATGTTCACTTGCTGCCGAATATATCCCACCCACTAACAGGTGCCATGATGAGGAGATACTCAGTCTCATTCACTTCACCTCTCGCTGCTCACAGTGTTATGGCTGACCGGTGTATAATGTATGTTAATAAATCGGATAGCTGAAGAGTAAGAATAAAAATATTTGAATAGTACAAGAATCAAAATGCAAAAACATTTACAGGAATATGTTCCTCAGGATTTTATGGATGTCCAGTTTTAGCAAAGAAGCTCTGTTTTAATCTCCGATCACCAAAGAAAGATTATTACTATTCATATGAAAGTTTTCATGAGCTTTTTTATATGCTTTGCCTGTGTAAGTGTGTTGGAATTATTAATCTCAGAGAGAAGAATCGATTGTTTTAAACAATAACATCTCGCGTCACGGCATGAGCTCATTCTCCAGCAGCTGAAATCACTGTTTCTAAAACCGGCCATGACGAAATTCTCCCAGCTGATGTGTGTGTGTGTGTGTGTGTGGAAGGAGTCTGCAGTGTCAGCACTGTGTATCAGTGTGTGTGTGTGTATGTATGTGTGTGTGTAGAAGGAGTCTCCAGTGTCAGCGCTGTGTATCAGTGTGTGTGTGTTTATATGATGTGGTGAAGGAGTCTCCAGTGTCAGCGCTGTATATCTGTGTGTGTGTGTGTGTGTGTGTGTGTGTGTGTGTGTGTGTGTGCAGTGCTGTGTATCAGTCAGAGGTGGAACTTTGGAAGTTCTCCACATCTTCAGGACAGAGGAGTTTACACATCTTTGCGGTTTCTCAGTAACATGAGCAGCTGTAGGATTTCTCTCATTAACATAAAGAGAGAGAATAAAGAGAGTCTGCTGAGGGAACGAGTGTTTATAGCTGCTATAACGTAAGCGACTACAGGAACTCGATTCATAAAAGATTAAATGGAAGAATGAACAGATCCGTGTCTAAAAGTACTTTAATTACTGTGTAAAAGTTATTGTTGTGCCGTCAGCACGGTGACACACAGGACGAGCGAGACTGTAACGTCCTTAAGCACTCACAGTAACGACACTGCACATGAACACCTCAGGACGTCGTGATAAGTGACGGATATTTCTGTAACGTCTCCTCCGTCTGTCACAGGCTTCAGCTCCGAGCGATGGAGAAAACCTCAGCTCTCGTCGTAAGGTTCAGCGTTTTCACACGAGAAGTAGAAGAAAGTTCAGGCGTCGTTTACATCTGCTGTGGGTTTACATGTCCTTGTTAAGCTCAACACGCCATCCTCAGGGCTCAGGACGGTGGTGTGTGTTTGTGAGAGGCTTGTCTTCTGGTTATTGAGTTAAACACAGCTGCCTGGAGAGAAAACACACCCTGACATCAGCGCCACACCAAACCACCGTCTGAGGAGCTGTCACGGAAACCTTCTCCCTGCCGTGCGCCTCGGCTCCAGCTCCGTTCACGCATGGCCATGCTCACCTGGCTCCAGTTTGGCCCACCTGCGTCTCGTTGTGTTGTCATGCGGCTCGGTGTATAAATTCTCCTGCGCTGGTCTGTGGCCGTCAGCGGCGATGCATGCTTCTGACATTGGATTTCTGGAATTTTGACCTTGTTTGCGTGTGTTTAGGCTCTTACTCTGAATTATCCTGCCATTTACCAGTCTGTGTGTCTGTGTTTTGATCTCTGCTGCCTCTAATGATGCTGATCAGGGAATTAAACACACACACACACACACACACACACACCGTATATACCACTTTCTCCTAATAACAATGGAGTGTGTAGGAGGGAACAGACCTGATGTGCAGGTTAATATGACATGGGGTCATGATGGCAGTCACTGAGCGTCTCTCTGTCCTCAACACAGAGAGGAGAAGTGCTGAGAGTCTGAGAGAAAAGAAAAGGCTATTCTGACACCATGTGGTGGATAAAAGTGTCTGAGTTTCTTTAGTACTTCAGAAACTGAGAGAGAGAGAGAGAGAGAGAGAGAGAGATGAAGCTATCAAAATACTCTTTAAACTAAAAGCTAATTAAACAAATTAAAACAAAACATCACCATAAAATATAACATTAAACTAATACATAAAGGAAAAAAGAAAACAGATATGGTTAAAAATTGGTAAAAAAAATTTTTTTTTTAGATTTGGGAAAAATATATTAATTCTGAAACAAACAAACAAATAACTGAATAAATAAATAGTCATTTTAAATGTAATTAATTTACTGGAAAATATTTATTTTTTACTAAATTATTAATGAAATAAATGATTTAGCAATTTGATTCTGTGCATTAATTTATCAAAAAATATATAAAACAAATTCACATTTGTTGTGATGCTGTTTTATTAAAATGTTATTTTATAAGGAAATAGGTTTATCAAAATGAAACAAATTAGACTTTTCATGAAGCTCCGCCCCACAGTGCAGAGTAACCTGGCAGTAAAGAGAAAGGGGTGGAGTCAGGTGGGCTAAAGAATACAAGGGGTGTGTCCAATTTGCATGTTCATGAATATTCATGAGAGTGTGTAATAGTATTGAGGGTGTGGAGATGTTCCTCTGTTTAGTTTACTCGTTATGGTCAGTAAACTTCACGCTCATTTAACACAGATTGTTTACACAGAAATGATGTAAAATAATAAACACACACACACACACACACACACAACACAGACAGACAGACACACACACACAAGCACATACACAAACACACACACACACAGCACACACACACAACACAGACAGACAGACACACACACACAAGCACATACACAAACACACACACACAAGCACATACACAAACACACACACACACAAACACACACACACATACACACAAACACAGACACACACACAGCACACACATACACACACACACACACAACACAGACAGACAGACACACACACACAAGCACATACACAAACACACACACACAAACACACACACACATACACACAAACACAGACACACACACACATACACACACACACACACTCACACACAATCTCTCGCACACACATACACACACACACAAGCACATACACACACACACAGCACACACATACATACACACAAACACAGACACACACAGCATACACACACAAACACACACAACACAGAGAGACAGACACACACACACACAAAGCACATACACAAACACACACACACACATACACACAGCACAAACATACACAAACACACACACACATGCATACAAACACACGAACATATACACACACAGCACACAGACAGACAGACAGATGCACACACACACACACACACACACGCATATACACCACACAAACATACACAACACACACACACACACACATACACAAACACCCACACACACATACACACAACACAAACATACACACATACAGCACACACACACACAGGCATACACACAAACACACATAGTGTGGAATTATGATCTGGCAAAATATCAGTGCATGTCTCTGAGAGATCAAACAGCAGCGCTGTGTGTTGGAATTAGAGGTGACCAGTGTGTGTGTTCCTGATGTCCACATTGTTGTAGAGTTCAGTGGAACGTCCGGCTCCCAGTGGATCTCAGTTTCTATTCTGAGATCTAATGACGTTCTTTGTCACCTTTTGAGCAGCGCGAGTTCATTTGTCTTTCATCAGCTAACGTCTGATCCGTAACGACAGCTGCAAATCGCTGTGTGTGTTAGTGTGTGTGTGTGTGTGTGTGAGTGTGTGTGTGTGTGTTTGTGTGTGTGTGTGTGTGTGTGTGTGTGTGTGTGTGTGTGTGTGCGTGTTGAGTTGGCACCCCGTACAGGGTGTCCCCCACCTTGTGCAGTGAGTCCCCTGAGATAGACTCCCACTTCCCCACAACCCTGTGGATGGATGGACGGATAAATGGATGGATGGATGGATGGACGGACGGATGGATGGATGGACAGATGGACGGACGGATGGATGGATAGATAGATGGACGGACGGATGGATGGATCGATAAATGGACGGACGGATGGATGGATAAATAGATGGAGGAATGGACGGATGGATGGATAAATGAATGGACAGATGGACAGACGGATGGATGAATAAATGGATGGAGGAATGGACGGATGGATGGATGAACGAATGGATGGATGGACGGACAGATGGACGGACGGAGGGATAGACGGATGGATGGGTGTATGGATGGATAGTTTTAACCCATCATAATTACATACTGGTGTCACAGTTTTTTAAGGTAGAACTATTTCAGATTTCGTTATCATGGTCACAAATCATGGAATGAAATTGTATCTGTAATTGATTTGTTTTGCCTGACTATTTTTCTTTCACAGGCTCAATATGCAGTAATAAATATACAGAAAGCATGTAATGTAATTATATTCCATTATATGTGTGATTATATTATACATTGGGATTATATATGACGCAAGTTCACATAACTTTTGATCTAAATTTGGTGTACATGTAAAATATTTCAAAATTCTTCTTCTTCTTCTTTCGGCTTTTCCCTTCAGGGGTCTCCACAGCGAATCATCTCTCTCCACCTATCCCTATCTTCTGCATCCTCAACACTTGCACCCACTAGCTTCATATCCTCATTAATTCCATCCATATACCTCCTCTTTGGCCTTCCTCTTTGCCTCCTGCCTGGCAGCTCCATGTCCAACATTCTCCTACCAATATACTCACTCTCCCTCCTCTGAACATGTCCAAACCATCTTAATCTGGCCTCCCTAACTTTGTCCCCCAAACGTCCAACATGGCTTTTCCCTCTGATGTACTCGTTCCTAATCCTGTCCAATCTTGTCACTCCCAAAGAGAACCTCAACATCTTCAGCTCTGCTACCTCTAGCTCTGACTCCTGTCTCTTCCTCAGTGACACTGTCTCTAAACCATACAGCATGGCCGCTCTCACCACTGTCCTGTACACCTTCCCCTTGATTCTCACTGATATTTCCCTCTCACACAGAACTCCCCACACCTTTCTCCACCCATTCCAACCTGCCTGCACTCGCTTCTTTACCTCTTTCCCACACTCTCCATTACTCTGGACTGTTGACCCCAAGTACTTAAACTCCTGTACCTTCTTCACCTCTTCACCCTGTAACCTTACTGTTCCACTTCCCTCCCTTTCATTCACACACATGTACTCAGTCTTACTACCACTGACTTTCATCCCTCTTCTCTCCAGCGCAAACCTCCACCTCTCCAGGTTTTCCTCCACCTGCTCCCTGCTCTCACTACAGATCACAATGTCATCTGCAAACATCATTGTCCAAGGAGACTCCTGTCTGACCTCCTCTGACAACTGGTCCATCACTATAGCAAACAGGAAGGGGCTCAGAGCCGATCCCTGATGCAGTCCCACCTCCACATTGAACTCTATCTGACCTACAGCACACCTCACCACTGTCCTGCTCCTCTCATACATGTCCTGCACCACTCTGACATACTTCTCTGCTACTCCTGACTTCCTCATACAGTACCACAGCTCTTCTCTTGGCACCCTGTCATACGCTTTCTCCAAGTCTACAAACACACAGTGCAACTCCCTCTGACCATCCCTATACTTCTCCATCAAAATTCTCAGAGCAAAAATTGCATCCATTGTGCTCTTTCTGGGCATGAAGCCATACTGCTGCTCACAAATTTCCACTACCTTCCTTAACCTAGCTTCCACTACTCTTTCCCATAGCTTCATTGTATGGCTCATCAACTTTATCCCCCTATAGTTACTGCAACTCTGCACGTCACCCTTATTCTTAAAGATCGGCACTAACACACTTCTTCTCCATTCCTCAGGCATCCTCTCACTCTCTAAAACCCTGTTGAACAAACTAGTTAAAAATTCCACCGCTGCCTCTCCCAGACACTTCCAGACCTCCACCGGGATGTCGTCAGGACCAACTGCCTTCCCACTTTTCATCCTCTTCAAAGCCTTCCTGACTTCATCCTTTCTAATCTAATCTCCTTTCTGTTCCACAGTGTTCACCCCTTCTACTCTTTTTCCCCTCTCATTTTCCTCATTCATCAGCTCCTCAAAGTACTCCTTCCATCTCCTCTGTACACTCTCCTCACTTGTGAGCACCCTTCCATCTCTATCCTTAATAACTCTAACTTGCTGCACATCCTTCCCATCTCCATCCCTCTGCCTAGCTAACCTGTACAAGTCCTTCTGTCCTTCTCTAGTGTCTAACCTAGTGTACAACTCGTCATATGCCTTCTGCTTGGCCTTAGACACCTCCCTCTTCACTCTGCGCTGTAACTCCTTGTATTCCTGTCTATTCTCTTCAGTCCTGTCCATGTCCCACTTCTTCTTGGCTAACCTCTTCCTCTGGATACTATCCTGAACTTCCTCATTCCACCACCAAGTCTCCTTATCTTCTTTCCTCCTTCCAGATGACACACCCAGCACCTTTCTCCCTGTCTCCCTGATCACTTCTGCTGTAGTTTCCCAGTCATCTGGCAGCACTACCTGACCACCCAGAGCCTGCCTCAACTTCTGTCAAAATTCCTCACAAAATTCCTCACAACATTCCTCCTTTTTCAGCTTCCACCACTTGGTTTTCTTCTCTATCTTTGACCTCTTCTTCTTCTTACAGACCATCAAAGTCATCCTACACACCACCATCCTATGCTGTCTGGCTACACTCTCTCCCACTACCACTTTACAGTCACTAATCTCTTTCAGATTGCCTCTTCTACATAGAATGTAGTCTACCTGTGTTCTCCTACCTCCACTCTTGTAAGTCACTCTATGCTCCTCCCTCTTCTGAAAATACGTGTTAACCACAGCCATGTCCATCCTCTTAGCAAAGTCCACTACCATCTGTCCTTCAAGGTTCCTTTCCTTAACTCCAAACTTGCCCATCACCTCCTCATCACCTGTGTTCCCCTCACCAACATGTCCATTAAAATCCGCTCCTATCACCACTCTCTCACCCGTGGGAATACTCTCCATCACCTCATCTAATTCACTCCAGAATCTCTCTTTCTCCTCTAACTCACAACCTACCTGTGGGGCATAACCACTAACAACATTCAACATCACCCCTTCAATCTCTAACTTCAGACTCATCACCCTGTCTGACACTCTCTTCACCTCCAGAACATTCCTCACAAACTCCTCCTTCAGGACCACACCTACCCCATTTCTCTTACTATCCACACCATAATAAAACAGCTTGAATCCTGCTCCTATACTACGAGCCTTGCTACCCTTCCACCTGGTCTCCTGTACACACAGTATATCCACCTTCCTTCTCTCCATCATATCAGCCAGCTCTCTACCTTTCCCTGTCATAGTACCAACATTCAGAGTTCCTATTCTCAGTCCTACACTCTTACCTTTCCTCTTCTCTCTCTGTCTGTGCACTCTCCTCCCTCCTCTACTTCTTCCACCAACAGTAGCCCAATTTCCACCGGCGCCCTGTAGGTCAACGGCACAGATAGCGGTCATTGTAAACCCGGGCCTCGACCGATCCAGTATGAAATTCAGAGTTCTGACGATTCGCATGATTAAATTTGCCAATGTTTTACGCCGGATGCCCTTTTAAAATATGCACAACAGTATAGTGTATAGGATGAATATTTAATACATTTACTCTCCAACACATGGTTAGACACACACACACACACACACACACACACGGTAAACCAGATCATAAAATGACCTAAAAAAAAACAACCCAATAGAATAAGTTCAGTGCATTTCCACACGTCACAGCGGGGTGGGAAATCACACAATCTGGCAACCATAACATGTCCTTACTGCTAAACCTGAGCTCAGGAGGGATTTTACTGCACACTCACCTTCTCTGTAATTTATTCCAATCCTTCACAAGCCCCTTTAACAGGGCACGGTGGGCGGGGACAAGCGGGATTGACGTCATCAGTGAGATGTCTCTCGCGCCGCTTTGGGCTAGAGATGAACCGTTACGATTCACTTCATCCACTCGATTCGACTCTCCCGAACAAACAAGAATCGACTCGCGACATTTGATTCCTTTGATTCAACCCAGATAATGCAATCACAGAGCGCGTGCCGTGTTGCCAAGATGTGCGTCACAATAACCGGAAAGAATTGCACACGCGCGCCCTAAATAAAAAGATGAAAGCAGGATTAAATAAACAGCCAACCAATCAAACAACAACAACAACAACAACAACAACTAATAAAACCATGATGTACAGGTCAAAAAAACAACTGTAGTGCAATGTAACTGAAAATAAATGTTTATTCAGAGTAAAGCTGAAGAATATCGCAGAGCATGGTCACGTGACTGCATTGAGTGGCAGCTGATGCCTTTGAAATAATTCGTGCCACTATAAATACCCCAAAACCCTGACCTCACATTACATCTGCGAGGTTTATTACCGTGTCATTATAACACAGGTAGCCGAGTGAGGTGTACTGTACTGTATATAGCTCATGTTATTTTAACAAACGCACTCTTGTCCTATAATTAGATGCCACCCCTGAGTGTGCTCTTGCCCTCTCTCTGCCCCCCTGCACCTCCCCAAAACTCTGAAATAATGTTTGTCTCTTGGAGAATCAGGTGAAGTAGGCGCTTTTGGACCATGGGCTTTGCTTTATGAGTTTATGTTAATATTATAAACTTATATCATTAAACCCGTGGATGTTAATACAGGAACAGAGAACAGTTGTGATTACTGCCCCCTGCTGGTCAGGAGAAGCAGTTTGGAGAAGCGTTAGAATTTTAGATTTTAGACGGAAATCTAAGATGTCATGCTATCCTTCATTCACGTGCACAGGACAGAGGCAAATCTCAATTCATGTAGTGTGTTTAAAAAGAAGAAGAAGAAGAAGAAGAAGAAGAAGAAGAAGAAGAAGAGACCGATCCTCAAGACACAGCAAGCATTGAATTGGAGCAGAACTCAACGCCCCGATTACTGTTTATAGTGATATAATAATAATGTAGAAATGTTAGGATTAATTTGTTAATGTGCATAACCTTATATTTTGCGTTAGTTTTGTGTAGAACAGAAAATGATTAGTGTGTGTTTAATCTTAACTGAAACTCAAAGCCCATCATTTCCATAAACTAGTTTTTTTACGTAAGAAGTGTAGACTCGCGGCTCTCAGAGAGCTCTCTGGATCTCAGAGGTGCAGGAACCATGGCCAGGGGTTCATTATCCTCTAATTTATTTAAATTCTATCATTTCACATTGAAGTTATTATGCCCATAATTAATGTTACCTACAAACTAGCGACTCTTTGGTCTCCAGGAAATAGCTAAAATGTTATTTTACATGTTGAAATAATCTGCCTGATTTTGTTGAAAAAAAAAATCCATACACAAAGGATTCACTGATTTTTTATGTATTTTTATTTTTTTACAGTTAAATATTTCTTGACTATAAAAGATTTTTGAAGCCTGGTGAAGGCCGTAATATTGTCTTAAATAATTCAGATACAATCCCACAACAGTGTCACGCTCCTGACTGCTAACTTTAAAGGTTTATTGTTTAATCAGTGTGGCCAGAAGTTGTATTACAGAAACAGGGAAAGTGTTATTTTTTAAGAGCTTAGTAATAAAAACAACAGCTCTCTCTCTCTCTCTCTCTCTCTCTCTCTCTCTCTCTCTCTCATATATATATATATATATATATATATATATATATATATATATCTGTTGTTTTTATTACTAAGCTCTTATATATATATATATATATATATATATATATATATATATATATATATATATATATATATATATATATATATATATAAAGGTTTATATAGATGTAAGGGTCTTTGGCCGAGAAATGAAATTGATTAAACACTCAAAAACTAAAATAAAGTAGCTATATATAACTTTATCTTGAAACACACTGTGAGTTAAATAAAGCCTGAGGTGAGTGTTACTGTGTGATCTACATCTGGAAAGTTCAGGAATAAGAAGCTCGAATGGATCAAATAAATGATTCACACGGTCCATATTTCCGTGACAGTGAAATGATGAGGGATTTGGTGGAAACGCTTTTAATCTGGAAAGAGTCTCAGGCTGCAGGAAGTTTCAGTGATTCCCTAAATTAGGATCAGTTCTTCAACTTTTTTTTTTTTTTTTTAATATTACTGCTGAGAATCGATTCTCCAAAAATGATTCACTTAAACAGAATCATTTAAAGACCAAAAAAAGAACCGATTCGTTGCCGAGTCTCCCCTCACCACTACTTTTGGTGTCCTCTGCTCCTCTCCTCCTCTCTCGCGCTCCGGGGGGAGAGAGAGGATCATAAAGCGGCTAACGGCGCTGACAGCGCGTGCGGCCTCCGGTGTGCGCGCGCGCTCCCCTGCACCGACATCGAGCCAGATGCGCGCGGATACCAGATTCTCCCCGTTTTCCAGGCACCGCTTTCTCACAATTCATCTCTTTATCACGAATCCTCACGCCTGATCCGCCGAGTAACGACACCAGCCACCGAGGCGCGCGCGGTTTGTTTTGTTGTTGGAAGCTGAATGACGGGCGGCCGGTTCGACTTCGACGATGGCGGAACGTACTGCGGAGGCTGGGCGGACGGCAAAGCCCACGGGCACGGCGTCTGCACCGGCCCCAAGGGCCAGGGCGAGTACGCGGGTTCGTGGCGCAACGGCTTCGAGGCGGTCGGCGTTTACACGTGGCCCAGCGGAAACACGTACAAGGGCCACTGGGCGCAGGGCAAGCGCCACGGGCTCGGTGTGGAGGCCAAGGGTCGGTGGCTTTACCGGGGAGAGTGGAGTCACGGGCTGAAGGGGCGCTACGGTGTGCGCCAGAGCCTCAACACCTCCGCCAGGTACGAGGGCACATGGAGTAACGGGCTGCAGGACGGCTACGGAGTCGAGACCTACGGGGACGGGGGTGAGTTTCAGCGACTGAGGCTCCAGTCACCTGAGGCTCCTTAATGTGTGCTCTATACAAGAGTTCATATTGTATTGCCTTATAACACGCCATGAAGACTTTATAAGACGACACGAGGTTGTACACCTCTAAAGACTTTCAGTAGGACTACATATTAATACTGCAGTATATCACAGAAGGCAGACTATGTGAGTCATATGACTAATTTACATAAGCTTGTGTATGACGTGTTATAAATACTTTACAAGACAACATAAGGATGCAAGAGGCTACATCTAAAGATTTATGTAAGACTAAATATTAATAATGCATTATACACAGAGCATAGATTAGTTTACATAAGCTTATATAATACATGTTATAAAGATTTTATAAGGCGGAATAAGGTTGTATAAGGCTACATATAAAGACTTTATATAAGACATAAATATGAGATATAAGACTGAAATATATCAGGGCATGTAATATTACACAAAATAGAAAATGTTTATTTTCATGTTTAGAGAGGCATTGGTGGCTCAGTGTAGGTTTCTCACCTATCATGCGGAAGGCCCGGGTTCGATTCCCAGCCAATGCCTCAACCCCAGCCACTGGATGCAGTGCCGGTCCCAAGCCCGGAAAAATGGGAGGGTTGCGTCAGGAAGGGCATCCGGCGTAAAACATTTGCCAAATTGTTGTGTGGACCAGTTGGTCTGCTGTGGCGACCCCGAACAGGGAGCAGCCGAAAGCAACTTCTATGAAATGTCATGTTTATATAAGCTTATGGGTGACATGTTATTAAGACATTATAACACTAGATAAGGTTGTATAAGAGACAAAGATTGTGTATAAAATGATATGTTAAGACTGCAGTGTGTTTCAGAAGGCAGGAGAAATGACAGTATTATGATTAATGTACATATGCTTATATATAAAATACTTTGTGTAAGACTTTATAAGGTGACATAAGGTCACACATAATGCTGCATATAAAGATATTTATATATAAAGCTATAAGGCTGTAGATAAATCTTATAGCAGAAGATGAAATCTACATACACTGATCAGACTTCACAGATGTAAAATTACACAGACGACTACATGTTAAACCCCATATGACAGTTTAATGTAGTGCCTGTATTAAGCTTATTTAAGGCTACATAAGACAATATATTAGATTGTACTGCATAGGACTCCATATAAGGCTACATTTTAGGACTTTATATGACTACATTTAAGACTAAAATGGCACAGGCTACATAAGACTGTGTAACCTCTCATATCATATTTTAAAAGACTACATAAGACTGAATAATAGTAAGCCTGAGTATGTAATAACTGCATATTCCCACTGCACAGGGCTGCATGTAAGACTACATGTACTATAAAACATCATAAGAGACAGAACATTAAGTCTGGATATGAACAATTATAAGGCTATATATTAAAACCCATACCTCCCATTCTTAAGCTTATTAAAGATACATAGGACTACATACGGCTATGTATTAGATTGTACTGTATATAACCCCTTGGAAGGCTAGACTTTAAGACTTTATAAGAATAAAATTGCATAGCCTACATAAGACTACATAACACTTCATAAAAGGATAATAAAACTGAAGTAAGACTGCAAGATCATAGTATAAGGTTATGTACAGTATATAACCTGTACGTATGGCTTCATATAAGACAGAATATCAATAGTTTATTGATTTAATGATTACATATAAGATGAAATATTAAGAAATACAATAGATTATAAAACAGACCTATTAGACAGGTTATTGTTAGTCATGAACTTATATAAGATGACAGGACTACATAGGACTATATATAATTCTATAAGGTGACTTATTAAGACTTTATATGACTACATATAAGCCTACATAACACTACATATAACACGACATAGCACTGATCAGTGAGACTGCATATCAAACTAGTATAAGACTTCATATGAGGCAGAATAATAGAACTGGATAGAATTAAGAGTCACAATAATTCAGATGAATGAAATGTCAGCTATAAGACTACATTAGGCATCATATCAGATGCTGCAGTATATGACTCCATATAAGGCTACATATTAGGACTATGACTTCACATGTGAAGAGTGCAGAGCTCACGTACGACTCTATAATGTTCCATATGCATATCTTTTCAGCCTATATATGATGGTAATGCACTTTTTTGAAACTTTATAAGACTACATAAGGCTGTATATAATGACTAGTACCTATTTAGGCATACAAGACTTTATATAAGGACTGGACAGAAGATGAAATAATTATTAACACTTATATAAATTTATAATGATATATTTATACCCTGTAAGTCTATATTAAGTCTACATAACACTGCATAAGCCTCGATAAGAATGTCATGATGTAAAGATAAATATCTGAAGACTGAATATATACGGCTAAAATGACAGTTGTGAATATTATGTGTATTATAACTAGTCTGTATAAGTGTTCATAACCTGTGTGTGCAGTCTACATACAGTATATAATATTACATCATATAAATCTGTCGCAAATACATGAACATATGTAAGGGCTTAACATTTTTCCTGAGTTTGAGAGCCAGCGCTTATAAACTTTTGTGACTGTGTCTAAACTCTGGCCTGAATTTACAAGTATGTCTGAGTCGCACCCGAGCTGCTGGTGTTGTATGAATTGTGGGGTTGGATTGGACTGGTCAGTCATAGAGGTTACGGCTAATAATAGTAATATCTGCTACACTTCAGATCACTGTGAACCGACACGGAGCTGAAGATCAGCATCGATCCTCGTTTGGTTGGAGTTTGTGTTCAGCAGATTGAAAATGGTTGAGTTCGTGAAATAATCGTGTGCTGAAAAAAATAGATAAATCCACCTGTATAGTCATCTTAATGGGCGTGGCCTTTTATAGTCTGGAAACTCAGGATCTGTTTATTAGAAGATATCAATTATCTTTCTGTCATGATATTGCTCTTTAAAACAGCAGCTCAAGATATCTCTATAATACTGACATAGACATGGAGGTGCTCTAAATGATCTAACAGAAACGAATATTTTAATAATTACAGCAATTAAGAGTGTAAGGAGGTGACAGGGTGTGATGGAGCACAGGTACTACAGTTACCACAGCACAGTTAATTCATTCCCATTAACAGCACGTCTCAAAGTGTGTTGTTCTTCTAATACCACCGCAGTTTACCAATGATTATATCTTTTATTATTTTTATCCATTTATAGATACATTTAATATTGTAGAATATCCAATTTCCTGTTCTCAGCTTCACCTCTGACTGTCACACAGCACTGACACTGGAGACTCCTTCCACACATCATACAATAACAAGCGCCTGTGAAGGAGCTGTTGCTATAGCAACGATCAGGCATTAGAGTGAGTGTAGCTCAAGTGGTGTAGCCCGAGAGTGTAGCCCGAGAGTGTAGCCCGAGAGTGTAGCCCAAGAGTGTAGCCTGAGAGTGTAGCCCGAGAGGTTAAGTCTCTGGGTCGTTGACCGGAAGACCAGGGGTTCAAACCCTAGCACTGCGAAGCTGCCACTGTTGGGCCCTTGATCAAAGGCCCCCCAATCCACCCTGCTCCAGGGGTGCTGGTATCATGGCTGACCCTGCGCTCTGACCCCAACCCCCAAGGATGGGATATGTGAAGACAGAATTTCACTGTGCAGTAATGTATATGTGACAAATAAAGGCAACTTATACTTACTTATAAAAACTTAAAATAAACCTGCAGTTATAGAGAATTAATCAACACTTTCTGACCAATCAGAATCCAGAACTCAGCAGCAGCATGGTGTCATGTGTCATAGTAATGACACTGTATATGTTATTTTACTAAAAATGTCAGATTTTACACAGATCTACTTCCTCTTTAATAATTTCACTCGACGTTCTTGACGAGCCGAGCAGGCGTGAGGGAGACAGGTCGTCCTGGCGGAAAAGATGAAGCGTGTTTTGTGAATAAAGCAGGGTTATGATTGGCTTAAGCTGCAAATTTCTCCATATCTCAGGTTACTTCCATGTTTTAAAATAGCGCTGTGTGATCAGGACAGAGATATGGCAGCGACGACTGTCCACTCCGTCACACATTCGTCATTCCACAGCTCCAGTTACACACTGCGCAGAGTGGAGCGGTTAGCATGCGCTCATATCAAACTCCTTATCATGACATGTTTTGGGTTAATTGTCACTAGAACATCACAACATCTGCTTTATTTTCGGGACTTTTCTAGAACTCTCGTCAGGTGAACAGCAGCGACGCTCGTTTGGAGGAACGTTCTCTTGATCACGTCTCAGAAGCACTGATTCACTCCTGATGTAGAGGAACTCGGGGTCATGACCACCATCACAATGTTCTTCCTGCTGAATATATCCGTGTAACTTATTACAGATGATCAGTACATGCCTTGTGTAGATTAATAAGTTTGATATTGAATAGTTTTATTATGAGTCTGTAGGAGAATCTCAATCACCCTGGACAGCAAAATAAATCTCCTAGATTTATATTATATTCATCTTATAAATGATATAATCTAGATATTATTATTTATTTATATTAAATGGCTTTTTTAAATAATAATGACATTATCTTTTATATTTTCTATTATACTTTCTATATTTCTATTTTTTAAATATGTTGTCTGTTCCAGGATCAGTATTAGTATTGATATTTATTTCCCGTGGCGCAGCTGGATTCTGGATTCTGATTGGTCAGAGGGTTGTTGATTAATTTTCTACATGGGCTTGTTCTAGTACATTATGGTGTCTATAGTAACAGCTGGTTCACACGGACTCCTACACAGATGTGACATGTAAACAGAGGTGTGTTGAAATCTCTGATGTGTTGGTTTTCTCGAAGCAGATGTTTGTTCAACACTATGCAGCTTGTGTTCAGATGGTATTTAACCCCTGTATGTGTTTGTGTGATTGACAGGAACGTTTCAGGGCCAGTGGATGGGCGGGATGCGTCACGGTTACGGCGTGAGACAGAGCGTCCCTTACGGCATGGCTGCGGTGATCCACTCGCCGCTGCGCACTTCCCTCGCCTCCCTACGCAGCGAGCAGAGTAACGGCTCCGTCCTGAACGAGCGCTCCTCGGAGAGTCCGTCAGGGACACGCGGCGGCTTCGTACTCAACGTGCACAGCGATGGCGAGCTCAGCTCGGGCAGGAAGAAAGGTCTGTTCCGGCGTGGCTCTCTGTTTGGCAGCCTGAGGCAGCTGAGGAAGTCGGACTCGCGTTCGTCCATCTCCAGTAAGCGCAGCTCAGCACGCAGCGACGCCGCCATGAGCCGCATCAGCTCTAGCGACGCCAACTCCACGCTCAGCTTCGGAGAGGACGAGGACAACGCTCCGACCGAGGACAACGTGGATGCCACCACGACTGAGTCGTACATGGGAGAGTGGAAGAATGACAAGCGTAGCGGCTTCGGCATCAGCGAGCGATCCAACGGCATGAAGTACGAGGGCGAGTGGGCCAACAACAAACGCCACGGCTACGGCTGCACCGTGTTCCCCGACGGCACCCGCGAGGAGGGCAAGTACAAGAACAACGTGCTCGTCAGGGGCATCAAGAAGCAGCTCATTCCCCTGAAGAACGCCAAGACCAAACAGAAGGTGGAGCGCGCTGTCGAAGGGGCGATCAGAGCGGCGGCCATTGCCAGGACGAAGGTGGAGATCGCCACCTCCAGGTGAGAGCAGGATTATTAATCCGTTCTTTATATAACGTTGTCCAGTATAAACGTCAGTGAAGCTGAATGCTGTCACAACGTCCTGTAACGTGAAAACATCTCAGTCGTTGTTGTTGTCGTCTAGCTAACCCGGTTCTCTTCAGCCTGATGAATCATGCTGTATGTAACGCTAATAAAAACTTTCCTGAGGGAAATGTTCTTGCTATTCTTCTATACACCGCTGAGTAAGAAACAAATAAAAATAATAGGATGTGAAAAATGACAGCTTTGTAGAGACCCGTGGGAATTGTGAGTAGAACCAGATCTTTACAGAACCTCCATAAAAGGTACCGACTGCAGGATGTAGTGAAGATAAAGCAGTTCTAGACACTGAGCCAGGAAGAGATGGAGAGGTGCAAAATAAAGCGAGAAAAAGAGAGGAGGAAACATTTCATTTCATTTAAACCAGAAATTAAAGAAGCTGCAACACGTACAGCAAAGACGCTGCGTTAAAGGTTCAGCTCTGTGAAGGGAAAGACGTGGAGAAACGTGTGAAACGAGACGTGATCAACGTCACCTCCATTCTTTTATTTGTAATTTGATGTGTCTGTGAAGATTAAAAGCCAAAAATAAAATCATAACAAACAGCATTATTAAAGTCTGCATGCTGTTTGAGATGAGTGTAAGATTTATCGTAGTGGAGTATTAACTCTCCTCAGCAGCTGACTGCCTTTTGTTTTAAGTGATTTGTTTAATTTTGTCAGCGATGATGTTCTAGCCACAGTTGGGTTCCTTCAGGAGATTACAGCTGATGTTGTGTATCAGACATTACAAACATAACACAAACAAACACAACCTCAGATCTGAGCAGAGAAATTGCAAAGAGGACAGACAGGAAAGGATATAGAGTTACAGAGAAATGGGGAGGAGGGGAAACTCAGAGAGGGAGACAGAGAGAGAGAGATAGATACAGAGAGAGAGATAAAGAGAGAGATAGATACAGAGAGAGAGATAAAGAGAGAGATAGATACAGAGAGAGAGAGATAAAGAGAGAGACAGAGAGAGAAAGAGATAAAGAGAGAGATAGATACAGAGAGAGAGAGATAAAGAGAGAGAGATAAAGAGAGAGATAGATACAGAGAGAGAGAGATACAGAGAGAGATAAAGAGAGAGACAGAGAGAGAGAGATAAAGAGAGAGATAGTTACAGAGAGAGATATACAGAGAGAGATAGATACAGAGAGAGAGAGATACAGAGAGAGAGATAAAGAGAGAGACAGAGAGAGAGAGAGATAAAGAGAGAGATAGATACAGAGAGAGAGAGAGAGAGAGAGAGAGATACACAGAGAGAGAGAGAGCTCGGTCCTGAATAGTGTGTTCAGATGAGTGGCATTATTGCCCCCAGGCTAAAGCTCTCTCTGAACAGCTAATCAATGCAGAGCTGAGCGGATGTGTTAGTGATGAAATCACAGAGGCATTGAGAGCTGCTGCATGAGAAACTCCAAACTGCACTAATCATCATCACAACACTGCTGTCTGTACAGATCAGGACTGATACCAGATTTTAATCAGGTTTGATTTGTCTGAATTACGGCTTTCACACTAACGAGGATTGATCCCAATAATGCAGGATTGTCTTTAAAAGTGACTTAAAGTAGAACTGGGACACAGCTACAAAGTCCATGTACACAAAGCCCCGCCTCCCATAACGTCCATGTACACAAAGCCCCGCCTCCCAATCACATTCATGTACACAAAGCCCCGCCTCCCAGACACAGCCATATACACAAAGCCCCGCCTCCCAATCACATACATGTACACAGATCCCCGTCTCCCAACCACAGTCATGTACACAGAGCCCTGCCTCCCATAACGTCCATGTACACAAAGCCCCACTTCCCATAACATCCATGTACACAAAGCCCCGCCTCCCAATCACATTCATGTACACAAAGCCCCGCCTCCCAGACACAGCCATATACACAAAGCCCCGCCTCCCAATCACATACATGTACACAGATCCCCGTCTCCCAACCACAGTCATGTACACAAAGCCCCACCTCCCAATCACATCCATATACACAAAGCCCTGCCTTCCAATCTCATCCATGTACACAAAGCCCCGCCTCCCAATCACATCCATGTACACAAAGCCCCACCTCCCATAACATCCATGTACACAGATCCCCACCTTCCAATCTCATCCATGTACACAAAGCCCTGCCTCCCAATCACATCTATATACACAAAGCCCCACCTCCCAATCACATCCATGTACACAAAGCCCCACCTCCCAATCACATCCATATACACAAAGCCCCGCCTTCCAATCTCATCCATGTACAAAAAGCCCCGCCTCCCAATCACATCCATGTAGACAAAGCCCCACCTCCCATAACATCCATGTACACAGATCCCCACCTTCCTATCTCATCTATATACACAAAGCCCCACCTCCGAATCACATCCATGTACACAAAGCCCCACCTCCCAATCACATCCATGTACACAAAGCCCCACCTCCGAATCACATCCATGTACACAAAGCACCGCCTCCCAATCACATCCATGTACACAAAGCCCTGCCTCCCATAACGTTCAGGTACATAAAGCCCCACCTCCGTATCACATCCATGTGCACAGATCCCCGCCTTCCAATCTCATCCATGTACACAAAGCCCTGCCTCCCAATCACATCCATGTACACAAAGCTCCGCCTCCCAATCAAATCCATGTACACAAAGCCCCACCTCCCAATCACATCCATATACACAAAGCCCCGCCTCCCAATCACATCCATGTACACAAAGCCCTGCCTCCCATAACGTTCAGGTACATAAAGCCCCACCTCCGTATCACATCCATGTACACAGATCCCCGCCTTCCAATCTCATCCATGTACACAAAGCCCTGCCTCCCAATCACATCCATGTACACAAAGCTCCGCCTCCCAATCAAATCCATGTACACAAAGCCCCACCTCCCAATCACATCCATATACACAAAGCCCCACCTCCCAATCACATCCATATACACAAAGCCCTGCCTCCCAATCACATCCATATACACAAAGCCCCACCTCCCAACCACAATCATGTACACAAAGCCCCACCTCCCAATCACATCCATATACACAAAGCACCGCCTCCCATAACATCCATGTACACAAAGCACCGCCTCCCAATCACGTCCATGTACACAGTGTTGTATTCTTATTGATATTTTCTGACAGTAAAATAACAGTTTTAATAGCACTTTTGGCTAGCTGTGAGTGTGATACTGCTGTAATACTTTCCTGTCACATAAAACTGAGCACTTCACCAGTTAGCACACACAGATATGCTAGTTTCCTTTCTATTAATACACTAAGCCACTCATCACCTCTGAAACTAAATATCTAGCAAATAGCTCGAATGCTCTTCCCCTCGTCTTTCACTCTATAAGCAGCTTTAGTCCATGAATTAGCATAGCAAGCTAAATCAGGGGGTGTAAATGAATACTTCAGTGACAAATGCTAATGCTGCTAATAATGAGCGGAAGCTAGTCAAGCCTGATAGCATTGTAAGAATGATACTGTGCTAGCTGCTCCTTAGCAGCATTTTAGAATGAAGCAGCTACTTGATTTTGTGTGAACATGCTAATGACAGTATGCTACAAACAGCAGGCTATGAGCAGCTAACTGAATATTAGCACATTATGCTAACATATGTGAGTGCATGTATGTGTATATGTATGTGTATGTGTGTGTGTGTATGTGTATGTTGCAGTAAATGTGAAGCAGTTGTGTTACTGTTTCCTCCTGAAGCTGATTGTTTTTCTCTGACAGCACGTCCCCCAGTGTTTTATTCCTGTTACATCACAGCAACTTACCAACAATTACAACATTTTTATTTATTTATGATAAATGTTTTCTCTTGTAGCAGCTATAAACACTCCTCTCCAGTCTCAGTTTCTCTCTCTTGAAAAAACTCAGCTTGCTGTCCATTATGTTATTGAGAAACCGTAAAGAAGTAAACTCCTCTGTCCTGAAAGCGTGAGGTTCCACAGCACTGACACTGGAGACTCCTTCCTTAAACTTATAAATAAATAAATAATAATAAGTAAATTACCGTCTCCTAACAGATCACTCGCGGTCTGTTAATCTGTTCTGATTAGCGTAGCGTGTGCGCTCGACACGGCTGCATGAGAGCATCGACATGTCAGAGCTGCTGTTCCAGAAAATTAACCAACGTTTTCTGACCAATCAGAGCGCAGAAGCGAACAGCGCTGAGGGATGAAGGAGCGAATCGTCATGCTGGTGCGAACCTTACTGAAACAGTGTTCCAGTCTCAGAACCAATAAAATCTCTCTCTGCGTTTGAGTTCTGTTAAAGAGAGCAGAGATAAGCACTGAGGGGGACATGAGGAATGTACAGAGACACACACACACACACACACACACACACATTCTCTCTCTCTCTCTCTCTCTCTCTCTCTCTCTCGCTGCTTGCTGACTAAATAAGGCAAGGCAGGATTTGGCTCCTCAGCGCTGACCAGAATAAAACGCTGCGACTGATACAGTAGTCGATCTGTGCGCCTGTCATCTGTTGGAGCACTCAGCAGACTGAGCATGTTTAGTGTGTGTGTGTGTGTGTGTGTGTGTGTGTGTGTGTGTGTGAAGCCCCTGCACTTAAGCAGCTATTCATGTCCATGAAGCTGGTCAGCGTTTCACTCTGTCTGTTTTCTACACAGAAACATTTGAAATAAACGCTTTAGTAAAGGTTTTAAAGAAGACGAGTGCGGAGTGGACGTGTAGCTGATCGGAAGTTAGCGTGTTTTACTCGTTCGCACGTTTCTGCTTTTTTTCTCCCCGATGATTTCCGTCGTTCTCGTGTTTCACGTCGAAGAGATTTTATGATTTGAGAATCTCACTAAGTGTGAAAGTTTATACCTGAGCCCATCTTTCACCTTTCCTGACAGAAGGGTTTTTAAAGACACCGCGGAGAAGTAGTGTTTATTTAGTTATTATTAATTACTTATATACTTATATATAATATTTTTACTAGTTTAAAAAACATTT
>JAUCMX010000022.1:19744914-19759914 GCA_033459395.1 Hemibagrus guttatus | reverse complement strand
GAGATACTTTCAGAAACATTTGTGTTGTGTACAGAACATCAGAGCGGGTCTCAGAGCCCAACATCAGAGCTGTAACTGATCAAGATTTCTTAAATTCTAATAAATGTCTGATTTCAATTCTTCGTTCTTACCCCAATGATCCACAAAAACCATGGGGCAATTAACTGGCTGTCAATCATTGCATGCACTCAGTAGTTTGCATCAAGATTTCAACACCCCCAACCAACCCTAACTACCCCTATCCTAACGACCCCAACACCTCCAACCAACCCTACATACCACAAAACACCTCCAACCCTAACTACCCCAACCCAACAAATAACCTAACCCTAATTACCCCAACACCCCAACCCAACAAATACCCTAACCCTAATTACCCCAACCCAACAAATACCCTAACCCTAATTACCCCAACACCCCAACCCAACAAATACCCTAACCCTAATTACCCCAACACCCCAACCCAACAAATACCCTAACCCTAATTACCCCAACACCCCAACCCAACAAATACCCTTACCCTAATTACCCCAACACCCCCAACCAACCCTTACTACTCCAACACACCCAAATGAACCCTAACTACCCCAACCAACCCTAATTACCACAAAATCCCCAACCAACCCTAACTACCTCAACACCCCCAACCAACCCTAACTACCCCAACTATAACTACCCCAACACCCGCAACCAACTAAAAAGTTCTATAAACCCACTAAATTCATCTATTATCTAGCCGTTAAAATCCTGTTGTAAAGTATACTTTCTCCTATGAAACGGTCGATTCTGTTGTTTTTAGAATAAATGGTGTGCAGATCAGAGATACACTTCATTCTGAATTCTAAAACAAACACTAACAGTAACTTTCTGTGTTTTTCTCTCTGTCACTTCTAACGATGACCTCATGGTTTGGTCAGTTAGTCTCCCTGCTCTCTGCCCTTCCTGGGTTGCTGTAACAGCTTTCTTTGTCTTCTCCAGATTCAGAAACTGCAGTGCTATAGGCATCTCTGCCAAGAGACACAATGCAGCGAGTGTTTGTGTAGGCTGTGAAAACAACACTGCATGCTAGTCTCATCTCTGACCGCACATCAATTAGCACGTTTGTCCTCCATGAAGCTGACGAAGGATCAGTGTGGGATCAGGGGTCAGTAATATACACCTGATGTAGCCAGAAATCTTTATTTAACTGAAGATATTGGTCACATGGTTGTCACTCAGAACACCTCGGACGATTAGGGATATGATCGGGGAATTTCGATTGATTAGTGGATCAATTTAGTTTGAACACTTTTCACAAATCCTGTGTTTGGGACTGGAAGAGATCAAAACTTTGAACTAACATCAGCGACCTTTTCTTTGTCTTTGAGGACAATTCAGGCTACAGCTTGACCTTCCAAATTCGAATCTGAATAAAAACAATATCAAACCTTCCATTCTGGACTCGGAAAATTTCACTTCAGGTCAGAAAATGATTTCATTCGGAGCTTTCTGCCTCTGGTATACCATGAGCTGTCCTCCAGACTCTGGTGTTTTTGGCTGGTCAGCTCTTGGGTTGTCGGCTCTGTGAAGCATCTGATAAACAGAGTGATTTACACAGGCCCTTCTATGGCTGGATCTGGACGCGTCCCAGGAAGGGTTCTAGAAAGCCCACCATGTCAGCTGCGACAGCGTTGGCTCTGTGAAGAATCTGAAGAATGCATGTACGCTCACACTCGGGTCATAAAGCAGAACCTGACTCTCCTGCTGTGTATAAACACTAATGTCACGGTGTTTAAGTGTGATTTTAGCTCAAACTTCACACACACAGGATCAGAGAGAAAAGGACAGAAAAACAGCAGGTGGAAGAGTGAAGGAGGGAGCGAGGGAGTGTTTACATTCAACTCAACATGAGCTCAGTATATCAAAACCTCCACATTAATGCTTTCAGTACTGCAACACACAATACCCTTCCAATACAGAGGTTAGAATACTGTAGAGAGCAACTGAGAAATCTGGACATCAGCAGTTCCTAGCTAATGACTAAAGCTAATGATGTAGCTAGCTAGCTCATAGCTGTAAGGTATATTATACAGGGAGTAACAGTGAAAACAAGACAAATGATCAGGAATGTCAACATTTTCCATGGATATATTTGCAAATGTAAAAAAAAAACCCACTACAATTACACCGGAATTTTCTGTATATCGACAGTTAACTGAACTGAAGGGCTGTGAGCCACATCGAGAAACACCGTCACAGTACTGAACTCAGTGCTGTCAGTAAATCAATCCTCAAAATGCTTCATTTGTATTAATCTTCATGAAGAATACGTGATGCAGCATCTAGAAAGCGTTTCTATGATCAATATAGAGCATAAAGAAGTTATAGAAATATAGAAGATATAGAATATCATTTTGGTTTAATAAAAGTGTTTATTTTCTTTTCAAGGCCCTGATTACATCAAGCAAAAGTTCTCCAGCGAACCGATAGAGATTAAAGAAGTCATTGAAGAGAAAAAAGAGAAAACCCCCTCAGGAAGCCCACATTTCTATCGCAAGGGCACTACGCCCACCCAAACACCCACCCACAGCCCGGGCCCGACTCCTCCTCCCTCACCCCCGTCCAACAAGAAGAAGTCCTTCTTCAACCGAAGCGCACCAAAGTCTACCAAAGAGAGCGTAGTCGAGAGCCTAGCAGCCAGCGTCGTCCCCAGAACCGCCCCCAGGGTGCCGGCCAAACAGGAAGTGAAGCAGGAAGCGGTTTCTTCTTCTTCCCTCATGCCCTACAAACCCACGGCGCCGGTCGCCAACTCCTCAAGTCCCGGAAACGGCGAGGTCCATTCGCAGTACCACAGTTACTATGTGAAGGCGGACGTGTCCATCCCACCCGAGGAGCCAGAGGAAGAGGTGGAGGAGGAAAAGCCGGAAAGTACAACTGCCCTCGCCAGGGTTCCGGCTCCTGGCAAGCAATATACACGCACCCCTACACCCTCCCTGCCCCCTGCCAAGCTCGCCACCTCCAGAGACATCAAACCAGAGCCCAAGCTGAAAAAACAGGATTCTCTGAAGCCAAAGAGTCTATCAGAAACCAAGAAAGCAAGCATGGAGATCACCACGGACCTGGTAGAGGAAGAATCAGTGAGTGATCTCACACACACACACACACACACACACGGCTAATCACAACACCGTGCTTCATTTGATTTGGTTCATTTGGTAAACTTCATTAGATCTTCCTTTGAATAAAAGATTCACGTGTTTCTGGATGAAGAACTAGGCTGTTGTGTTGGGATTCATTAATGTTTGTTTTAGGCTGAAATGATAAACTGCCTGAGTATTTCTTATGTAACATGGTCCTCACTCTCCCGCAGGGTCCTAACTCTATACTGGTGGCATTAGTGATGCTAATAAACATCGGGCTAGCGATTATTTTTGTCCACTTCTTGACTTGATATATCATCAAACTCAGGTAAGACATTTCACCACAACGTTCAATCAGGAAGCTAATATTTACACTCTACCATTAGCAATAAACATCACAGGTGTGTTATTATGGAAGGTTTGCTGTTCCTTTTGTCACTGGGACAGTAAATGTAATGAAGTTATGTAGCTGCACCTTAAGGAATATAGCCGTACCCATAATGAAGGGTTCTCACGCTGCTCCTGGGATCCACTACACTGAAGGGCTTTATAATGTGTGTTGATTTGATTTGGGGGTCAGTTGATCTGATTATCAGGATCTTCACACTGTGATTCAGGTGTCTGGGCAGTAAGTAAGTGAAAAGCAGGTGTTTTTTTAGGTTTTTTTGGGGGGGAAAGTCGTTTGCTAAGCAGGTTTTGTTCATGTGTTTTCTGAACAGCTTTGCAGGTCAAGCTCTTCTGACATGTAATTCTGTCGGTCTGATTGTTTGGCCTTTACAGCGAGTTCTTCAGGACGTGCGGCGTAGGCCCCGTAATTCTCTGTGGTGGCGTGGACGGCCTTTAGAACACGCCGCTCAGACTCAGACACAGGCAAAGGACGACTGGACGACTGGAATTAAGAGCGGAAAAACGGTGGAGGGAAAAAACGTCGAGTCCCGTAGCCGAGCCCAACCAGGTCCCCTGCCACCCCGACCCCAACCCCCAGCCCCGCCCCATCCTGACCGTGATTTACGACTCGCTTGGGCTCTGTGAAAGCTGAAGCAAGCACAGTCGCTGGTAAAAGAGGGTGGGGGGGATAAAAATAAAAAAATGTGCTGAGCCAAGCCGTACCCAGTGTGAAGTGCATGGACGGCCTGTTGGAGTGTGTGTGTGTGTGTGTATGTGTGTGTGTGTGTGTGTGTGTGTGTGTGTGTGTGTGTGAGGAGGGGGATAACTGGATACGTTTGGCGATGCACTTTTAGTTGACGGAAGCGAACAGCTGCCTTACAATTTTACCCTCTGACGTTGTCAAGGAGGGGGATGTGTGTGTGTGTGTGCGTGTGTGCGTGTGTGTATGTGTGTGTGCAATAGGTGGTGAGAGTGTGTGTGTGTTTTCTTCATTCTGATCGAAACACCGTGCCCATTTTAAAAAAGAGGCACTCGCCAGTCTTATTGCATTACCCGTCTCTGAAGCCTTGTCGAAGCACCTGCTCGTGTTTTAGGAGATTAGCGAATTCCACGCCAGGGTGTGGTACAAATTCAACAACCATGTCTTCAGCTTGGTTCTTTAGTGTGTGTTTCTTTGTTTATTTCAAATATTTTTTTTTTTAAAAATGGTGTACATTTTTGTCCCCTTCCTCTGTGACCGAATCAGTTAACGGCTAACGAACGCCGATCGAATAACGAGCAATATTTTATTTCTGGCGATTAGCCCACCATTGGAGGTGAATATTTTTTATCGGTTCACGTGGAGACCATCACGTGGAAGTGAGCAGCTGTGGTGTTGAAGTTCCATTTTTAAAATTAGGAAGGTATCGCTCTGATACACGGGTGTTGTATAATAGCTGTAGGACATTATGCATGGTGTTTATTGGGTTTATTTATTTAGTTATTATTTATTGTTTTCGGTTAATAACTGGTTATTGCACTGGATTTTTGCACACGTAGAGGTCGGAGCCTGCGCGGTCACGGCCCTTCGTCCTTCATCACCGTCCGTAACCCCGAAGCGTGGTGTTGAAGGGATTCAGGAGGAGCGAGCGATTGTAGTCAGATGCCTTAAAGGACTTTTTAAAAACAGTGTTAGAGTTTACCTCGGCGGAAAAAAGTAGTGATTTTGGACTTTTGTCTTAATTCATTGGAGTTTTTATTAAATAAATCTATTATTAATCTGTAGTATATTTATTTATGTGGTGGTGCATGAAGCTGTGGTTTTATTTTACGGTAATCTGTACACGGCACTTTTGTGCCTGTATTTGAATTAAAAAATATAAATATATATATTTTATATACACAATATAAATATATTTAGTCAGTCGTTGGAAATTTTATTGTTATATCAGCACATGCTTTTTTTTCTTTCTCGTGTGCATGGTATAATTTGGAGGTAGATTTTTTTAGACACATGATTTGAAGTAGGCATGTGTGAGTAATCAGCGAAATATTCGTGAAATATTGCGCTATTCGTCACTCACCGGATCATCGGTGTGGACACACTGCCACAATCTGACCACCTTTTTTTAGAAAAGCCCATTTCTTCCCTTATCAGATAAATTATCTTTCTCTTCTCGGTTCTCAAGATATAAAAGTGTAATATCGTCACACGCCTAGTTGGAAATGTGGTTTTGTGAGAGAGTGTGTATGTGTGTGTGTGTGTGTGTGTGTGTGTGTGTGTTAACATTAAGTTTTCTTCAGACTGCAATAGCATGTGATCAGGAAAGAAGGATGAAGGAAGGAAAGAGAAGAGCACTGGAATGAAAATAGAGAGATTTTGTTCTTTTAACTTTTGATATTTAAAAAAATGTTCATTTCTATGGCGTGGCTGTGTACGTGGTTGTGTTCATATTTTGATTTAATCCCAAACAGAAGCAAAAAACACAATTAGATCTTAAAGAAGATCCCCAGATCATTTCACTATAAACTCCATATTTTTACGCATTTATACAAAGTTCAGCGAAATTTGTCCGTATTTTTCTAAAACGACGAAGCGTCTATGTTTTACTGAAACCTTCTCTGACTGTATTTACATTTAACAGTAAAAAGTCTTCAGATATATATTTTAAAGTTTTTATTTTGAAGAACCATCAATGAACATTTTGGTATTGACCGTCCCCTCATTTTTTTTTTGTTTGTTTGTTTTGGAAATTGTTTAAGTTAAAGTATGTTACAATAAAATATTGTACATTTTTATGGATGAAAGTTTCATGTTTCAATCCATAAGTTTTCCAAAAAAAGGGAAAGAAGGAAGTCCAGTGCCGGAGGACGAGCGCTGAAATCAGAATAAAACTAACATTTCATTTAAATGAAAATTATTTTAATAAACAAATTCCTAAATAATAAATTTAAATAAAAAAAAGGATGAAAATGCTAGTGTTAAAACTCCTAATTATTCACAAATAAAATGTTTTCTAGTTCAAAGATGATTTTATTAAAACTGTATAAAAATGATCTTTTATTAAATGTTCATCATTTATTATAATGTCCTCTGAACACCTGTACCAAAGCATTAACTGAGAAAAGAAGCTAAAAAATGAAATTATAAAATATCAATTCAAGCATTTTGTCAGCTTTCATTGTACATAAGAATACTTCCTCATGTTCCTCATTTCCAAATGTTTTATAAAATCTGCAGCACAAATCATTTATTTTTCTCAAATCCATTTTCAAATCTCATTCTGGTTTTTTTCCCTCATTAAACCCAGCACATGTTTGAGCATCAATCACCTAATAATCTAAATAAATCAATTAAAAGACTGTTATATTACTGAATGAATGAGTGTTTTGTGAATTCAGTTATGTCCCGCTCGCCCCTCATACGGGAGCCTCGTACATGCCGGTGGTTACAGAAGCGTTTATTTTAGATGACAGAAAACTCTCAGTCCACGGTGTGAAACCTGCCCGTTGTCTGGAGGGTTGATACGGCAAAAATAGTGACCAACAGCTGCTCGCGCTCTCTCTCTCTCTCTCTCTCTCTCTCTCTCTCTCTCTCTCTCTCTCTCTCTCTCTCTCTCCGCAGTCATACATCGAGTCTGAAGAGAAACAGTAACACTATGAAACAGTATATCGCTGCTAAAACTAACTACTTAAATTACTTAACCTACTAATTTTTTATTTATTTCTTATGGTTTCGCATTGACTACGTTCTCAGGTTAGAGTCGCTAAGCTAGCTAACTGTATTAGCCACAAATGCTAAGCAGATATCAGCCAACTTCATTCAAATTAGAAAGGAGTCTTCATTTTTCTTCCTTACGTCTCTGAACACATTTAAGGATAATCAGAGCTATATGTATATATATTTATACAGCTGCAGGTTCACTCTCCTCACCAGCAGTAAGTAAAGCTGCCCTTGTGTCCTGTGACCAGTCACTGACCAGAGTGAGTAAATGTGATCGGTTTTAAGCGAAACGTTTTACAGTTAAAGAAATGTTTCAGTGGCTGAAGTGAAGGTCGAGCTCAGATTCAGTTACAGCATGTGAATGAGAGACAGCGACAAACCTCAAGCACTTCACAACACACACACACACACACACACACACACAGCTTCACAATTCAGACAGAATTTCTTATTTAAACTGTGTAACACACACACACACGGTGGCAGCTGGACATGGATCATAAAGATGATCACAGCTTCAGTTATTTCTTTATTACTCTTTTAAGTCTCATAGTGATTTGTGACAGGAAGAAACCCAGAGTTACTGTAACTACCAATTTTTTATCCGTTTATCAGTACATTTAACGTTATGGAGCGTCCACAAAACAAGTTAGCTCCTCTCTTACAATGCAGATATTACACAGCAGATATAAATTACCATTTCCTCACCAGAATTCTCTCTCTCTCTCTCTCTCTCTCTCTCTCTCTCTCTGTGTCTCTCTCTCTGTCTCTCTTCTCTGTCGCTCTCTCTCTCTTTCTCTCTGTGTCTCTCTCTCTGTCTCTCTGTCACTCTCTCTCTCTCTCTTTCTCTCTCTCTGTCTCTCTTCTCTGTCGCTCTCTCTCTCTCTCTCTCTCTCTCTCCGACACTGGAGACTCCTTCCGTAAAATGTTACATGAACACATTTCTCCTTACAGAAACATCGCCACGTCAACAATTACAACAAATTACAACAAATTTTAATTTAAATTAATCTGTTTAGTGTGTGCTGTACACGTCCCTGTGAAGGAGCTGTTGCTATGGAAACGATAAGGTATCAGAGCGAGTGCATTAATATAAAGCTGCGCTACAGTCAGAGCTGCTGTTAGAGAGAATTAATCAACACCCTGATCCACCAATCAGAGCCATGTTTTGGTGCTGTGTTTGTAAGACAGTGATTATGCCTGATGCTCAGACAGTTCTGACGTTCTCAGAGGAAGTGATGATTTCTGCTGTGTGATTTTATCTGTGTGAAGCTACATGTCCTTGCTAAAGTCCTGCGCTCTGGTCAGCAAGAGGAATGAAGTCAGACTGCACACAGATTGCGACTGTCACCTTCACAGTCAACTCCACCACCTGCTCCTGCTGCTGCTCCACTGATCTGGACATTCAGCACATTTTTTCACCTTTATCTCAGAGAAAATCTGAAGTGAGGTAGGTTTACAGCAAGGCCCCCTCATTAGCCATGATTTTCTGCACCACAACACACACACACACACAACCACACAAACTGCCCTTAGAGGAAGATTGATGGCCCAGAGGGTCAAAGCTGCACGTCCGAGTTCACCTGCTACGAGCTGTCAGGTCCTTGACGACCAGTCACCCTCAGGGTTCAGTGTGTGCTCTGTAACTGCGCCCTCCACAGGAAATACAGAGCAGGTGCTGGTAAAAAATGTCTTCCATCAACTATAGCCAAGGCAGCAGAGTATTACAGATGTGTACAGGGTCTTACAGATGTGTACAGGGTTTTACAGTTGTGCACAGGGTCTGACAGATGTTTACGGTTCTGACAGGTGTGTACAGGGTCTTACAGATGTGTACAAAACACACACAGTGAAACACAGGAGGAGGAAATACACTGGCGCTGGTGAAGTCGAGAGATACTCCAGAGTAACAGATTAATTTTTCAAAGTAATTTTATTTCAGGATTATTTCTTCATCCTTTAGTGTACTGATATTCAGATACACAGTGACCAAGTTACAATTCTTTTTCTTGACATTTCTTAGACACACACACACATATATGTATGTATGTATGCAACTCCATTAAACTGTCGATCTGACTTTGGAATGATTCTTAACCACAAAATCATCACATTATAAACAATGATAAAAAAAAAAAAAGTTTCAGGAGGTGTCTCAGAGGTTCCTCATGAGTTCTGCTGAATGAAGGGAAAATCCCAGGACTCAGTAATTCACACTTCTCCATCAGGTTGAATGAAATGTGAGAAAGTCTGCAGTAAAATGCTCCTGATGTGAGGAAACACCTCTGAGGTGTGATATATTCTGTGCATTAGGCTTGTGGCTAAAGTGCAGAGGTGAAAAGAGGAAGACTGAACCCCATCATCATCATTTCTCATTTCTTATGTGCACGGTTGATCTTATCGTCACAGTTAATTCTCTATCAAAGTCATCGATGATGTTTGCTGTGATGATGAACTGATACTCGCCCTGCAAATAACACAAAAGAAAATAAACAGCACATGAATGTAGATTTGTTTACTGACTTTACTGTAAATTCAGGAGGCATTCGGGGTTCCGACTCACGTCTGGTGTAAAGTACGGCTTGATGGAGAACTGAATGGTCTCGTGGATTCTCTCTGTAAAAGGAACGTGAACAGGTTTCAGTCTCACAGCTGTAGAAAGGAGAGAATTCTGACAGATGTTGCGACAGAGACTTACCTCCTTTAATCCCGTCACATGCCCTTAAATCCTCACACGGCCCCAGCGGCTGGTGGAGCGAGAACCAGGTCTCGTTCTTATACAGACCTCTCAGATGAAATCCCAGCTGCACCGTCGTGAACACTGAGCACAAACACACCCAGGAGCTAAGCTAGGCTAGGCTAGGCTAAATCACAAAGGTTCAGCGAGGCCTTAGTGACCACACTTCCATCAACTTTCAGAAAAATAATATTCATATTTACTGCATTTTTTTTCAAAACTAATATCACAAAACGCCAGTTTAAATTCCACTGGATACCAGTTACAAGATAACTAGCAAACCTAGCTGTTTTATATAATAGTTAGAATAACATGAATTAGTTTCTGAGGAGCTTAGCTACTGCTAAGAGCCATATAAGACAACTTTGAATCTCCTGGTTGTGATTCCATAAAGAAAATAAGTCATCTGTAACTAGCGTGGTGAAGACATTAGCTACTGCTTATCTTTTACTACACTAGTTAGCAGCGCTAGTTAGAATGCAAATCTTTAGTTGTAATTACATGCTGTAACCTCTAATCTAACGTTAGTTATCTTCTTATCAAACTTCTTCTGCCAATAAAGTCAAATACTGTCAATGAGGTATCACAGGTGCTAAGCAGCAGCAGCCTAGCATAGCTAATGTTGCTAAAACAGGACACATGCAAATTTCTTGTTGAATTTTGTATATATATATATTGAGGTTTTAACATCCTGTTTTGTTTTGTTTGTATTAAGTGAGACATTTTCCTGCGTGGTTCCTCTGGACTTTACACAGCAGACACAGCATTTCTCTCTGAGGGAAAATGACTTACGGGGCATTCCTGTGTAGGTCACATTGAATTTCTCTTCTTTCAAACTGCAGTCCGACATTTCAATAGATGTTAAAACCACTGGACCTGAAAGCAGTGTTACTTCTTTATATCTTGAAATTAAACCATAAAGAAATCCAGTCATTTAAGCAGAACTCTCTCTGTGAGCGACGGTTGTAGCAGATTTATTTAGAATAGAATTAAATGGGGTTTTTTTTATTATTAAGCTGAAAAAATCTAGTCATAGTCCAACTATTCAGATAATATAACCATATAAAATATCAAAAACATTATTATTATTATTATTATTATTATTATTATTATTATTATTATTATTATTATTATCAACCTCAAAACCATTTCCAACAGAACAACAATAAATATTTCCTCATTTAAAAATGAATCATTATATTTTTTGAAACAAAATTTTTCACAATGAATTTTTTAAATAATAAATAAATATCTGACTAAAGAATCGGCTTTATGTACTTTCTAATAAATTTTTTTAATGTTGATTTTTTTTCATTTATTGTATAGTTTTAGAATATTAATGTTTTATCTTTGGTCTTACATCAGACATGTTAATGTCCCTCTATAAACATGATATTACACATTAATATCTCTCTATAAACACATTACATGTTAATGTCCCTCTATAAACATGATATTACACGTTAATATCTCTCTATAAACATGATATTACACGTTAATATCTCTCTATAAACACATTACATGTTAATATCTCTCTATAAACATGATATTATGTGTAAATCTCACTGCCCCTTACCCTGGTATTCCCACCACACACTCAATGAGTCTGAGGAACACAGAAGCTTCTGTTCAGCGAAACTCCTCACACTGAAACTCAGAGCTACAGCGAGTCTGAGAGCGGCTGAAGAACACCGCCACGCCATCATGTAGACGTTATGTCGCTTTATAAGCACACCAAGTCCAAACTACAGTGCAGTGAGCATGTGACCGACAACACGCTTTTATTCTGGTCGCGGTGTTGAACTGGTTTTTCCTTTAAATACTGAAAACAGAGAAGTGACTGAGAGAAAAAGAGAAGTGTTGCGTGTGTGCGGTGATGAGAGACGTTCTGACTGGATGCAGGGAAAAAAAGAAAAATACACTAGAGTTTTATTTACAGGAAGTTTTAAAGGTCTGTTCAAACGGACAGAGGATGGTTAGTGTGGGAAAATCAGGCGTGTCACACACCACGAATCTCCCTGAAGAACCTTCTCAGCCACCACGAACAGAATAAACGCTTTCCAACATGAACGCTGCACATGGCGGCAGGAGAAGAAACACTTTCATTCTCTTTAACATCAGGATCTTATAAAGAAAAAAAAGAACATCCATAAAACTTAACGGTTTCCTTTAAAATAAACACATGAAATAAAACAGAAGCAGCAGATGTTCTGCAAGGGTTCTGCGGATCTTTATTGACTTCCTGTAAGGTTTAAACCTCGGTCTGGAAGTGGAATCGATCAGTTGCATGGACACAGAACCCTTAATGCTTCCCTGAGAGATGAACCACAGGTCACTTAAAGGTTCTACATTTGAAGGTTCTATCAGTTCCCTGTGGTTCCTCCAGGGTTCTTCTATTTTCCCTTTACAACTCTGTGCAGAACCCTGCGACGATGTGCTGCTCCAAATGAATGGAAACAACTCCTCTTCTTTTGCAAGCTAAGAACCTTTATTCATCAAATGAACCCTGTGAAGAACCGTTTTTTATGGGTTTGTGCAATAAATATTATGAAATTGTCTTGAATTGTGTCTTATTCCTGTAGAAATCCAGCCTTTGGCACAGGGTGTGTTTAAACCCAGAGAATGTGCAGAACTCCACACAGAGAAGCTCAGGTTAGAACCCCAGTCCAACAGAACCTACAGAAGCGAAGAAGCCTCAGATGTAACTGATGAAGGGAAGCAGCCATGAGCTCAGAGATTCCGCAGCTCTGGTCTGAAGGAACATATGGTTCTACGGCGCCTTTACGTGGCGTTTACGCCGCTGTTCCTCACGTGCACTGTAAAGTTTATAGAGATGTTTATTTCCCGTCCCAGGTCGTCGATGATGTTCAGATAGCTGCGAATGTAATATTCTCCCTGTGGAGGAATCAGAAGACCTTCAGTTTAAACCAGAGATATGAACACTGAGGTGAAGTGGACACGCTGGACTCACCTCTGCAGCGTTATAAGGGTTTATGGGCAGTGACAAGGTCTCACTGAGTGTTTCTGGAACAGAGTAGCCACATCATTACACTACTGCGCTGGACGACAAGATGGAAACCAGCTCCTGTTCAAGTTTTTATACCTCCTTTAACGATGTTGCAGATTTTTAAATCAGTGCACGGCATCGGAGGCTGGAACAACTCCCCCCACAGCTGGTTCCTGTAAAACGCCGCCACCGTGTATCCGGCACGAGCGACCGCAAATTCTGGAGGATAAAAAAACAGCTGTCAAGCATGGGGGCACAAACTTTCGCTCTCACCTGCGTCTACTGTAATAAAAAGTGACAGGTGAAAATGTGGTACTTGTAATGAGCGTGTAGTTAGCCTTTATTACGTCCATCCCATTAGTGCAGGGTCCAGTGCTGATGGAGAGGTGATGGAGCGGCCCTGAGGAACAAAAGCAACAAATAATTACAGCAAGCACATTACAGAGAGAAAAATAATCTAATGATGAAGTTTATTAAAAAGAGAGAGAGAGAGAGAGAGAGAGAGAGAGAGAGAGAGAGAGAGAGAGAACGAGAGAGAGAGAGAGAGGAGAGAGAGAGAGAGAGAGAGAGAATGTGAGAGAGACAGAGAGAGAGAGAGAACGAGAGAGAGAGAGAACGAGAGAGAGAGAGAGAGAGAGAGAGAGAGAAAACGAGAGAGAGAGAGAGAGAGAACGGGGGGAGAGAGAGAGAGAGAGAGAGAGAGAGAGAGAGAACGAGAGAGAGAGAGAGAGAAAACGAGAGAGAGAGAGAGAGAGAGAGAGAGAGAGAGAACGAGAGGGGAGAGAGAGAGAGAGAGAGAGAGAGTTTATTTTGGTTTAAAAAATAAATAAATATTTCTTTTAAATCAAAACTAAATGTATTTTTATTGTGAAGATGTTTATTTATTTGTTTTAATGATTAATTCATCATGCATTTGTCTGATTTTAACTTCATTTAAGTTTTTGAAAATTAAGAACATCAGAACAGGATAAAACGGGGAAATAATCTTTAAATAAATACGTTAAATATATTTTTGATAAAGGTTTTAGGTTTTAAATTTTTGATTGTTTTATAATAATAATAATAATAATAATAATAATAATAATAATAATAATAATAATAATAATAATGTTAGAATAAAAGTTCTTTAATTAAAGATGTTTAACATTTTATCTCAGTGTGAAATGAAGCTAAAAAAAAAGAAAAGAAAGACATTTTATTAAAGGTGCCAAAACTTAGAGCTGATGGTAAATTTCACTCAAGGTGAAGGTCACTATAATTAATAATGAATATTTTTATAAAAATCAAAATACAAATCTCTCTCTCTCACACACACACACACACACACACACAAACACACACACTAATATAAATAAACTGCCCCTTACCCTGGTATTCCCACCACACACTCAATGAGTCTGAGGAACACAGAAGCTTCTGTTCAGCGAAACTCCTCACACTGAAACTCAGAGCTACAGCGAGTCTGAGAGCGGCTGAAGAACACCGCCACGCCATCATGTAGACGTTATGTCGCTTTATAAGCATATCCAGTCCAAACCTCCGACTTTAACGCCACATGTAAATGCCATTCTGTGTTTTTTTCCCCTTTTTTGACAAAATATAATACGGGGAAATGTGTTTAAAGGAAGTGTTTGAGTGACTTTAGAGAACTGATGAGTTTAAGGTGAAACTGCGGGAAAAAAAAACAAAAAAAGCTCCTTTCTGAAACTGGTGTGTTGTGTTCGGATTTATTCGCCTTTTCCACGGCTGGTGGGACGCAGCCAGAGTTCTGGATTTCAGTTTTATTGTGAATCAGAAACACGTTTGGAAATGAGTTACACTTTTCTGCAATAAAGAGTAATCTCCAGAAAAAACCACACACACACACACAAAATCATAAATTCATTATAAATGGTTAAATTGATCAACAACTTCAGCACACGACCTCTGAACCTCAGCAACTGTTCTACTTTTGTCCACTAGGTGGCGGAGTTTTACATGCTGGAGAAGGTGAATAATAAGGTTCAACTAGATTTGGAACAAAAATATAAATCTTACAGAAAATACC
>JAUCMX010000022.1:19567414-19742414 GCA_033459395.1 Hemibagrus guttatus | reverse complement strand
GACAAACTCAAAAGAACTGAACTAAAGTCCTTAAAGCAGCTGGTTCTCACAAACAGGGAATAAAGACAGAGACAGCGTGTGTGTGTGTGTATTAAACATTTATTTTTCAGAAACCAAAAGATGTCCAAGTGCACCTGAAAAAAAATTAAGAAAAATGTTAAATAATTCCATAAACAGAACATTTAATCCCCAAATTAAAACCATCAAGCCTTTCAGAAATCATTAAAGCAAAGCTACATCACTTTTTAAACATTAAACACAGATTTATAAAAACACTTTCTACAGACAGGAATTAACATGAAGAGAAAAGTAATGAGTTCATTTCACTGTAGATTTGAAGAAAATTCTCTGTTAACTGGACCTACAGCAGTGTTTAGAAGAGTAAAGAGCAGAACTTTCACTGAAAACAGTACACTTTTTGTCTTAATGTGCAGAGATGTCGAGAGAGTTTGGCACAAATTACAAAACCGATCAAAACTGGAGAAATGTACACTGCAACAAATCTTAAATTCCAAACTTCACCAGTTGATCACCCCTCCCCCTCACACACAAAGCCCCCCCAATCACTCACGCCCTCACACACCCCCCGTTTGCTCACTCGTTTCACCTTTAGTTCATCCTCCTGACGAGTCTGTTGATCTGGTCCTCTCGGTTCCCGGCGTCTCCTCCCTCTACAAAGTGTGTGGTCTTCTTGTTCATGCCACCGCGAGGAGACGAGAGCTTGAAAGGCCACAGGAAGTTGTTGGCAGCTTTGAAGTTCCTGCCTACGGTGTAGATGGTGTGGATCAGATCTTCCATGCAGATGATCCCATATGTGCCTGGAGGGAGGGGGAGAGGCACTGCTTTAAAAAAACCCAAAAAAACCTGTACAAACAAAATTAGAACCATTTCTCAGTTCGAGATCAAGAACTAGAATTAAATAAAAGGAGAAAATAAAAAAAAGCCTCAGCAGGTTCTCATGTTATGTCTAAAATTGACTTCAAAAAGAAAATGGCAGAAAAGTGATTATTTAATCAATCAGCCATCTCCAAGCTCCTCTCCTGTCTGTTCGATTTTGGTGTTTTTTTTTTTTTTGGTTTTTTTTTTTACAGGTTTATTAGAATATATACTCGCCTACTCACAACTAACCTAAATAACTGAATAAAACTCAACCATCAAACACTGATCAGAACCGAGAGCGAGTTCAGAAACGTGATCATATGCAACGCTGGTAACTAAAGCTGCTTTAATGAAATTACTTCTATATAGTTTTAAAAAAAAAGGCTGATCAGGTTGTAGGTCAGACGTTGGCGATGGTCCTGACTGCGATACAGTTCTCCATCACACATGCTGACATACGAGCTGAAAAACAGCTTTTCATTCAACATCAGCATATAACACCTGACGCTGCTGCACGGAGGACCAATCCCCGCATCAACACTGTTCCTGATGACCACTCAGTCACTCAGCACACTGTCTGTCCGACTGAGAATCGTACATCAGGCACCTTAATCTGGAGTGTAATATGCTAATCTACACGATAGATAAATTAATATGCTAATTAGAGCACCATTTTAAGCACTTCTTAGCCGTGTTCCCCTGAGAAGAGTTGACCGCACCATCTGCATCACTTTCAGTGTGTTTCTTACCGAGGTTCTTCTCGATGAGCGAGTTGTCGGTCAGAGGAATGCGCTGCTTTCTGATCTTGCCGTATCCACGCTTGTAGATGAGCTCACGCACAGACTTCAGGTTGGGGTAACTGAGGGGCAAAAACCACACAGGTCACCCATTACAGCAGAGCAGATGTCCCTCTATTCTAAAACCTTTAAATGCCCTGAGACATCCCATTTAAGAAATGCAAGCATTTATATTATGTTCCAAACACCAAATACACGGTTGAAAGTGTAGAGAAAACAGAAATGTGGTCACCCCCAGGCGATGTAGGGCTCGGCGATGCGCAGCATGTTGATGGAGGCCTTGTTCAGCTTGACGAAGACACCGTTAAAGATCTGGCGCAGACGCAGCAGCTGCAGAACCTTACGCACTTTAGGGCTCACACCATTGATACTGCGAAAAAATTAACACACGGGATTAACACTCGCTCGTTTAGACTGGTTTATTTAGAGATGAGTGATGTGGTTTCAGTGAGACTGGCTGATTAGCAAAGGAATCACCACGGTCGATAAGACGGGGAAAAAAGACCTGCATCATTAACCACCATGTTACAGAACATGAACACTTTCACCCAGAACGCCACTGTACTGCTCACACACAATCGCCTGTAAAAACACTCCTGAAGTGGTCCACGTTTGGGTGAAATGTTCCTCATAACTGAAATCGTAACCTCGCTCCAGAGGTAAACCTCACCCTCTGATTCTGACAACAAAGGCCAGTTTGGGCTCGGCGGGGACGTAGAAGTTTCCGGCTTTGCGAGCCATTCGGTTCATGCGGATCTCACGCCTGTACATTTGCCGGTACTCTTTATGGTACACCTGCGCCCTGGAGTAGATCAGGTTCCGGGTTATTCTGCGTTTCTGAGAGAGAGGGGAGAGAGAGAGAGAGAGAGAGAGGGCTCAGATCATCATTCAGGTGACTTGCATTTCACAGATGCGACTTCTTAAAGCACAAACCTTCTTCTCGAGCAGCTGAGCCTTGGTGCGAGCCGCCTTAGAAGCAGCGAAGAGCTTCCTCCTCTTCAGGAGACCTTCAGGGACTGATGGAACTTTCTTCCCTTTCGCCAGTTTCTTCACCTTTATCCCCGTCTTTTTCGTCTCTTTCTTCTTCATCTCCTTGGTCTCCTTCGCCTCCTTCTTTTCTCTGGAAATAAACAGACACCAGGTCAGATCAGACTGCGTAAAGCTCAGTTCAAAAAAAAAACAAAAATTTTGCACTCACATGTCTAATCAATAAAATCTAATTGGTGGACATTACATACAGGTAACTATTTAGTGTTAAAAGTAAAAATCTGTCCCCATTTCAACCCTAGACTTCAGTTTATTCCATATTTGTACTCATTTTATTTACCCTAAAGATTGAACCTTCGGTAGATCTGAGAAACTGTCAATTTTTATTTGATTTTATATTAAAATTAAATATAATCTAATATAATCCCAGTCCTGCATCACTGACCTGCTGGACAACAGATTAAAACCACTTCAGTGGACTTTAATAATCTGGACACAAAACTTCCACATGCATGCAACTGCTACAGAACATCAAGATGAGGATCTGAATATTTTAGGGTCATTTTTCTCCCTTCAAGTGACCGCAAACCCAAAACTGTCTCAAATTTAAATGGGAAAAAAAAAAACTATATCAGTGACCATCAGAGTAACGTTAACCTTAGCATCCAGCTAACACAAAAAGGGGTACTGAACAACATACTCCAGAACATCAGTAAGTATTCTAACAGATGCTTTGACATTACTTTACAGTCTTATTTTTTCTTTATTCTCAAAAAAACTATAAATATCTGAACCCTCTCACAAGCTACAGGCCGGTTAACATCACGTTGCTAATGCTACACTAAACCAGACCCGACCATCTTTAACATTAAAGTTTATATAATTTGTACCACATATCCGTCACTAATATTAACTTGAGAATGCATATGGGTGTTTAAACATAATTCTCCATTTGAGCTTGACTCCGAACAGACATCACAGACGTCGATGGAAAAAGATTTAAACGACAAGACAATCGACTTACGTTTCACCCGCCATTATGCCCACGGTAAAAGAGGCTTTCACGCATGCGCATAGACGCCTTATAGGTCCACACACTTCCGGTACGGATTGGGTAGACTTTTATATTGCCTGACTGATATAATCAAGGAGTTTACTTTATTTACCAGCAAATGTTTATTATGCGAATCTGGCTAAATCTGAATAAAAATTAACATTATAGAATTATATTTGTAGAAATTATTGCGAGGCGAGTTAATGTTAACGAAGGAAAAGCGAGTTTAAAAAGTAAGTTTTAATAGTCTGGAAAATATTCTGCATAAAATGTTTCAAAAGACCAAACATAAACAACATTTACTATTCAACTAGTAAATAAGAAATAATCAGTATGGTGGGAAATTTTGTAGTCAATTTCAATCTTGAAAAGAAAACATTTAAAATGAGTTATAAAACAGTCCTGTCCGCAGGGTTGCCAGATTGGGATTAATGACGGCATCCTGACAGAAGTCGGCTCCGAATATAAAGCATTCCAGAAGTCGGTTATTCAAGTGGTTTTCTCAGTGACTTAAGCAATTTTGTTAATGCCAGGGTTTAGGGATTATTTATACAAGTAAGAAAAATGTCGACTTTTGCACCTTTAAGACATATATTTGGCACAAATCCTACACACTCAGCTAGGAAAGGAGCTTTATTCTCAATAGCTCCAAAAATAAAGTTCTGTATCTTAATTTCTGCCTGTACATAACCAAAAAACCGGAATTGATGTATAAACGTTTTAAATCTGCTGTTAGTTGTGTGAGAGGTTCTCCACTTCACAGGTTTTCCGTCCTCCTGGAAAACCTAAATGACCCATATCCATAATCTGATGTAAAAGTCTAATCTGGCAACCTCGTCCCTGACACTGATGGGATAGGACCGTTTGGAATTTCGGTGTCGACATCGGCGTGACGACATCACCGCCTCGTCGTGTATTTATGTTAAGAGCAGAACGGCGTGTAACGAGAAGTTAGACTGCAGAAGTTCAGAAGCTGAGAGTTTAGTGTGTGTGTGAGAGTGTGTGTGTGAGTGTGTGAGTGTGTGAGAGAGAGACAGTCATCGGACCATCTGCCTTCAGCTCAAACTTTTCACCCGAACGTTCTCGGTAGTCGGTGTTTGAGGGGGTCGTGGTGATGCACATCGCGGCGGAGTTTTGCGTGGTGTGCGTTAAGGTGCTCTGGTCGTTCGCGGCGGCGGCGGCGCGGTGGCTCGTGAAGCCGCGAGAGAAGCGCGTGCAGGGCCGTGTGTGCGTGATCACCGGGGCCGGAAGTGGACTGGGCCGACTGCTCGCGCTGCACTTCGCCCGGAGAGGAGCCACGCTCGCGCTGTGGGACATCAACCGCACCGCCAACGAGGAGACCGCGGAGCTCGTGCGCGAAATCTACCGACAAACCCCCCCAGACACCTGCGCAGGTGAGTTCCGGTTTAGGGGGCGGTTCTCTTCATCAGCGCTCTCAAATTAATCACACAGTCTGAGATTAGGAGTTTAATTAACACTCTAAATAAGTGCTGATGTTCAGTCTGAACTTCAGAATCCTGTTAAGACAGAATCAGAGCGGAACCAGGATTTCTCCATCATACATGAAATCCAGGACCCAGAGACACTTATTATTATTATTATTATTATTATTATTATTATTATTATTATTATTATATTAATCATCTGCAGGATTTCTCCATCATACATGAAATCCAGGACACAGAGACACTCATTATTATTATTATTATTATTATTATTATTATATTAATCATCTGCAGGTTCTGAGGACAGCGGTGAGAAGTTGCCTGTGTTCCAGCCCAGAGTTTACACGTACGTGTGTGACGTGAGTCAGCGAGAGAGCGTGTACGCCACGGCCGAGCAGGTGAGGAGAGAGGTGGGAGACGTCACGTTCCTCGTCAACAACGCCGGCGTGGTATCAGGACACCACCTCCTCGAGTGTCCTGACGAACTGATCGAGAGGACCATGATGGTCAACTGCCACGCCCACTTCTGGGTCAGTAGTAGAACTCTTCGTCTTCATCTGTCAGAGTGCTTTAAATCGGTCTGGTGTTAATCTGCTTTATGTGCTTCACAGACCACCAAAGCTTTTCTCCCGAAGATGCTGGAGTTAAACGAGGGACACATCGTGACCGTGGCCAGCTCTCTGGGTCTCTTCACCACGGCCGGGGTCGAGGTGTGTGTCCTACTTCCTGATGTTTTCTCATCCAAACGTGTTGTTTTCTGCAGATCTAATTCTCTCTCCGTCGTGTTTTGTTGTAGGATTACTGCGCCAGCAAGTTCGGTGCCATCGGCTTCCACGAGTCCCTGAGCCACGAGTTAAAGGCGGCTAACAAAGACGGGATCAAGATGACGCTGGTGTGTCCGTTCCTGGTCGATACAGGGATGTTTAAAGGCTGTCAGATCAGGTTGGTCAGCGTTCAGTAGAGCAGACACTCAGAACCTAGAGCTCAGTGCAAACGTTTGTACCTCCTCAGGTGTGTTTACGTGGTTGAAACGTGACACAGTTCATCCAGGATGTTTAAAAGTGTGAACATGGTTGTCTCCTGTAGCTAGACAACAACCCAAAATATCCAACACAATCAAAAAAAGGAGTTTATTTGTTATTGTGTTTTAATGTAAACTGTTAATATTTATCTTACTACTAATTGCTCCGCTGTCACCTTTGTTTTGCTGTACGGTGTCCAAACGTGCACAGGTCCATATATACAGCCAGAGTGTATTTATCCAATGTGTATATACAGCCAATGTGCTTATTTATCATATTACTATAATGGATTTATTGTGTAAACCAACAATAAGTTAAAAATAAATCCGTTATAATTAACATCTTTTGTATATATTCATATGTACGTTAATAATGAATTAATTTGCGTGTATAATGAGGAATTTATTATTTAGCTCGTTATACCTGTGTTATGCGTAGTTGTTGTTGATATTCGGTTCTTCTGCACAGGAAGGAGATCGCACCGTTTTTCCCGCCGCTGAACCCAGAGCACTGTGTGGAGAAAGCCATGAGAGCCATTCTGACCGATCAGCCGATGGTCTGCACGCCGCGCGCCATGTACGCCGTCACCTTCATGAAAACGTGAGTGTCGTCTCGTGACAGTGACACGTGATGTTCATCAGAGAAAACACATCTGTAGGAGTATAAGCTCTATACTGAACTGCTCAAGGCTTGTAGTGATGTGGCTTTCAAGAAGGTGTTATTACGTCATAAAATATAACAACCAATCAGGTTTCAGTATGCAGGTGCAGCAAACGGAGCAGAGTTCGGAATATTCTGGTGTTCTGATTTTCTATATTTTTAAATCTGTATATAATTATCAGAACCACAGAGTTGAAAGAATAAATCTAGAAATTCTTTGTAAACTCTGGGGATTGAAAACTTACAACCTTCTGCACAGCGAAGCTTCCACTTCCACTGGACATTGCGGTTTTCTAACCTGCTGCTCATCTCTCTGTCGCAGGATTTTGCCGTTCGATGCCATCGTCTGCATGTACCGCTTCCTCGGTGCTGATAAATGCATGTTTTCCTTCTTGGCTCATCGGAAAGAATCCACCAACAACAACGAGTCCAAAATCAGCATGTAGTCACTCCGGTGTCCGGTGTCCTGTGTCCGGTGTCCTGTGACGTCTCGGTGCTCTTTTATTAAAAGGGAAAAAAATCAGAACTGTAACAGCTACATGAGCGAGAAATCTTTTAAAGCTGCGTACACTTTTTTTAAGATTTATTTATTTTTTAAAAAGCCTGTTGATTTAATCTTCTAAAGATTTGAGATGTTCTCGTTCTCTATTTTTATGTCCTGATAATTGTCTAGATTTAAAAAAAAAAAAAAAAAAAAAAGAAAGAAAGAAAGAAAAGAAAATCTTACAGGATTATTGTTATTATGTAAAATGTATTATTGTAAATGTAAAAAGCAGGTGTTCTCGCATCATAAAATGTAAGAACCAGTCAGATCTCAGTATGCAAATGAAGCCCTGGTTTAGCAGGTGGAAGGGGCGGGGTTTGTGCAAGTGTGTTTTTGAGTCGTTTTTAGTTTTTGTATTTTTTTATGATTGCAATATTATAAACTGAAGGTGTAATGTTCTCATTACGAGGCATTTTTACTGTACATTAATAAACTACACAGAATTATGGGATGTCCTCCTCCGAGCAGGACACATGCTTCTGATGTTTCCATTAAAATGTCCTCGGACAGAACCAGTAGTTGTGTGTGTAAAGGCTCATCAGACGTCTGGATGAAGTGCTCTGATCAGCTTGACTGAATTCTGCAGTATGTTACTGTGACCCTGTACAGTGTCTTTATTTATATCTTTATTTGTCGTTTCTGTCTTGTTCCTTTTCAACGTCTGTTACTTCAGACATTGTTCTTTTTCTGAAAATGTATTGTATGTTTTTAAATGTGCAATATTTATCATTGTTACAATAAATATTTTCACCTAAAAGATAATCTCAGTGTTTTAGCTTCTTTTTTTCACAATATAATTACAAACAACAGTAGGAGTCTTGTTTGAGAAATTTGACAAAAACTGTTCATTTTAATATTCAATGACAAAAATGCTTAAAATAAAGTACACACGTGGATATCTTTTCTGAAAAAATTAAAAAGGTTAAAAATGAAATGTAACTTAAAATGCATAAATTGTTACGGTGCACGAGGAATAAACCGCATGGGGACATGCAGTTAGAGGAAAATAATCAACTTTAGAGTGGACAGTAACTCTGCTTTCAATTAGCACTGTAACAGTACATACACTAAGATTGTTATGAAGGTTACGAAATCTGTAGAAACAACAGGAAGTAATAACAGTTCGTTACAGTTACTACTGCTGTTATAAAGTAATGTTCATGGTGTAAGTGTAAATGTTTGAGATGAAAATAATGTAATAGTAATAATTATATTAATATTATAACATTCATTCATTGTCTACCGCTTATCCGATCTACTCTCGGGTCACCTATCTCAGGCGTCATTGGGCATCGAGGCAGGATACACCCTGGACAGAGTGCCAACCCATCACAGGGCACACACACACTCTCATTCACTACGGACAATTTAGAGATGCCAATCAACCTACCATGCATGTCTTTGGACTGGGGGAGGAAACCGGAGTACCCGGAGGAAACCCCCGAGGCACAGGGAGAACATGCAAACTCCACACACACGGCGGAGGCAGGAATTGAACCCCCAACCCTGGAGGTGTGAGGCAAACGTGCTAACCACCAAGCCCCCGTATTTTATAATATAAATATTACAAACTGTTTCTATATTTATCTGTAATTATCCAAAGAACCCTCTAAGAGATGTTTTTCTCCCCGAGAGAGTGTGTATTACAGCGCTCTACAAACTCCAGATCATTCTTTTCTTCTCATCACCTAGAACCTGTCAGGAGTTTAACACTCAGGTGCGCTCTTAGATAAGAGTTCTCCAGAAGTTCTCCAGGAGGTCACTGGAGATTAAGGGTTCTTAAGCCTGCTAAAATGGTTCTACTGAGCTTCTGGGAGGCAAGCTCTGGGTTTTAGGGCTCTACATAACACCATTACAGTTCCATCGTCATACATTTATGAATACTGTACAAACATTTTGATCAACATTTTAAGAAATAAAACAACTGAAAAATCTTCTCGGAAAAAAAGAATCTTCGCTCAAATGTTTTTTTTCCGCCATAAGGGCGCTCGTGCGACCTCGACACCGCCCTCACACACGTCATTCCAAATCAAGCTCACTTCATTCATTACTGCAGAATAAAACCGGAGTGTCATGGAGACGTGCCCCCATGGGAGGGATCAGATTTCCAAGTCTGTATTTTCTGAAGCACACACACTTCCTGTGGAACGCTCCACATGACTATGATAAGCGACTCTCCCTCACTTCTGCTTTGTCTATGACTCACGACTCGCTGCTGTGTGAATAGGATTCCCTTTTCTCCCTCCAGGAACCAGATCCAGCTCATGCAAACTCACACAGAAGCTTGGCTCGGACATTTCACTCCCTCGCTGCCTTCATTCGAAAGGAATTTGCGTGTGTGTGTGTGTGTGTGTGTGTGTGTGAAAGAGAGAGTGATACCAGGACAGAGCGGGATTTCCAGACACTGTGCGTAAAAGGAACGGTGAAAGTCTAACTTCCCAAAAATTCAGTTTATTATTACACCGTGTCATCATCACACACATCATCATTTGTTGCAGGGATGCAGATTAGACGACTACGTCACCTTTAATACGACACAGTGGGAGAAAAAGAATCTGTCAATATGTGAATCTATTACATTATATAATATTTAATATAAAAATAATGTCAAAGTAGTTGTGTATGACAGGGTATAATGTAGATGTGTGCAATAGGACTTACAAAAGCAAAAAAAACTCTAATAAAATATGTGAAAGACAGTAATAACACCTGTAACAGTGTGTAATAGACTGTAATAACACCTGCAACAGTGTGTAATAGACTGTAATAACACCTGCAACCATGTGTAATAGACTGTAATAACACCTGCAACCATGTGTAATAGACTGTAATAACACCTGTAACAGTGTGTAATAGACTGTAATAAAACCTGTAACAGTGTGTAATAGACTATAATAACACCTGTAACAGTGTGTAATAGACTGTAATAACACCTGTAACAGTGTGTAATAGACTATAATAACACCTGCAACCATGTGTAATAGACTGTAATAACACCTGTAACAGTGTGTAATAGACTGTAATAACACCTGAAACCATGTGTAATAGACTGTAATAACACCTGAACCATGTGTAATAGACTGTAATAAAACCTGTAACAGTGTGTAATAGACTGTAATAACACCTGCAACCGTGTGTAATAGACTGTAATAACACCTGTAACAGTGTGTAATAGACTGTAATAACACCTGCAACCGTGTGTAATAGACTGTAATAACACCTGTAACAGTGTGTAATAGACTGTAATAACACCTGAACCATGTGTAATAGACTGTAATAACACCTGCAACCATGTGTAATAGACTGTAATAACACATGTAACAGTGTGTAATAGACTGTAATAACACCTGCAACCAGTGTGTAATAGACTGTAATAATACCTGTAACAGTGTGTAATAGACTGTAATAACACTGTAACAGTGTGTAATAGACTGTAATAAACCTGAACAGTGTGTAATAGACTGTAATAACACCTGTAACAGTGTGTAATAGACTGTAATAACACCTGCAACCATGTGTAATAGACTGTAATAATACATGTAACAGTGTATAACAAACTGTAATAACACCTGCAACAGTGTGTAGCAGACTGTAATAATATCTGTAACAGTGTGTAATAGCGGTAATAACACTTGTAATCAAAAGTAATAAATTAAAAGACAGTATGTAATAATGCAACACACCAACACAGTAGAATTGTCACTATACAGAACACCCCAGAGTCTATAATATAAACAAATTCGCAGATTGCTTGAATAATTAAAAGTACTTAGCTTTTAAAAAAAGTTCTACATGGGAACCCTTTCTAATAAAGAAGCACACAGAGGTTCTGCATAGAACCTTTACTGTTCCCCAGAGGGATGACTACAGGGCTTTGTAACATCCTGCAACACAATACTCTGTATTAATAAATGAATAGACATGATTATGTAATACATGTAAAGTGAGGTGTTTATTATCTGCTTATTTCAACTTATTTGTTACAGTAAAGTAATTATTCCTGCTGAAAAAATTCTTCTTAATTCTTGACCGATGACTACTGCTGCATTCCAGAGCTTTCTGAGTGATGAAGTTGAGTGGTTTGCTTCAGTAAAGTGACTAGAGGATTGAGGAAGGAGTTTTTTATTTCCTGTGAGCTGATAGTGAAAGGTGACGGAGAGGAAACAGGAAATTCAGCTCAGGCTGTGATGTGCATTTCCATGTACACGTGTGTGTGTGTGTGTGTGTGTGTGGTCATTGTTATCACAGTGATAAGGGGATCCACCTTCACACGATATTCAATGATCATATGAGTTAAATGGTTTTCCATTAATAACATCCTGACACTTTTAGCTAATATATAGAGAGAGCGCATACGGTAACATGATCACGTGGAACACACCTGTCTATAATTCTTAGTACATCAGTAATTTAAAGGCTATAACGCTGTCCTCATCTGACAATACGTCTTAATCATCTTCTGTTATGTGACAGTCTGCTTTATCTGATCAGAGAAACCTGGACTTTCTCAGAAATCTCCTTCGTCTTGCTTTAGCTTTCACTACGACGTTAGCGTATCTAATCTTAGTGCCTCCTCTGGGAGCTCTGATAACACAACATGGTCATTACTAATGTGTTCATGATTCATCTGCTCAGGACACTCGTTTCTCAATAAAAATTATTTCCACATGAGGAGAAGTGACTAACACTCATGACTAGACTGCCTTCAGAAAAATCAGAATTAAAAAATGAGAAGCTTAGACTCTCCAAAAATCCCAGTTTTACTACAAAGATTATTTATTAGCATCTGTGCTGATTCACGACTCGTCACGGTGCACCTTTAACGGCAGCTGGAATGAAAAGGACTCCATTGTCGTGCTGAAGATCTACAGAGATGGAAAGTTAATTAAAGAAGCGAACGCTGAACTTACCTAAATACTTTTTAATGAAAAACAGAACAAAAAAACAACTCATTTAAACCCCAGCTTTATTCCTTATGTAATCTCTGGAATTAAACACCTTAATGCAATACACCTCCAGCTTGACTTGAACTTTTGTCTCATGAATCTCCTTCTTTGTTTGAATTATCTTTTTTTTTTTTTTTTTCAAATAAATCTATGTGGTTGGATTTTGTAGGAATGAAGAATTAAAAGCTCCAGATCTGCTCTTAACCTTATTGCGGTTAAAAAAAAAAAAACACAACCCAAAACACAAAGACCTCGGTCTTTATCAGATGTTCAGATCTTGATCATTAAAATATGCTGTAAAAATAAAAGGTCAGTCACTGGTTTCCTCTGACCGTTAAATTGAGTAAAATTCCACTTGAGACAGCAGAACACGCCTTTCCTGAGAAGACAGAACCCAGGGTCACAGTCCATGGGCGTAAGACATGAGGAAGGACTGGGAGGTGGTCAGCACTTAACAAAACAAAAACTATCCAGAAAGTGACGAGCAGATGTGTGCTTCAGCAACATCTTTCTCCAGAACTTCAGTTAAAACATAAATTTAAAATAGAGGTTTTTCCATGTCCTTTATTTATTCGACCACGTTTATGTCCAAAAATGATTAAAGAAAGCTTTTCTGAGCAGATCTGATTTTTACTGTGGACCTGAAATGACACAGTTACCCTCGAAAACAATTCTGTTTATTGAAATATTAACCTCATTAATAAATATCTCCATTCTGCCTGTTCATTAGAACATGGAGAAGCTGTCAGAACCACACTGACCTCACATACTGGTCACAGAGTCACATCATCACCTTTAATCAACTGAGGATCAAGCGAGCTATTCATTATAATAACAAGCTATCAACACATTAATAACGCTTATAATGTTGATAATGGTGCACTCCCACTCTACACACACAGAGATGATATGGTGTGTTCCAGTAAAGGAGACACTGTGGAGAAATGTGTGAAGGATGCTGGTTTTCTCTTACTCACCAGTTACTTGAGAACACAGATTTCACACTGAATGTTTCAGTTAAACACCTCACTCAGGGAAAGTTTCCACCCTGAGCACACGTCACGCCAGAACTGGGTCATCTGTGTCTGCTGGACATGTTTCAGGAGCCGAGCTGAACTTTCTCTTCTTCCTTCCTCTCTCCACTGTGGTGCAAACTCTTATTTCTAACTCCTGCTTTATTACAAAAGAGATTTCAGTGAAACCTTCTACACTTCACCTACAGATTAATGACCTTCAGTAAAGACTCCAGACAGAACACACACACACACACAAACACACACTCTGGCTGTTAACACACTCACAGCTCACTCGCACACTCTTGCAAAGCTTACACAATCTCACAGAACTCATACACTCGCAGTGCTCACCCACACTTGCAGAGCTCGCACACTCGCAGTGCTCACCCACACTCACATACTCTCGCAGAGCTCACACACTCTCGCAGAGCTCACACACTCTCACAGAGCTCACACACTCGCTCCCACATCTCTCACACTCACATCTCACCCACACTCGCATCTCACACACTCTCACAGAGCTCACACTCTCACAGAGCTCACACTCTCACAGAGCTCACACTCTCGCTCCCACATCTCTCACACTCGCAGTGCTCACCCACACTCACATCTCACACACTCTCGCAGAGCTCACTCTCACTCCCACATCTCTCACACTTGCAGTGCTCACCAACACTCGCATCTCACCCACACTCGCAGAGCTCACACACTCTCACAGAGCTCACACTCTCGCTCCCACATCTCTCACACTTGCAGTGCTCACCAACACTCGCATCTCACCCACTCTCGCAGAGCTCACACACTCTCAAATCTCAATTTTCTTAATAGCTAGAACCTTAGAAATAAAGGGTTCTTTTCAAGAGACGAATAATCCAGAGTTCTTAACCTCCCAAAATAGTTCCGCTTGTGAGCATGAGAACCCAGAGGGCTTAGCTTAATGTTACGATCTCATCCCCCCATCCTTCTGGTGGCACCCTGGGTGTCCAAGTGGAGCCTTTTTAGGAGGCTAAGAACCCTTAGTGATCCCACCAACCCTTAATGACGTGTGTATTAACTGAGTAACTCTAAAGTTCTGCTCATTATTGACATCTACATACACAGAACCTGTCAGGCATTGTGATACTGAGGTTCTTTAATGTATTGCTGAATATTTAAGAGTTCTCTCCTCAGGGTTCTACTACAGTTTGTTGTAGGGTTCTATGCACAGTTTTTTGTGTGGAATAGATTTCTGGGTTTTGGGCAGCGGTTTGGGTCTTCAGCAGGTTCTCTGACTCAGCGGTTCTCCTTTAAGTGTAATGTGTTAAAGCTCCTCTGAAAACGTTCAGTTATTTTTACTGTTTATTTACTTCCTCCGATTTTATTAGGTAAAGCTTAAAAAAAGTAAACAAAGAAATATTTATCATTGTGAAAGCCCAAATTTTCAAAGTTTACACCTACATTTATATCTGTTTAGATTAGTTACATTACATATACAACTTTGTGTGTGTTTTTAAATGAGAGCGACTAAATTGTGTTGTACAATAACAATAAAAATATTCTATTCTGAATTTCTATTAGAACTGGTTTTCATCACAATCCTTTAGTGTTTAATCCTTTTTCTTCTTCATCTCACTTAAATACTTGAAACTTAAACTTTAATCCCAAAAAACATTCATTTCTAACAAATTGCAAATGTTGTGCTTAAGTGTGAAGTAAATAGAAATGTTGATGCTGCCCTCTAGAGGAAGCAGGGGGAAGAACAGGGGAATATTCTCACCTGAGCTTCATCCACTCCACCTTCATCTGCTAATATTCATTCATTGTGTACCGCTTATCCGATCTATTCTCGGGTCACGGGGAGCCTGTGCCTATCTCAGGCGTCATTGGGCATCAAGGCAGGATACACCCTGGACGGAGTGCCAACCCATCGCAGGGCACACACACACACTCTCATTCACCCACACAATCACACACTACGGACAATTTAGAGATCCCAATCAACCTACCATGCATGTCTTTGGACTGGGGGAGGAAACCGGAGCACCCGGAGAAAACCCCCGAGGCACGGGGGGAACATGCAAACTCCACACACACACGGCGCAGGCGGGAATCGAACCCCCAACCCTGGAGGTGTGAGGCAAACATGCTAATCACCAAGCCACCGTGCCCCCCCCAATCTGCTAATAATAATAATAATAATAATAATAATAATAATAATAATAAAAAAAAAAAATAAAAAAAAAAAGACCAAATTAATATAAACACAAACTCAGAGCCTGTGGTCATTCAAAATATATATATATATTTTTTTTATTCAAACATTTTGTTTAAATAATGTTAAATAACAAAAAAAGCTCTGTTACTGAGCTCTGATCAGATCCAGTCCTCAGGCTTTAAACACCAGAGATAAACTACCAGGAAAAAAAAGAAAGAATATAAACCACCTTCATAACCCAGCACTGCTATATTATAAAACACCTCAAAAACCTCCAGCAGAACAGAACAGATGGGTCAAGTGGTCATTTTCATTATTCACCCCCCCATACCTCCCCAAGTCCTGCACTTCTGACAATCAGAAATGTTAAACATTTCACTTTAAACATTTCTTTCAATGCAACTTCTTTAAATTTCAAAACAAAAAAACTTTTCAGGTCAGAAATGGTGTCTATGTGACCCGCCTCCTCCTGAACAGATCATGAGGGGTGATGGTCATTTGAAGCGTCCATGACAACAATATTGTGTATTATTTTCACAGAACTTATAGAATGTAAATGACAGGTCCAGGTCCAGCTGAATGTTAATGTCTACAATAAGATGCTGAACAGAACCGAGCCGTCAATCTGCAGAACACAGAACCCGTTAAAGAACAAAAAGCTGACACAGTGGCACTGACAATCTTTACTTCTTAAATCCAATTTTCACGGAAACGTGTCTCCATTATAACTCTGGCTACCGTTTCCCTACGTTTCCCATAATGCCGTTCTTCCTGGTGCTGACAGCGGTGCAGTGGGGTGAAGTCAGCTCTACCTACAGAGTGTGATTCTCTGTGACATCAGAGTGACACTAGTGCAGCGAGTGAGACATTAGCACATTAGCTGAACACCTCAGATAATATTTCACATGGATCAGGGTGGAGTTTAACTGTAGGTTGTGTACTGGAGCTTCGACAATCAACAACACAAAAACATCACTCTCAGATACAGCTTTACACATCTGGAGGTGGAGCTGAATGTGGGCGGAGTCATAAAGTAAATAATTTAATTCAATAAATCCACGCAAAATGGAGAAAAATCTCTCAGCTGATCGACTGCATTCAGAATAAGAAGATTAATGAAGAAAAAATGAGAGAGTTAAGTGAGAGTTACTTTTATCTACAGTTTCCATGTCCTTATATCATTTATGTGCCTCGACCGACCGCCTTTACGTACAGACTTAATTATTGCACAAAACAACAACCTGGAAAGAAAGAAAGGGAAAAAAAACAACAACGCAACAACCGCTTGTCCGCTGATAGCGTGCTGGTACTGGTCCTGGTGGCGGGGCTTATTCTGAAGGAGGAGACAGAATGAAGAGCTTGTGTGTGATGATACGAGGAACCGGAGCGGAGGTTGATATGTAGCTAAAATGGTGAACGTTTTGAAGGCCATAACTTTATAAAGCTTCTCCAACACTCCTAAAGCACCTAGTTTATTAATCTAATCACGTATTAGATCAAAACATCCCCAGGTCTGATGATTTCAGAGACATCACATTTACTGTTGAAGACTGGATTAAAAATAAATAAATATAATGTGAATTACTGATCTGAGGGACGGACCGTACGGAAGCCATCTTGCTAACGCTAATGCGCAGTTATAAGTTCAGAATAAATAACTAATAATGACGCAGATGAACGTCGCTCAGTAAACTAATCCCAAACCAGATCTCAGAACCAGAACCGGCTCAACCGGGTCAAAGGAAAAGAGGTAAGAAGTGATCCGGCGCTAATCCCGCCGTCTATTACTCCTCCTTACACGCGTGGTCCGTATTTCTCAGTGTGCACACGTGGAGTTTTACATTCCTGGAGTTAAATCCGTTTTTTTCAGCTTGCCGAAGTGTAACGCTCCCAATACGCCGTTTCTCTAAATAGATCCTCTCAGGCCCAAGACGGCAGGTCCGAAAAGTGCAGGTGTACCATCCGTCAGCCTGTTTATAACCGCTACAGTCCCAGTGGTACTAACACGTGTCATCTGTAAGGAGACAGAGCAGAAATAAACTGAAGCACGCTGGGCTAGGGTACAGAAATATGATTTAAACACACACACACACACACACACACACACACACACACACACACAACGTCTGTGTATAAATCACTCACCGTGATACCACCACTTTGTCTTCTTTGGGTTCTTGTTACATGTTCGTACGTAGAAAGAGTTATCAGGTGGACGACGCTACAGACAGAGAGCAGAACTCAACATACTGACCTCTGGTTACCATAGTTACAGCAATGCTATTCGCTCACCTCTCCTGCCTGGTAACCATAGCGAGAGTAATATTACTCACATGCATCTAGCATCTCACAAGCATGGTGACGACAATGTTACCCGCTTACATCTATCGCGTGGTAACCATGGTGACAGTGCTGCTGTTCTAGTCTGCGGTAACCATGGTAACATCAATGCTAGAGTCTAACCAGGATGATGCTGTTATTTTATACACGCATTCTACACCTACAATACACGTTTCAAAAAATATTTGAAGACCTTTTTGTGTTTTATTTTAGTAAAATAGAAACCTGTATCAGGTGATGAAGCGTTTTTCACCTTGTTTATAAAATTCTAATTATTAATAAAATGCTGCAATAACAAATAAACCTACGCCAAAAAATAAAACTTTGAGTGACCACTAGAGGGCGCAATGGGATGATGCTATTTTTGAACTCACACAATGACTCAAGGCATTCTAAGAGTAAATTTTTTTTTTTGTTTGTTAAAAATAAGGAAAGTCTGGAATCTCAAGTTCTTCCCATCCCTGACTGAACCGGTTTATACCAGTTACATACTCTAAGGGAACGCAAGTTCAGCCTGTCTGACGAGCCGCGGCGGGGGCGGCGACGTCTAACACGCTATTCAATTCATATTTTTATCTACATGCGAGTCTGACCTTCTCTTTACAGCTGGACAACATGCTGATGATGCTAAGGCACACGGACTGGACGGACAGAGCCGGACTCCAGTCCTCCGTTAAAATGGACAGACAGATGTGTCCGTTGCTGTAAATGTGCGGATGGACCGGAATGTTCTCGCCGGTAAACATGACCTGTATGACAGAGGGAACAGAAGTCAAGATGAAGGGCATTCGAAGATGTCATGGGAAAACCTTGTGCACTCGGTCACTCCTGAGGTTCACCTGAGGAGAGTCGAACGGGTATCTGCTGCTGAACTTAAAGAGGAGCTGGAACTTCTCACCCTCGTACAGGGTTCCAGGAGCGCCCTCCATATCGATAAACCACCTAGACAAGACACCAGTAGGATGATTAAACACACTCATCCCTGCGCTGTGTGTGTGTGTGTGTGTGTGAGTGATGCAATTCTGTATATCATTCATTCATTGTCTATCGCTTATCCGATCTATACTCGGGTCACGGGGAGCCTGAGGCGTCATTGGGCGTCATCTCAGGCGTCATTGGGCATCAAGGCAGGATACACCCTGGACGGAGTGCCAACCCATCACAGGGCACACACACACTCTCATTCACTCACGCAATCACACACTACGGACAATTTAGAGATGCCAATCAATTCTGTATATATCATCCAAAAATAAAATCAATTAAAGCACCTACTCTGTGATTGTATTCTGAACGCTCCGTTCATTCAGAGTCATTCCTGGAGGTGGATCATTCTGCAAAGCCAACAGTTCCTTCTGTAACCTTTTCTAGAACGAGAAACAATAAACAGTGCGAAAAAGTTTGTACACCCCATCCCTCGGTACTAGCTGTGGGCAGAAACCCTGCAGTGTTACAGCAAGAATTAAGAACTGATATAACCACTATTTCTAAAAGCAACTCTGAAAAACTTATTATATACATAACAAAACAAGTCTGGATTCATTCTACATACAATAGTTATATTACTATTATTATTATTATTATTATTATTATTATTATTATTATTATTATTATTATTAACACACATCTGTAATCTAAAGGAGCTGATGTTTACTATTTCAATGCCTTCTACAACCGCTGAATTCATTAAAAAAGATTAAACACAAGTGATGAAAAATGAGTCAATATCCAAAACAAAACAGGCTTCTAGTTAATTAAGACTTTAAATTATTTGCTAGCATTTCTAATAGAAAAACCTCATGATTAGACTCAGGAGCGATAAATATTCCCCAATCTCGTTTAAACTGTTTTGGTTTAAAGGTAATGCTAAAGCTAAAGCTACACACTCGACTAGCTAACACAAGTGCCAAGAATAGCTGGTTCAATATTCGTCATTTTCGAAGTCTATTCATAAATAACGATTTATGAACAAACACATCCTGGATAAAGTAATCTGCCTGAAATCATAAATGCTAACAATATTCATTAAAATCTCCCTCCGAGCCATTGAATTAAGTCGATTTGTTTACTGTAGTTTTGCTACTCACCTGCATCGACGCCATGTTGGAACTCCCCAAGTTCGGGACGCGTTATTTTTCTACCCACATCCGTATTTTCACATGTCCCGCCTCCTGCGCTACAATTGGCTAGTTATAGCTCAAGCCTGCTTCCAGATTGGCTAGCTGTATCTCAGTCATGCATTACGATTGGTTAGTTAAGTGAATGCTGCTAATAAGGAATCTTTTCTGGTATTTTATTTTATTTATTTAATGTAGCCAAACTAACTACAGTAAAGATATGAAAATGTATTGAGCTAGGTCTGTGCCTGAGCAATACAAAATATTTACATTTACTAAACATAGTGTTTAAAAAGCCTAAAAACTCGGTTGCACACAGAGAACACTTTTTTGTATTAAAGTGATAGTTTAAGAACTAATGTAATGTTTTTGTGTTTGAAGACTGCCATTGACTCTTCCTTGTACCCTGAGGGATGGTGGAACCAGCCAAGTGTCATCTGCATAGCCCATATGAGGATATGACTCAGATCTTCATCCTCAGGAAGATGAAGACTCATCAGTTTGGCTGATCTTGAAGCTTAGATTTTCTCAGTAACAGCCAAAAGGGCCATCTCTGTATCTCCTGTTCTACCATGAAAAACCCTGAACTCTTCATCATGTTCATGAAACCAGTTTGAGGTAACCTTTGCTTTGTGACATGGTGAATTATCATGTAAAAAAGGCAGTACAACAGTCAACTACAACACTTCAAAAGGCCGTGGTATTCACGCCATGACTGTTCGGTATTAATGGCCCAAAGTGCACTGATAAAACATTTCCCACACCATTACACCACCTCAGCCAGCCTGGACTGTTGACACACAGCAGGATGGGACCAGACTACATTTTTCCAGCCTTCAACTAACCAGTTTCTGCATGGTGTGCATTGAGATGCTTTTCTGCTCACCACAATTGTACAAAGTGGTTATCTGTGTCTGAGGCCATTCTCTGTTAATCTCTCTCATCAGTAAGAAAGTTCTGCAGAACAGCTGCTCACTGGAAGTTTTTCTCTATTGCACCACTCTTAATAAGAGCATTTTCATTGTATGTGAAAATCCCAGTAGAGATCAGATCTTTCTAAAAAACTCAACCCAGCCATTTGGTGTTTAAAAGCATGCCATGCTCAGAACCATGGAGAACGGACTTTTTCCTCATTCTGACGCCTGATGTGAACATTACAATAAACTTCTGATGTGTATCTGCAGGATTTGATGCATTGCATTGTCACACGATTGTCTGTTCCTAAAAAAGTATTCTTAAAAAAGAGCTCTGTGAAGGTCTTTCAGCTATTAGAGAACTTGTATGCACTGATATGAGTTAAGTTGCCTTTATTTGTCACATATACATTACTGTACAGTGAAATTCTTTCTTCACATATCCTATCCTTGGTGGTTGGGGTCAGAGCACAGGGTCAGCCATGATGCAGTGCCCCTGGAGCAGAGTGGGTTGGGGGCCTTGCTCAAGGGCCCAACAGTAGAAGCTTGGCAGTGCTGAGGCTTGAACCCTGATCTTCCAGTCAACGACCCAGAGCCTTAACCACTTGAGCTACCACCACCCCCAAAAGATATCTTTTGATAAAAGAAAAAGTGTTTTAAATGTACTTTATTATCTTCCGGGGAGGACTGTATGAAGATGACGATATTCTGAAACACTCGTTCTGTCATCACATGAATTCTCTTATTAATGCTCATTAATTATTCATGAATATTCCCAGCTCTTGTGGAAAACAAATTTATAAATTCTTCTTTAAGGTATAGACAACAATTAAATTATTTTATTCATGGGAACAGAAGTTCACATCAGTTTATTAGTAGAAGAAGGTAAACAGACTGCATGCTGTCTGCTTAACCACCTCCTCAAGAGGGATTTCTGTGGCATGGACAAAACTAATACTGGAAACTAAAATCACACAACATGTCCCTCTGCCACACATTTAAAGTAGTTTAGTTTATTGTTCTATGAACTTAAGCATGTGCAAGGCGTGTGCATTTAACAATCTAAGAAGTTTGCAGCCATAAGCAGTTCCAGGGCAATTTCTGGTGCGATGGGAAACTCTGGGATTTCTGTGGAGCTGTTGGTGTATCGGACTTTGTAGGTGAAATACATGCAGACTTTGGAGAGGACGTGAGATGGAATCTCTCTGAAATTCACTTCATTTGTTTCGTTTTCAGCAAACTGACCTGGAAAGAAAGAAAGAATGGATATGAAAATTTAAAGATAACACTGAGTATCTCCTCATCATGGCACCTGTTAGTGGGTGGGATATATTCGGCAGCAAGTGAACATTTTGTCCTCAAAGTTGATGTGTTAGAAGCAGGAAAAATGGACAAGCGTAAGGATTTGAGCGAGTTTGATGAAGGGCCAAATTGTGATGGCTAGACCACTGGATCAGAACATCTCCAAAACTGCAGCTCTTGTGGGGTGTTCCCGGTCTGCAGTGGTCAGTATCTATCAAAAGTATCCTTTAAGTCGCGACCTAAAGGATCTGCTGCTAACATCTTGGTGCCAGGTCCCACAGCACACCTTCAGAGATCTAGTGGAGTCCATGTCTCAACAGGTCAGGGCTGTTTTGGCAGCAAAAGGGGGACCGACACAATATTAGGCAGGTGGTCATAATGTTATGGCTTATTGGAGTACGTGTTCATGTATCATGTTGTTTTTTCCACGTTGTGTGTGTGTGTGTGTGTGTGTGTGTACTCACCCGGGCCGCTCAGCATGGCTTTGATGGTTCCTGATGTCAGTGCGTGTTCTCTCTTCACAATGAACTCATGGCCATCAGAGGAGATCAGTTTCACGTACATGGCATCGGGACCTTCACAGCCACCGTACGTCTTCTCTTCACAGTCTGAAAAACATCACCACGCTTTAAAACATCGAAGCGGAGTAACTCTCACAGCCTCGAGTTCAACATTTTCCTACAGCAGTACATCACCTAGTGTCACAAACAAGTACGCTTTTAGGTTGTAAACAATGCTGTACTTTTATTTAAATCCATTTGTAGTTAGATTTGTGTTTTTTGATGTTATAGCAGCTATAACCAGTAACCATCCTTTTCAGATCTGCAGTTCAATTTAGTCTATCCTACAAACCATTAAATATCACACTAAAAAGAAAGCTTGTGGATGAACTGTGACCATAGACATGTTTTTTTAGCCCAATACTGTGTGAAAACATCCAGAGATTTCTTACCCATGTTCTTTTTCTTCTTCTTCTTCTTCCCTGAAACACATGCAAGAAATAAATGAACAGAAGATTTTTCACAAATTAAAACAAAACTGCTCAAAGCACCACCTCTGATGTCTCCAAGAGAATATTAGAAGACAAAATGATATTATATTGCTTTCACCCTCTTTCTCTTTATTTGCTCTTTTTAAATCTTTCCTCCAAACTTTCTTCTTATTTTCCTCTACCAGATATTGCCATAATATGTCTGCTTTTCTACACCTCTCCCTTCTTCTCTTCCTTTCCTCATTCCCCTTACTTGTTATCTTCTTTATTCTACTTATTTTCTATTTATTCCCCTTAATACCATTTCTTCACTCTGTCTTTCTTTTCCTTTCATCCTTCCGTCATTTCCAGTTTTTCCGAACGTGCCGTGGATTTTTCCTTAACATTTACTTTAATCTCTGTAAGAAACGCGAATGGAGTAAACACTGCTAACTAACGTTAGCTTTTAGCTTCGAGTTAACACGGCACATAGCTGACTCACTCACGTTACTAAGACGAGTATGTGGAAATGAAAGCTGGTGTACATTCTCATAAAATATATTACTCAACATTTATAAGAATTGAAAAATTTTAAACATGTACTTACCTCACGGAACACTAACTCGTCTTTCTTTCTCTCCAAAACACTAAACTGGCGACTACCTCCCACAACCGGAAGCGTCCTACTACGTCTAAAATAAAAATAACTTCCGGTACGTACTCTACAAATTAAAGGTTTTCACAGTTATTTTTTAAACTCTAATTTATATACAACTAACATTGATTACGAGATTCCGTATTTGTATTTTATTTATTTATTTATTTATTTATTTTTGTTAATTAATCCGTCACACTGATAACAGTTTGCTTCCTGGACGTTACACGGTTGAAGTCCTTCCGGGTTTTACATGGCGTCTCTGCAGTAATCCGAATAGGTTGAAGAACATTCACGCTTCTGAAAATGTTCCATTTAAATGTCTTACTGCAGTTTAGATTTATCTCAAGAAATCAGCAGATATTAAGACAAATCCATCGAGGCAGTGTTTATTTACTGAGCAGCTCTCAGACCTCACGCACACCCGCTGCTCTGAACAGCAGCCATCATTTAGTGCGGTCAGTCCAGAGGACGTCCCTAACATCCTGGATAACTCAGGTAACACAGGGGATTGGGCAGCATGTTATTATTAAGAGCATTAAACAATCTGTCAGCAATGCAGCAGAGTTGCATCAATGATTAAAACTTTACAGCAGACTTTGATGATACTTATTTACGTATTTAAAATATGTAAATATATAAATACAAATAAAAAGTGTTCATGTTTTTGTGTGTATAATACTTCAACATCAAATTAACTGCTCCTATATTTTTATTAAAATATTTACAATTCTATAGCAGTGTAATTTATCACCAGAGTTTGGTGACTTTTCTGCTCTTTCAGCTCATGAGTAATACGGTAAAAAAAGAAATCTCTGTGATAATTAAATATATTATGATGCACACTGTGTATCACTGCATATTTAGGAAATTAATAAAAAAAAGTTTGGTGTGGAGGAACTTGACTGACCTGCACAGAGTCCTGACCTCAACCCCATAGAACACCTTTGGGATGAATTAGAGCGGAGACTGCGAGCCAGACCTTCTCGTCCAACATCAGTGCCTGACCTCACAAATGTGCTTCTAGAGGAACGGTCAAAAATTCCCATAAACACACTCCTAAACCTTGTGGCAAGCCTTCCCAGAAGAGTTGAAGCTGTTATAGCTGCAAAGGGCGGGACAACTCCATATTACATTCATGTGCATGTAAAGGCAGACGTCCCAAAACTTTTGAGTGTAAATCACTCAAACCAACTGGAGCTAAAATAGCTTAGTTATTTGTAACATGAATAATAATAGAGATTTAGAAGGACACTCATATCCTCAGAAATCTTTATCATGATGTTAATTTGTTGTGGATATTGATATTATATCGTCACATCGTGTGTTCAAGCTGCGAGAATATAAACACACAGAACTCTCAGTGAACAGTTCTGGCTTTAATTTATATCAGCTGAATAAATCTGCCTGATGAAGTTTATAAACTGCTTTAAATAAGAATTGAACTGAACTGTTGATGCTGTAGCTATGTTACTGCAGGATTATTCTTGTACTGTTTAACTGAGAAATCCTACTCTAGAGTACTCTGGATTATTTTCTTTCCTACTGTGATTCAGATCTAATCATCAGATTATCAGATCAATAATTACGTCAAAATCCATCTATTTCTTTTTATAATGTTTTCTATCTTTATATTCTTTATTCTTCAGAGTCGACTCTGTGTGTACAGACGATGTTCTTCCTCGCAGCCAGGCAGCACCGAGGACGGAGTTCTGATCTACACCGGCAATCTGGGCAAGGCCGTGCTCGGTACTGCGCTCACACTGCATTTCCATACGACTAATCACCCACTGAACATTTTACTTTAATTAATTGATAAAAAAGTGATGTGTAAATAATAAGCAGGATCGCATCTACATTTAGGATGTCTGATTCTTCAGAATCGTCCAGTCTGAGGTGGTTTATATGTTCCTGAGCCCAGATCAGTGACCGAGCTGTTTGGTGAGAATTTTTCAGGACAGCTTTAAGATGTGTCACGACCCCATGAAAGAGAAATCGCTGAATAAAATACAAACATAAATTATTGTGTATTAATTTCCCCACTTACTTTAGAATATCCTCCTCACTCTTACTCACTTGATTATTAGTATCCGAGAGTATTCCTGTCTGATTTATCTTTGCTCTCTGAGTGTAGTCTTACCTGATATTTTTATTAGTATCCCAGTCATTTTTATTTTATTATTATATTCATGGTACAATATAAAGTATGAGTTCTGTTATTCTTCGCATAACTTTCACGTATTGTTTTTGTACACATTATTATATAGCACTTCCTCTCAGAAATCCTCACAGGTGCTAGTTTCTAAATGTTTGTGTTTGATTTGCAGGCGTGAAGTTTTTCTCCTACTCCAGCAGCATGTTCAGCTTGTGCCTGATGCCCATCATCCTCACGAAGACGGGAATCGGTGTGAGCAGCTTCGCCATGAAGGCGGCATTCTGCGGTTTTATCGGCTTCTTCACCTTCTTGACTCCGGTCCTCCTCCACCTCATCACCAAAGGCTACGTGGCGCGCTTGTATCACAACAGAGAGACGGACGTGTACACGGCCGTCACGTACAGCGTGCTGCTGGTGGAGAAGAAGACCATGTTTCACCAGAGTGACGTCAAAATCCCGGACGTGAGCCGCATGTTCACGAGTTTCTATGCCAAGAAGAAGTCCATGCTGATAAACCCGATGTTGTTTGATGTGCCGCACGACTACAATCACCTCATGGGCTACGATCAGCCTTTTACCTTCGACCCCAAGGACATAAATAAACCTGATTAAAATTAGCCATTGTCGCTCTTCATTGAAAGTTTAATTAAAAGGACTGAACTTGTGCTGAAGTGAAAATGTAAAGTATATTTATGAGAAAACACTTCTTCACATTTATTCAAAATCTTTAGACAGCAATTGTTTTCATAATAACACTATATTAAATTTAAATAGATTTTACAGCATCTTCTGAATAAAGAAGGATCTTTCTGAAGCCCTCAGAGGCTTACCAGTGTTAGATTATGAGTATAAACTATGAGCAACTCCTATGAGTTTAGCTTATGTTAGTTATAAAGCTAAAACCAGTCTTCTTCTTTCGGCTGTTCCCTTCAGGGGTCTCCACAGCGAATCATCTCTCTCCACCTATCCCTATCTTCTGCATCCTCAACACTTGCACCCACTAGCTTCATATCCTCATTAATTCCATCCATATACCTCCTCTTTGGCCTTCCTCTTTGCCTCCTGCCTGGCAGCTCCATGTCCAACATTCTCCTACCAATATACTCACTCTCCCTCCTCTGAACATGTCCAAACCATCTTAATCTGGCCTCCCTAACTTTGTCCCCCAAACGTCCAACATGAGCTGTCCCTCTGATGTACTCGTTCCTAATCCTGTCCAATCTTGTCACTCCCAAAGAGAACCTCAACATCTTCAGCTCTGCTACCTCTAGCTCTGACTCCTGTCTCTTCCTCAGTGACACTGTCTCTAAACCATACAGCATGGCCGCTCTCACCACTGTCCTGTACACCTTCCCCTTGATTCTCGCTGATATTTTCCTCTCACACAGAACTCCCCACACCTTTCTCCACCCATTCCAACCTGCCTGCACTCGCTTCTTTACCTCTTTCCCACACTCTCCATTACTCTGGACTGTTGACCCCAAGTACTTAAACTCCTGTACCTTCTTCACCTCTTCACCCTGTAACCTTACTGTTCCACTTCCCTCCCTTTCATTCACACACATGTACTCAGTCTTACTACCACTGACTTTCATTCCTCTTCTCTCCAGCACAAACCTCCACCTCTCCAGGTTTTCCTCCACCTGCTCCCTGCTCTCACTACAGATCACAATGTCATCTGCAAACATCATTGTCCAAGGAGACTCCTGTCTGACCTCCTCTGACAACTGGTCCATCACATAGCAAACAGGAAGGGGCTCAGAGCCGATCCCTGATGCAGTCCCACCTCCACATTGAACTCTATCTGACCTACAGCACACCTCACCACCTTCCTTAACCTAGCTTCCACTACTCTTTCCCATAGCTTCATTGTATGGCTCATCAACTTTATCCCCCTATAGTTACTGCAACTCTGCACGTCACCCTTATTCTTAAAGATCGGCACTAACACACTTCTTCTCCATTCCTCAGGCATCCTCTCACTCTCTAAAACCCTGTTGAACAAACTAGTTAAAAATTCCACCGCTGCCTCTCCCAGACACTTCCAGACCTCCACCGGGATGTCGTCAGGACCGACTGCCTTTCCACTTTTCATCCTCTTCAAAGCCTTCCTGACTTCATCCTTTCTAATCTTATCTACTTTCTGTTCCACAGAGTTCACCCCTTCTACTCTTTTTTCCCTCTCATTTTCCTCATTCATCAGCTCCTCAAAGTACTCCTTCCATCTCCTCTGTACACTCTCCTCACTTGTGAGCACCCTTCCATCTCTATCCTTAATAACTCTAACTTGCTGCACATCCTTCCCATCTCCATCCCTCTGCCTAGCTAACCTGTACAAGTCCTTCTCTCCTTCTCTAGTGTCTAACCTAGTGTACAACTCGTCATATGCCTTCTGCTTGGCCTTAGACACCTCCCTCTTCACTCTGCGCTGTAACTCCTTGTATTCCTGTCTATTCTCTTCAGTCCTGTCCATGTCCCACTTCTTCTTGGCTAACCTCTTCCTCTGGATACTATCCTGAACTTCCTCATTCCACCACCAAGTCTCCTTATCTTCTTTCCTCCTTCCAGATGACACACCCAGCACCTTTCTCCCTGTCTCCCTGATCACTTCTGCTGTAGTTTCCCAGTCATCTGGCAGCACTACCTGACCACCCAGAGCCTGCCTCAACTTCTGTCTAAATTCCTCACAACATTCCTCCTTTTTCAGCTTCCACCACTTGGTTTTCTTCTCTGTCTCTATCTCTGACCTCTTCTTCTTCTTACAGACCATCAAAGTCATCCTACACACCACCATCCTATGCTGTCTGGCTACACTCTCTCCCACTACCACTTTACAGTCACTAATCTCTTTCAGATTGTCTCTTCTACATAGGATGTAGTCTACCTGTGTTCTCCTACCTCCACTCTTGTAAGTCACTCTATGCTCCTCCCTCTTCTGAAAATAAGTGTTAACCACAGCCATGTCCATCCTCTTAGGGAATACTCTCCATCACCTCATCTAATTCACTCCAGAATCTCTCTTTCTCCTCTAACTCACAACCTACCTGTGGGGCATAAACACTAACAACATAGCAGAGAACTAAAACCTTTTCAGAAACCATCAGTGTAGCTTCTGTTAACCATGAAGATTGTGAATAGAATACTGTCAGGTTAGCTTATGTTAGCCAGCTATTTATAGTTACAAATAAAGACTATAAACCTTTAATGAAAAATACATTATACAGAAATATTTCGGCTTATGTTGCCTAGCCATAAAGATCTTGTGTTAGCAATAAATATGATATAAATTAATACATGTTTATATGAATAAAATCCTGTCAGAAATCCTGTTGTTAACTCATGTTAGCCAACTGGATAATGTTCTCAGTAGAGCTGATCAATATTAACGATAAAAATCCTGTCATGCTAGCTCACTGTAGCTAACAACTAAATGTGTAACTTGTTGAACTGTCTTGTAAATTAAAAAAATATGCACACAGACTCCATCCCCAGCACGTTAATGATGTAGCCATGCAGGTCTGTACAAACACATTTATTTTACTGTGTTTGAAACAATCCAGTCACTATCTTTAAATATTATTGTACAATAAATATGAACTACTGTTGCACTGCCACAAATCTACAAACTGAGCTTCAGAAAAGAAAAACAAAAAACATCAGCATGAGAGTAAATGCAGAAAAGACAGCCTTCAGTTTGTCATGTACACTTTACATTGTGCAGGTTAAATATCCATTACGGGAAGTTTTCATCCACATAGAATGATTCTTGCATTGTAAATACGAGAACTAACACATGATTATGAGTGGAGCGTCTGCATTTCCTCCATCGATGCAATGAATACGTGAGACATAGAGTCGAATCTAATGAGGAACGAAACCATGACATTAGTGCTTTTCAAGTTATACAAAACCTGAGAACTCAATTGTACTTGCATATATTACTCTATAAAAATTAGACTTTTTTCTGTACAGACCGATACGAAGAAAGCCAAATACCGTAACGCCTTCTCATGAATATTTATGACAAGGCACGCATAATTCTTCATAAATACTCGAAGCAGGAAATAGTTGTCCTGCCAAAATGGTCTTTTACAAAATCACTTGTACGGAGAGAATAATCCATGTGATCTGTAATGTTTTTCGTGAACTACAGATAAAATAAAGACCAACCTTTACGTGTTGGTCATTCAGACCGTTATCCGTTATCTTTGATTACGGAGAAGCCGAGTTCTGTGCTAATGGCAGTCATTACCATTAATATAAAGTGCTGTTTTTGTTTATCCAGCAGGAGGCGCTGCTTTGTCCATCAATATATAAGTGACACAGATGTTTTATAAAAGGCAAGACATCTTACAGCAAGTTTTGTCCACAGTGTTAAAATGTGCTGGACAACTGGTCTAATGCATACATGCATCATTTCCCCTCCTTAAATGCGCTGAACAGATGAAGACTAGCATGCTAATGTAGGTAGCTGAATATTTTGTATATATCTTGCTTCTCTTCCTTTTTTTTGGTCTTGTATATTGTGCCTTATTTGAACGAGAGGGTAGTTAGAGCGACTCTCAAAATACTGACATGTAAGCTTAGCGATCAGGAGGAGATCACCTCATGAAGGCATTTTTGAGAACATTTTAATGCATCGTCATATTCATGTCCTATGAACTAATTTGCATACACCGGTTTTACTTTTGCTATCAGTGAATAGACTACTAGTTAACCCAAACTAAACAAAACTGGATAGTTCACACCTTGAGCCATGTGTCATTACTTATTGGGTGGAGACTTAGCATGCCAGTATGTCAGGCTCGGCAGTAATTCTGCTCAGTCGTACTTCTGTGGATCAGGAGCAGATCTGGAGTACAACAATACAGTTCCCAGACTCACCAATCCAAATCAAGAATGTAATCAAAACACAATAAGACAGGACGAGTTTCATTATTGTCCTTCCAGCACACCAGGTCATTACGGTATCATGGTATAGGTATCTTCCTGTGTTGGAATGCAGTTCCATCAGCCATAGGTAAATATATCCCATCATGCAAAGCTAAAGAAGTCTCTTTGCAATATCAGAGGGTCCGTGTGCCTCACCCATTTCAGCTAGACTCCATTTACCTCTTCCCTATTAATGACTTGATTTTTAGTCAGTCCACAGGTATCTAAAGGGCCTGGTTAGTGTTACATGCTGGGTTCGCACGGTGGCGAGACGTTCCTATCCCCGGTCAATTTGAGAATGTCTGGAGAGAGGAGGTGATTGACGACCTTCTGTGCACTTTGACTGCTGTCTGAAGTGTCCTCCATGCCAGGAGAACAATTCAGCACAATTTTAGGTGAAGCAGGAGAAACCATCGGCTTGTCAATGTGATTCTTTCCTCTTAGGCTCTCACCAGAGGATGGAGTGAAAACAGGAGAACTCATCGCTCCTTCCCCTTCAAAACCTCTTCCTGGGGTTTTGGGACTTTGCAGAGAATGTGGTGTTAGTGGTATCGTGTCATCTGTGACCACCAGATGCAAGCCGGGTGATGCATCGTCTTCATGCTGCTCCAAGTCCATGAAGTTGACTTGGAGACCTTTGGCATGTCTTTTCGGAGAGCCGGTTACACTTTCACTGCTCATATCAAAGCTTTGGTTCTCCTCGCCTTGAGATCGGGCGCTGCCTTCCGGCTTGTGTTGGACAAACTCGTAGAGACCCTCCTTGATGATTGGGGGCTGCTTTAACTTTTCAGATGCCTTTGCATTTAAGGAGGTGATCTGGCTCAGATCTAGAGGGGGAGGAGCACGAGGGTGTCTTGACTGCATCACGTTGGGGAGCAGAGCCGTTTTCTCCACTTCGCTGATGTCTGTGGAGCAGCTTGCAAAACTGTCAATGCTTGACACGCTTCTGATCTCAGTAACAGGACGTTCCTTCATCGTTGGTTCAGACTGAACCACCTTCATCTCCAGACTCTCCTCCCTGCCAATCCTGCTACCTTCTTTTGGAACCGATGCACTTGGAGTCATTGCCATTTGGTTATACATTTGCTCCAGAGATTTTGTGTTTAACCGCTGAGGGCTCAAGCATGGCTTGATACCTTCCTCTGGAGACCTTAACTGCATCACTTCCTGATATTTAGGGTCATAGGATTTGGTGGCAGTGCAGGGGCTTTTCTGATAGGGCCATCGACTTGGGGAAAGGTGGTTGTCCGAGGGCTTCTCTTCATTCTTCTCAATCACAACATCCACCAATTCCATTTGACGAACGAAGGAATCCTTCATATTCATCGATACAATGCTGCCATTTCGCCTCGCCCTTTCCAAAGCTTCTCTACGCTTGATGGCTTTCTCCTGCCTCTTCTGCTCTTTGTAGAACTCTGAGAAGTTGTTTACAATGATAGGGATTGGCAAGGCAATCACCAGAACACCAGCGATACAACAAAGACCACCGACAATTTTACCTAGAAGTGTTTGTGGATAGATATCACCGTAACCCACCGTCGTCATTGTAATCGTGGCCCACCAGAAGGATGCTGGAATGCTGGTAAATTTGGTGGCGTCTTCATCTTTTTCAGCAAAGAACACCAGACTGGAGAAGATCATGATTCCCATTGCTAAGAACAAAATCAGCAAACCCAGTTCATTGTAGCTCCTCCTGAGTGTGAAGCCTAGTGACTGAAGGCCTGTGGAGTGTCTGGCCAGTTTCAGGATCCTGAGTATTCTCATGATGCGGAATATCTGGACCACCCTGCGTACGTTCTGGAACTGAAGAACGCTTTTATTGGATTCTGTGAGAAATATTGTGATATAGTAGGGAAGTATGGCCAGTAGATCGATGACATTCAGAGGGCCTTTGAAAAACTTCCACTTGTTGGGTGAAGACAGAAACCGCAGGAGATACTCCATGGTAAACCATGCTATGCACACGGCTTCCACATGGGCAAGGTTGGGGTTGTCATTCGACTGTCCGAACTCATCTGTGACTTGTAACTCAGGTAAGGTGTTCAGTGACAGGGCAATGGTGGACAGGATGATAAACAGAATGGATATTATTGCCAGGATCTGAAAAGAAAAGGAAGGAGAGGTTAAGCTAAGAAATATCACATCTCAAATATTTTGCTTCATAAACCATCATGAAACCATTAAGTCAACAGCTTCCCATCTCTGGTCCTGGAGAACCCCCTGTCCTGCAGCAAGCTGAAATGGACCAGGATTGGGAATCTGTATTTTAAACCATTTAAAGCAGCAGAACGTGAGTGGTTAAAGGTCTGTGCTGGTGTGTAGAAGGTTGTGAGACTACAGATGCATGCACTCTATCATTGTGAAGAATGTTGTCTGAAATGTTCTGGGTTGAGAAGTGGTGAGTGTGAATGCCATAGTATATGATTTACATTATTTTCATAGTCATTATTCATAATCATCAGGCACTGTAGATAAGGTGGTTTCATCCTGGAAGAGACTATGCCCATCATGACAGAAATATTTCATTTTAGGAAAAAGCTGATTGGAATGTTCAACTGCTTTGCTGGTACACTTCCTTCCATCAGGGGAAAACAGAAACCACTGAACTCGAACAATCAGGACTGTAACCTACTCTACTCATCCACTCATCTCCAAAATATGCTGACGAATGACCCTAACACTTTCACAGGAAATTAAAGCATAGGTTAGGGTTAATTGTATACATTTTAGATTTGAAGGCATTCAATGAGATCGTATCTGAAAACCTAAGTGATTATAACAGAGATAAATGAGTAAAATTTATGAATATATATAAACTGTAGTTAGTGAGGATTAGGCAACTTTTTGCTATAAAGCATAAAAGTTCAGCACTGTAGTAATAATAATAATAATAATAATAATAATAATAATAATGTTCTGTTAATCTAGCCATGGGGGTCACAGTCCAGTGACTTGTGTGCCGGTCCCAAGCCCGGATAAATAGAGAGGGTTGCGTCAGGAAGGGCATCCGGCGTAAAACATTGCCAAATTTCATCATGCGAATCATTAGTACTCTGAATTTCATACCGGATCGGTCGAGGCCCGGGTTAACAATGACCGCCATCGGTGCCATTGACCTACAGGGCGCCGGTGGAAATTGGGCTACTGTTGGTGGAAGAAGTAGAGGAGGGAGGAGAGTGCACAGACAGAGAGAGAAGAGGAAAGGTAAGAGTGTAGGACTGAGAATAGGAACTCTGAATGTTGGTACTATGACAGGAAAAGGTAGAGAGCTGGCTGATATGATGGAGAGAAGGAAGGTGGATATACTGTGTGTACAGGAGACCAGGTGGAAGGGTAGCAAGGCTCGTAGTATAGGAGCAGGATTCAAGCTGTTTTATTATGGTGTGGATAGTAAGAGAAATGGGGTAGGTGTGGTCCTGAAGGAGGAGTTTGTGAGGAATGTTCTGGAGGTGAAGAGAGTGTCAGACAGGGTGATGAGTCTGAAGTTAGAGATTGAAGGGGTGATGTTGAATGTTGTTAGTGGTTATGCCCCACAGGTAGGTTGTGAGTTAGAGGAGAAAGAGAGATCCTGGAGTGAATTAGATGAGGTGATGGAGAGTATTCCCTAAGAGGATGGACATGGCTGTGGTTAACACTTATTTTCAGAAGAGGGAGGAGCATAGAGTGACTTACAAGAGTGGAGGTAGGAGCACACAGGTAGACTACATCCTATGTAGAAGAGGCAATCTGAAAGAGATTAGTGACTGTAAAGTGGTAGTGGGAGAGAGTGTAGCCAGACAGCATAGGATGGTGGTGTGTAGGATGACTTTGATGGTCTGTAAGAAGAAGAAGAGGTCAAAGATAGAGACAGAGAAGAAAACCAAGTGGTGGAAGCTGAAAAAGGAGGAATGTTGTGAGGAATTTAGCCAGAAGTTGAGGCAGGCTCTGGGTGGTCAGGTAGTGCTGCCAGATGACTGGGAAACTACAGCAGAAGTGATCAGGGAGACAGGGAGAAAGGTGCTGGGTGTGTCATCTGGAAGGAGGAAAGAAGATAAGGAGACTTGGTGGTGGAATGAGGAAGTTCAGGATAGTATCCAGAGGAAGAGGTTAGCCAAGAAGAAGTGGGACATGGACAGGACTGAAGAGAATAGACAGGAATACAAGGAGTTACAGCGCAGAGTGAAGAGGGAGGTGTCTAAGGCCAAGCAGAAGGCATATGACGAGTTGTACACTAGGTTAGACACTAGAGGAGGGAATCAAGGGGAAGGTGTACAGGACAGTGGTGAGAGCGGCCATGCTGTATGGTTTAGAGACAGTGTCACTGAGGAAGAGACAGGAGTCAGAGCTAGAGGTAGCAGAGCTGAAGATGTTGAGGTTCTCTTTGGGAGTGACAAGATTGGACAGGATTAGGAACGAGTACATCAGAGGGACAGCTCATGTTGGACGTTTGGGGGACAAAGTTAGGGAGGCCAGATTAAGATGGTTTGGACATGTTCAGAGGAGGGAGAGTGAGTATATTGGTAGGAGAATGTTGGACATGGAGCTGCCAGGCAGGAGGCAAAGAGGAAGGCCAAAGAGGAGGTATATGGATGGAATTAATGAGGATATGAAGCTAGTGGGTGCAAGTGTTGAGGATGCAGAAGATAGGGATAGGTGGAGAGAGATGATTCGCTGTGGAGACCCCTGAAGGGAAAAGCCGAAAGAAGAAGAAGAAGAAGAAGAAGATAATAATGTTCTGTTCTTCTGATTTTTTTTTGCACCAGGCATGGTTCCGGAATTTTCTGATGTCTTTCCCATAGATCTAAATGTAGATGCCACTTTAGTCACAGTTCATGTCGAAACGCAGTGTCCGAGTCCTGACCACAAACCCTCTTTAAAGTCATTCAGATCTTTCCCTCTTTCCATCATGCTCTGAAATCAAAGTGACCCAGGTCTGCTCAGCGTTTTATACACACTACACCGAAGAGTACGATGCTAATTAATATTTCACCCGTCTGGAAGCATCTTCTCACTCTGTTTATTCCGTAATGGATAAATAATAGATGATGAAATGTTCTTTTGAACAGATCTGAAAAAGTATTTCCTAAAAAAGAGCCGTATTACTTTGCATTGTGGAACTCAAAACCACCTGAAAAGAGAATATGACACCAGAGTTCCTCTATATTTATTAGAATTACATGAGATTCGGTGCGTGCCACCTTATCTCCGCACAAACATCTCGGGTGATAAACACTGCCAAGCACGTATTGATCAGCTGCTTTGTTAGTTTATGGAATGGATCTCTCTCGAGGTTTTTCCACTCTACTTGACCGGGTTAATCTGATATTTCTGACTAAGATACCATTCTTCATATCACATTTCTCGCCATTAAATCAATCACTGTGTCTGCAGCATTACAGCGGAAGGCACCATGCTCTTATGTAAAGATACTTTACTCCAGAACACTAATGTTGCTAACACTGAAGGCGTACTGGCCTGCTACTGCCTCCTGCTCACAGGCATTAATGACTAAAGTGTTATCAGCCATCCATTTTACTGTCAATCCCATCCTGAGATAAAAACAAAGGCATCATAAGTACATTTTAAATATTTAAATGGTAGGGCTGCAGAGGTCATGATATTAAACCTAATAAACTGCATCTGTTTTCATTCACTTTTATGATGACAGGATCTGGTCAAGGTGCATGTAGGTGTGATGATGGTATGCCATAACAAGGAAACAACCTTTTTTTTCCAAAATTTTTTAAATGATTAATTCTTTTAAGAAAAATGAAGAATTTCATCACAAGTAAAAAATGCTTTTTGAGCAACGTTTGCTTCTTTAAGCCAATTTAGCAAGATTATTATATTAGAGAATATTATATTAGACTATTGTAGATATAAGAATAAGCTTTTCTGGAAATTTCTACCTCAAACCACATCCAGATTCGTCAGTGACATCACACAGACCTTCAGATAAGGTTCAGGACACACAGGGACTTCCTGTCTGCTAGAAACATGAACATGATTCTGAATGCTGGGAGTATAGGGTTTTCCGTCTGGGACAACGGGAATAACTTTTGCCTTGTTGCAGTTTGGTAAACACCTGAGCTGTGAAGAACAGAATGACGTTTTTTGGGTTTGACTGTACGGGAATATCACACCAGACTTGTGTTTTCTGAGATGCATCAGTGCAAGTGGGAGCTAATTACAGTGCTTAGCATGCACTGATGAGAGCCTACAGCTTCCACACCTGATGTGGACAACATCATGGTCCAGGTTGAAGCTCAGACCACAGTTTCAAACAGGACCAAGTGGGAAAAAACAACAGAGCACTCAGAACTCTTAAGAGGTTTCGGTTGTGTCTCTGGGGAACCCAGTGGAGTGTTTCCCTGGTAAGGGAAAGAGAACCTTTAACTATTTAATGATCCAGTAAAAACTCTGTATTTTTTATTTTTTTTTGAAGAGTATCAGACCACTATCAAGGGACAGGATGTGAAATGTTTCTAAAAAAAAAATCATTCTACATTGAAGTTAAATGTTTAAATACAGACTCTCCCTGCTCTTTTACTGTATTTGTTAATTTGAGATTACAGACAGAGTTTACACCCTGAAGGGGCGTGAGGTAATTACTGTATAGATGGATTTATGTCTAAATTAACAGAAAAGATGTCTTGTGTGGTCTGGAGGACATCTGACATTTTTTGCAGAACTAATTCTTTATTAATATAAAAAGATTTTTGTCAGTTTCTCTAAGCAGAACACAAAAATTCCCACAGTTACATCGCTCCTTATTGTTATATAGGATTTACACATGAAAATCAATATTTTTTAAATGGACACACAGCACAGTTTAGGGGACACGCCTACCACCCTACATCCAGGAGGTGTCATTATACAGCTTTAACAGGTTACAGTATTAGTTATTAGTGATAAATATCGTCACAGCTGTACATCGAACCTTATCTCGATTCTTCCTGTCGCGTTGGAAAGAGTGAGTAACCACCTCTAACCTTTTGGGATCCTCACTATAGATAGCATCTAAATCCTATTATTACAGTTATCCTGAAACATCCGGCTGTGGAGAAGACAATGTACGTACGCTCATCACAGCTCTGAATACTGAAGGAAAACAAATAAACTCTGGATAGTTTCATATCAACCTCACACTTTACTCTAGTATGTATTATATCATTACACCTTCTCTATTTGCAGAGCGGTCAGACATGGAGGAGGTTAATCCCGAAAGCTCAGCCACAGAGGACACGAAATGCCACTGCCAGATCTTAAAGGAAATCCTATCAGACACGCAGAAGTCTCTTGCAGAGTCACTGTGAGAACACACCAGAAGACACGAGTTAACTATAATGATTTATATTAACTATACTGTGCTATAATGAATAGCTGATTTGTGTCTGTCTTTATTCAGTTTAATTGTTCATTACAGCCACAAAGCCACAAGCATGGCAATAAAGCTTGTGTAATTTATAAACATTGGCCCAGAGAGAGCTTCGGAGTACAGGTTATGTGAGAGACAGAGGATAAGAGACAGAGATCATGTGATGTGACACCAGGACTGAGCCGTCAGGTTAAAGGTCAACAGGAGTGTTCAGAACCTGGTTTAAAAAAGAATCGTCCAGTAATCCCTCAGTAACGGACACGCAGGCCGATAAAGACAGAAAGGTGAACGGATCTTCCTCTTTAAAGCTCTGCAGGTTATATAGCAGAAGAATGCTGGGTTTCAGAGGCCAAGAGTATATTAATCTTCCAGAAATTTTTTTTACCTAAAACAAACAAGTAGAATCCAAGAGTTCTGCAAAGAACCTTAAATGTTTTCTCTTTTTTTTTTCCATTTATTGAGGATGCTAGTTTTAATCAGCAGGGAAGCCACCAGTCATGCCCAGGCAGACACCAAAATTCAAGCTGCACAAGAAAGATACACTCTTCCACAAGGGATTTATTATTTTACTGTATTCTTTATTTCACTGGTTATCTTAAACTGAGATAAAAAAAAACAAAACCTCTTTTACAAATACGTCCTGGGCAATAAAGCAGTAAACTAGTTTAAAGCACACTCAACATTTCACCTGGAAACAGCGACACTACAGGACCAGCTCAAATTCTTGTGTCCTGCATGTACTGGATGTACTGGTATTTTGTGGTTTTAGATTATCTGTAAAGGAAAACCCTTTAAAAAAGGGGTTCACCGAGAGGGACAACCAATAAACTAAGCCTACAACTGCAATTAAACAGGACCAAATGTATATTGTGTTTTTTAAACATATTCTACCAGACATTTTACATTTTACGGCTTCTTAAAGGTTTATTTCTGTTTTTGTCCAAATGTATAGTTTTGTGTATAAATACAACTGCAAATAATCCCAGGAAAAGCAGAGAGGAGCTCAGTTTATTTGGGAAAAGCCTTCTGGGTGAATCTCCATCACGAAGCTGGTTGAGAAGATGTTGAGAGTTCCTTTAGGAATATTTTTAAGAATGTTCTTAAAATCTTAAATTGTCATTTATTTTTTGAAGCACTGAATATATCTGTTCATCCTTCACCTGTCTTCAGTAATATTCTAAATAGAACAATTTAAAGAACAGAAAAATTATGATGGTCCTTTTATGCGGAGTAAATATATCGTGTGGAGCTGCACAGTGTTTTTTTGCTGGTTTTGACGTTTGAAATGACATCACACTCTCTACATTACCAATAAAAAGTCCACATGTAGATTAGATGTACGATGCTTTTAACTCACTGGATTGTCATGAACAACTCTGGACACACTGACCACACCTCGACTGAGTAAATCTCACAATGATGTGAAAATGATTCCCTGTACATATCCTGAACCAGACCAGTGTGTGCCCTACACTGATGAAACACTGCTACAAGTCCTTTTCTCATCTGAAGGTGGATGGCTGGAGAGCAGGAAACACCCTAAGGCTTAACTTTAGAAGGGCAGAAATTCCCAGAGTGCAATACTGCCATGGCCTGCTCATTAATCACAACAGTGAGCTTTAGGGAGAAGAAGACGAGCTTCCTACATTACTGTGTAGCTCTTATCCATGCTGCTGCTGTCTGCTCTCATGTTTTTAAGTGTTACAGAGAGATGGAGCCTGAAAAAGAAGAATATTGAACTTTCTCCATCTGTGCATTGATTACATCAGTGAGCCTTTTTGGCATAGCAGGCAGAAAAAGATGAAAGGACTAAGGCTTTGTCTCAAATTATATTTGTAATTGTACTTCTATTCTACCGTACTATACTACACTACACTATACTATACCATACTACATTATACTACAGTACACTATACTACACTATACCATACTACACTACACTATTCTATACTACACTATTGTATACTACACTACACTACACTATTCTACACCACACTACACTATACTACACTACACTATACTACACTACATTATACTACACTACATTATACTACACTACATGGCATTACATTTCTGGCATTTGGCAGACGCTCTTATCCAGAGTGACGTACAAAAGTGCTTTAACACTACACTACACTATACTATATTACACAACACTACACTATACTACACTACACTACACTATACTACATTATACTACACTATACCACATTACACTATACTATACTACACTATACTATTCTATACTACACTACACTATACTACATTATACTACACTATACCACACTACACAATACTACACTATACTACACTACACTATACTACTACACTACACTATACTACACTATACTACACTACACTACTCCACACTACACTATATTATTCTATACTACACTATACTATTCTATACTACACTATACTACACCACACTATACTATACTATTCTATACTATTCTATACTACACTATACTATTCTATACTACACTATACTACACCACACTACACTACACTATACTATATTACACACTACACTATACTACACTACACTACACTATTCCACATTACACTATACTACACTATACTATTCTATACTACACTACACTACACTACAATATACTACACTATATTATACTACACTACACTATACTACACCACACTACACTACACTATACTATACTACACAATACCACACTACAATATACTACACTATATTATACTACACTACACTATACCACACTACACTATACTACACAATACCACACTACAATATACTACACTATACTATACTACACTACACTATACTACGCTACACTATACTATTCTATACTACACTAAACTATACCACACTACACTATACTACACTACACTATATCACACTAAACTATACTATACTATACTACACTACATATACTACACTAACTATACTATATCACACTACACTATACCACACTACATTATACTACACTACACTATACTAAACTATACTACACTACACTATTTTATACTACACTACACTATACTACACTATACTATACTATTCTCTTCTACACTATACTATACCACACTACAATATACTACACTACACTATACTACACTATACTACACTATAATACACATACACTATACTACACTTCTCTGCTTTTGCAGAGAACCCCTGAAGGTTCCTATATTCACCTCTAATCGGGTTTCCTGAAAGGTTCCCAAGAACCCTCTACATCTACACAAATAACAGATATTCAGACAGTGCTCATTTCTACTCTGTCAAAAATATACTGTAGTAAGAAACCAGGTATAAATTCAGCTCTGGTTTCTCCACCGCTTCTGCTGTTCAGTTCTTGAAAGTTCTAGTAAACTGTTGCAGTAATAAAAGTGCAGAGTTTTCCAGTGTGAACACATTCCTACATAATGCTATTAGCTTCTGATTACAGACATGTCTTAGTGCTGTACCATCACCATCTCCTACAACACCACCACCATCATTGTCTATCACACGACAGCATATGTGACATGAACAATCCAAACTATCGATCTGATCAGCACCGGTCACTGGATGCACCCCTCCACACAAGGATAAAGGATGTGAACGATGGCTCCTTGGCCTGGGTTCAGTGTACTGAGCTCTCGGTGACTTTGCAGTAATCCTAAACCACACGTCCTTTAAACCGCCCACTGAAGAGCCGAAAGCCACAAAAGCTCAAATTAGCCGTGGTCACAGGCCTCTCATTTCCCTAAGCACTCAGCTTCCGGGTATACTCGTGTTCTCCTTCTGCAGTCCGTTTACTAATTCATTCCTTAAAATTCTTATCATTAAGGTCTGTGTGCATTTTCTTCTTTGTTAAAGCTCCTAAAATCGATAAAACTATAAAAAGAAAAATGCTGGTTCTGCAGTCAAGGACCTGGGCTACTGATCAGAAGGTTGTGAGGTCACATCCCCGTACTGCTCAGGTTTAATGGCATCAGAGAAAAGCCTCTGAAAAATGAGTAAAGTCACTAAGGAGTAATGTCACTCAGGAGTAAAGAGTAAAGTCACTCAGAAGTAGAGTAAAGTCACTCTGGAGTAAAGAGTAATGTCACCCAGGAGTAAAGTCACTCAGGACGACCCAAATGAACGAGAGCTGCCATTTTTGTTTCATCTGCTATCTGATTTGTTATGAGTATGAGTGCAGGAGCACAGCACTGATATCAGACTGTATTTGTTGTACACTTCTTTGATGGTTGTAACTGCACACGAGCGTGGTGTGTTTCAGCGTCACACTGCATGCATGTCGGTTTATTTAGTATTTATTCTTGCTTTGGAAATTCAGGGAAATCTAGCAGAGTGACAGCAATCCTATACCCTGAGGTTTATTTTGAGTCTCGCTGTCCTATCCAAGTGTGTGTACCGTATGGGTGTTTGTGTAAGTGTGTGTAAGTGTGTGTGACCTGTGCTGAGTCCTTGGAACATCTGGCTCCTGTGCTAAGCAGATTAATTGTAGGATCTGGATGTTTTTTCCCTCTCACTGCCTGCTGAGTTACTTTAACAACTTAACTGAGGTCCCACAAAAACGTTCCAGTGTGGAGGACAATCTGGCTGAACATGAGGATTTGGGATTTAATCTGTGATGGTGGATTTAAAGAGTGTGTAATGAGAAGGTGGACAAAATTAAAGACAAATAAGGGAAGCATTGAGGAGGAAAGATATCATGAGGAAAAATCCTGTCTTGAATAAGGGGTATGTCTTAAATGTGTATAGAAAAGTCAGTACACACAATGCAGATCATTTATATCATAATATTATACTTCAGTCCTCACAAATACAGTAATACATGTGTGTGTGTGTTGATCCGGTCAGGACGGTGGACCACAGCTCTCGTTTCTTTTTTCTATCCATGTGCTTATCGTCTCAGTGAGACTGTAGAAGTGATAAACACCACACTGTGTTACTGCTTCAGCCGTAAAATGAGCTACTCTTATAAAAATATGTTTCTAATCCGTTGCTCTCACATCAATCTGTAAAACACATACAGTTTATTCACGAGCCTCTGTGTCCAGTCAAGAGCCAATCACTTCTCAGCAGATTTTTTTATTTATTTATATACAAACCCAGGACACATGAATACAGTATAAAGCTAGCATTTTACATTTGATCATTTTATTGAACTTAATTTTACAGTAGGTTTTAATTTTCATGTAAAATATAATAATAATAATAATAATAATAATAATAATAATAATAATAAATAAATAAATAATTTTATACTAGAATGTATTTACTTTATGCCTGTAATAAACATGACATTTAACTAAATTATTTTTAGCATTATAATTCAAATCAAAACTAAAGGTTGAACTAATATAAAGTCATTCATTTTAATTTCAATTAATTTAATTTTACAGTTGCTTGCAATTGTTATTATATTGTATTATAATTGTTATTCTAATATGATGTATAATTCTAATTATAAAATAGTTAAAAAAGTTAAAGGCTAAAAAAATAATAAAAGTGTTGATTAGTTATTCATTATTAATTATTTAAATATATAATTAATTTAAATTATTCACTAATAATTAAGTTAAAAAATAAAAACATTATAGATTAAATTGTTTTTAAAATATTTTAATTAGCCATTGGCTGTAGCACTAAAGCATCATGTCATACGAATGAATATAATATACACTGAATACAGTGCTACAGGATGATACCAGTACTGACTGTAACACTGTACTGACTAAAATTCCCAATCCCTCCCAGTGCTACAACCAGTCCAGGACTAATTCTAACTACTATTCAGATGTCATGCTTATTTCCTCTGCACCTAAACACACACTGAGAGCTAATAAAATGGTGGAGGATGCTGAGTGTGGAATGAGGAGGAATGTTTTCCGGATCTTTCTGTACACTGACAGACAGTGAGCTCTACAGCGACTGTCACTGCAGGAGGTTGAAGGTTGAATTATTTCTGGAAATCACCGTCATCATCACTGCGCACAGAGGAAGAGGAAACTCTGCCTGGAAAGCCGAGGACCTCGTGATCAATAATTCGGTTATTTATGGAAGAGTGATACGGGATCCGCTGGATTCTGGGTTTTTATAGGACAGAGTTTATTTGGAGTAATCATCAGTGAGTCTTATTTTTGCTGAGTTTGTGACATTCTGTACCTTTACACTGTGATAATGACATAACAGAGTGGACTGAAACTGAGAGCACACGCACACACACACACGCACACACACACACACACACACACACACACACACACACACACTGTATTAATCCTCGTGTCCTTCTACTCAATAAATTCCTCTTAATAGTTCTTTGCTCTAACGGTCATGAAGAACCATTTAAAAAGCATTAATATGGCTCAGAAGTTTAAAACTAATCACGGTTATTGCAAATACTAAAAAGTATTTCTGCTAGATATTTCCTCGATATGACATCATCCTTATATTGTAGGGCAAAAATTATATGTGATATTCATTTTGTTATCATCCAATCATCTGCGTGATGCTAGAAAAGTCATTTACCTTCAAAATATCTGCAGAGTAACAAGAAGAAGGAAGTAAGGGATAAAATCCTTGGCTTGGAGATGTGCAGTTATTGGAAACTAATCCATGACACAATGCATAACCACTGCTGCCAGTTAAGTTCCTGTGAAGGAGCTGTTGCTATGGAAACGATAAGGTATCAGAGCGAGTGCATTAATATAAACCTGCACTACAGTCAGAGCTGCTGTTAGAGAGAATTAATCAACACCCTGATCCACCAATCAGAACTGAGAATTCGGGAACTCTGTGGAGTAAAGGTGTTAAAAAGTGTTTGTGTTTGTAAACGTGAAGCAAAAAGTCTTATTGGCCCACAAACACAAGCAAAAACATTTTTTAGAATTTAGGATGGGACTGTATGGCGTGTGTGAGCTCCTGTATGTGGAAGAGGGCAGACAGCACTGCAGGAAGCACGTGTTAGCCTTCATCCTGCCCAGGCATTAGCTGTGTGATTGAACAGGACCAAATTAGGGAACTACTTGCTGTCCAAGTTCTCTAGTTCCCTCTCAGCTGTTGGTAGGTGGACTACTGACCCTAAATTATCCTCAGGTGTGACGGAGTGCATGTGGCCCAACCAGAGGGTATTCCTACCACATTCCCAGGATCCAAGATTACTGAGGAGGAATATAATTAAGAGTATCTTTATATGTATATTTATATCTCCTAGTTCTATCAGACAGCAAGTGGAATAAATGATGCGAAACCTCCTCCAATGTAAATGGGAATGGAAAACAAAGTGGAATTCCAGGTTCCTCCATCTCTTATTTCCGCTCACGGTTGTGCACACAGCTGGAATGATCCTGGAGGGTGATGGTGTCTATTTCCTCAAACATGATTTATATCGATCTTCTCCCAGATAAAGAGAAGAGAGAAGAGATATCAGGTGCTCAGTGTTGGAACGACTGTATAGACAGAACTATTCACCTGCACCTCTCTCTCTCTCTCTCTCTCTCTCTCTCTCTCTGTCTGTCTCTCAGGTTGTCCCATCACCACACCTCTGACCACACCCCTCATCCCTCTAGCCCTGCCCCCACCCCTCATGAGCCTGAGGCAGCCTATTGACACTGATTCTGGCCTCATAAATGATCCCAATCAAATCAAATCTGAATCCTGTGACAGCCTGCGTGACAGCATGTGTTCTACAGATCAGAGTTATAAGACGAAGCCCTTGAATGACAGAACCTGCCATTAAATGTACAGACTACGATCTGCTCAAGTCATCAATCCTCATGAAACATTCTTCAGAGTCAGTTTGATGTAATAAGTCCATTAGCATGTTTTGTTTACGTTTCTTTCTCAGTATTACCGAATCTGTAGCTGTCCTGTAGTTTGTCATCTTCATGCTGATGGATTTTAGATGAAGTTCGTAGCAAATTTCGTAGCAAAAAAGTCTGAAGATTTCAGCTCAACTGCTGCTGGCTTCAGACTTCACTTTAACTTTGCGTATTATTACCTCAGTATAATTTTCAATGTTAGATTTGACGCGAGATTCTCATTAAAGTGAAATATTGTGATTGTGTCAGAAATATAGCAGAGTAACAGCAGAGCGGGTGAATGAGTGAATCTCACAGATTTCCACTGGTGTCTTCTGTGTGCAGTGTGTTTTGCATGTGCGGGGGAGGCAGGAAGTGTGTGTGTGTGTGTGTGTGTGTGTGTGTGTGTGTGTGTGTGTGTGTGGAGGGTTTGATTACAGTGATTAGTCAATAAATGTGGCCCTGATGATGCCCTGTGATTTACAGACGAACCCTCAGCTTAGTATTTACAGCTTCCCTCACACATGAAGAGAGAGAGAGAGAGAGAAAGAGAGGGAGAGAGAGAGAGAGAGAGAGAGAGAGAGAGAGAAAGTCTCCCATAAACACAGTGCTCAGGGGGATAATCACGCTGTCCAAAATCTTCAACCTATTCTTAACTCCACTACTGCATGGAGCTTCATTCGTTTATCCTGCAGGTTATCTAACAGGAAGGCTAACCAGCATAAACGAGTATTTTATTCAGTTAGCATCTGTGTGTGTGTGCGTGTGTGTGTGTGTGTGTGTGTGTGTGTGTGTGTGTGTGCACTTCCTGTACAGTGCATATTTACTGGAACTTGCTTGATTTAATTGAGTACGAGTATTTTGTCTGTATTAAAGCTGTTATATCAATCAGACAAAACAATCTGAGTTGTTAAATCATTAATGTTATGCTACAGCAGTGCAGATTACCAAGATTCCCCTCACCAGGTCCACTTTATTACACAATATTCTACCAAAATAAATAACCCCTTGCTTTTCTGGCTTGATTTCTATACGAGCTCTGACGATTAGAAAACACTGCTCACTGACCGAATACTAATACATGTTCTTATCAATAAAGTGTTCCACATTTCCTGCTAGAAAAGACTTTGTGTTAAAAGAAGGAAGTTTTCAGGCAGTCTGTGCTCACAGCAGTGGATTGGATCAGAAAATCTTCCTCATCTGTGATTATATCAGTCCAGTCCTGTCAGTGAAAACTCGAGAGCACTGTCGAAGCTAAGCTTTATCTCTTCTGGTCGGTTTGAACTGCAGAAATACAGCATATAACGTTTATAAAGGATTATTAATTGTGTTGATTATTAAATGTTATTTTCACTGATAAACATAGCAGATATGAGCTATATTTACCTTGCATTTTTTCACATTTGTCTAAAATGTGTTGCTGAGAAGGTGAAGATGCTCAGGGTTTGTCCTAAAAAACTAAAAGTCAGTGGCAGGCACCCAACTGTGGCAGCGAGTGCTGAGCCCGAGTGGGCAGAAGAGCTGGAGGTAATAGTATGCACTTTTGTTGTCATGTCATGCTAATAACACACGGCTCGGCCGAGCGAGCATCATTACAGCGCGGGCGTTTCGGGGTCTCATCTGGTCTCAACCAGTTTCTACAGAGAGCAGCTGAGAACTGACAGAGTGTGGAAAACAACACACTCTGATCAATAATAATAATAATACTACTAATAATAATGATAATAAAAACACTTTCCTTTACGTCTAATCATAAAGACTGTGGAGATTCAGTGAGTTCTGGATTTGTGAAATAGACTATTAATACTTCATCTAATGAAATGCAAGTTTATCATTTACTTTTTTATTAATGTTCATCAGTAAAATCCAAATAAAGGTCTGTTGGATCATGTGCAGTTTGGAGATATAATAGAGATTTTTTTTAAAGAAGAAGAAACACAATATATAATAAAATATAATTAGTTATATGCAATAACTGTGTTTATAATGACGGTTTCTGATATTAATATTTCAGATTAAAACCTGCCAGAATGTCAAAATCAGGAAATACAGGGTTTTTTTTATTGTTTTTTTAACACATTGTTGTGATGCTGCAGATTTAAATCAGTCTAATGATTTGTTTTTAATTTCCATTTCTTAAAACCAAACCCTGAACCTTCACTCCGTTTACTTCGCTCCTGTTTGTGTCTTTCTTCAGCTGATGATATTAATATAAAATGATGTGGATTTTGTGGGTCAAGTTATAAACCTGTGGCTTTTGTCATAATGTTTTAATAAAAGAAGAAATTCAATTAAAATGCTTATAAATCAGGAGGGAAATAAAAGCCGTTAAGTGAATGATTCGACATCCAGGTTACGGACCCTGTGCTGTGGTTCTAATTAAATATAACATGTTAAACTTCTAAAAGGAAAATCAATGTTTGGACTGATGTCCACTTTTAAATGACTGACCGTAATTACAGGAACATTTTGATTAATATGGAAGTTCCTAGTCATTTCATTAAACTTAAAAAAGAAGTTGAATATAAGCTGAAAATTGAAGCACTATCTTGTGTCGAATATTAATAGTAATAAATCCTGATAAAAAAAAACAAACAAGCCAAACAAAACAGAAATTTCTCCACAGTGTGTGTGAGCAGGTACACCAGAGTAAAAATAATGAAGATGAGATGCAACACATCAGAAGCTTGACCAGGAAACACAAATCTTAAATAGATTAGTAATCAGTGCTACACACAACAGGTGTGAGAAATCAGTGTGTGTCACTAGGTCATGTGATGTGCTAGGGCTGATGGGTAATGTAGTTCTTCTCGGCCATTTTGTGTCTCAAACTAGTGACATCACCAGTCTGTGCTATTATTGATGGTTTTTAATAAAACCAATGGCTTTCTCTCGGGGTCTCAATGAAACAACCAAGCTGATGAATTACATTTAATTACTGAACCGTCAATACAAGACCAGACGAATAAATACAGCTTCTTTTAAAAATGCAGGTGCAACAATCAGGTGACGAGGCGGTAGAGAGATGGAAGATGGACTAACAGCTAAAATATAAAAAAAAATCACAAAAGCCATGCAGTGCAGTTGCCATGGGAACAGAAATGCCATTCCCGGGACAGTGTTTTTGTTATATTCGATTTTATTTCCTTATTTGTTTAAAGAATATTATTTACTTGAACCTAAGTATCATCGTTATACAGCAGAAGAGTGTAAAGATAACTATGGTTAAACTCCCTCATGATATTTCACTATAGTAGTACAATGTTATCATGATATAATGATATTAACATTATAATACGCTAATTATGATGTCACACCTCTAACCAGCAGCTGATTCTGTAACATTACAGTAAACTGAGTTTTATCCCACACTCAGGTTTCATCATCATATGGGTTAAAGATAAGTCTTTCCGTCCGTGAGGTGGAAATGACTCTTTTACAGGCATTGTGGTTATTGGAGAGGTCAAAGGTCACCTTGAATATTGGGCTCATACACAACAACGGTCCCCTTACAGTGCTGATGTTTAGAGCTTGTACAAATCACAGTGAAAGAAGAGAAGAACACACTTGGACTTACTGACATCATCTCACTCGGGCTAATAAGATCTCACAGAGCCCGTAAAGTGCTCTTCCGTTTCAGAGTGGTGACCAGGACGAGAGCCAAGACCGCTGTGAGGGGGAGAGGTGTGTGTGTCTCTGAACGAGGGGAAGCCCCGATGCAGTTTGAATAGAGAGGAGAAAATAATGACAAAAAAATCCAACACCAAGGTCTTGTTCATGGGGGTAAAAAATGCTTGGATAGTGACATCAGATACTCGGTGATGTGATCCTGGTGTACGACTGTACGACACCAAACAACAACAATCTGTACATTGTTCATGATTAATTAATGATCAGTGAGAAGGGCTATTAAATACAAGAGCAAAGATGGCATGAACTGCTCAAACACTGAGAACTGAGAAACTATCACTCAGGTGAGCAATTCTGTTCAGCATGTGCTGAGCACTGAGCACTCGCTCGACACTCACTTCATTTATTTATTCACCCTGAAAGATTATTCATTATTATGATGTCTGTTACTCATTTCAGTCTCAACGTGAACCAAAAACCAAAAATGTATTCATACTCAGTAGTGCTGCATCCAGACAATAACAGAGTGAAAGGCTGTAATGGGAATCATCGCTGCTGTGTAGTATGTGTTGTTGCTATAAAACGCAGCAAATATCCTGCTATATAGTTTTATTTACCAGCAGGGCTTCCACTCAGGCAGTAATGCCTATCCTCACCTCTGTGCAAATCACTGCAGTGATGTGGGTTGGATGTTGCAGGTCGATTGCACTCCTGCAGCCTAAACACAATTCTGATCTATTATTAATGTCATAGCCATATAAGAACAGCAGCCATCTGATCACAGAGAATCTCCCAGAATGTTTACAACGTCAGCTGTGCGGCTTCCACCTTCTTCATTATTTTTTATTAAAAAAATTAAAAATTCCAATAATGTTGCACTGATTATGGAGCGTCGATTATTCCGTCATGGCGTTATATTAAACCTGTGTGCTAATGCTAACATGATTCACGTGGACTTGGAGACACATGGAGGCTAATAAAATGCTGTATTGATGCTATTTATTTGCTATTTGCTATTTATTTAAAAAAATGACTTGTTTTTAGGTTGTTGAGCGAGTACAGCGAGTGCTTCCTGGAGTATATTTATACTGAAGAAAAAGCACAAAAACACTTTTCCCCACAATCTTTATCAATCAGACGCTTACACACTACATTACCTGCAGTTATTTCTGCTGCTTGTTTTATAGAAAGTAAAATAAATCACTAAAATCCAAGAGATACTTTAATAATAATAATAATAATAATAATAATAATAATAATAATACTATGTTACTCCTCCAGGTCTCCATGTAAACAAACCCAGTCCAAATAGGGCTTTAAATTCTCTGTCAGGATGAATAGATCTCTGAAGATACTGATCTTGGGATTTACTTCAGTAAGTATCCATAATATTTATAATACACGTCATATTGCAGGCTTTTAATTCCAGACTCCTGGATGTTTTTTTTACTCTGTAGTCCACTCAGAACTGCTCTGGAGGAGTGAAACCCACTGAAGGTCTTGGATTGGATTGGATTTATAAAGGCATCATTCCGCTGCGTCGTAGTGAACGGCTCGGTCTAACAGAGTGCTGTCTGTCAGCGGTAGGGAGAGGAAGTAAATCAGACTGCTCTAACCCGATATAAACACACATTTTCTGATGACTCTTTATGGGTGTTACATTTCTTGACACTCCTGAAATTGTGTTACGTTTCAGACGGGTTTGTCAGGGTGCTGTGTTTCTTTCTGAGTTGCTAGTGTTTCATTTGTAAAGATTGCAGAAGAGGTGTAATATTTCGGACTGTGCATCGATTCCTGTAAAGCAACACCACAACTTTCTGACTCGATATGTTTAACATATCAGATAAAAGAACCGTTTTCTTGAATCATGTCACGTGTCACATGTATTTAAAGGAATGCCGAGAGCTCTTTAAAGGAGCTCGGCCTGGTCACGTGATGGAGTTTAGAGCTCCGTGCCCTTTCGAGAGGACACTCTCTGATAAATCCCTCGGGATCGTGCAGGAGGGAGAATGTCAAGGGGGAAGAGAGAGAGAGAGAGAGAGAGACAGAGAGAGAGAGAGAGAGAGAGAGAGAGACTAAAATGGACCTAAGTTACACATGATCAATACATAAGGTATCAGAGAGCAAGGTTAAATCTTTCACGTCTCATCTTTATTAGGATCTTTTAATAAGGCAGTACTTTGACCATTAGAATCTATCAATCTCTGTTTATAGAAAGGAGCTAATTTTATCAGATTAAAGCCGAGCCATACTGAGATGACTTCCTTACTTCATACTTTAGTAAGAAAAACAGACACCACAAACGATGCATATGTAAATCAATGTGCATCATTCAACCCATAAATCCAGAGAACCTTTATCCTGTTGGTTCGGACAAGACCGTTAACCCTTAACGTCTCTACCACATCCTGTAATTCTTCATCACTTCCTTACACGTGGAAATCCACCTCTGTTACTCAGCGCCTGGACACACCACACACGTGAGCCGATGGCATACGGCAACCTGAAAAGACGAGGACTGAAGGCTCTTCCTACTGCTATTTGTATGAACAGACTAGGAACCAAAGGAGATTAGGACGTGATGCTTTCACTGGATCCTGCAGGCAGTGAGGTCATCTCAGCCAGACTCCGTCATCACAGAGCTTTTCCTGCCCAGCAGTTTCCATTACTGCAGACTGATTCTGATCAAAGGGATGTTCTGACTCTAAAATAATACTCGGTGAAGATCTTCTTAGATAAACACCATCAATAGGTCATGTGCAAACAAACTTGAAATAAGAAGAAATAAAAACACAGTAAGACTAAAAGCACAAACTGTAACCACGTACATGCTGGGATTAACTCCCAATGAGACACCACACAGAAACTGGCTGAACTTCAGTGAGTAAACACAATCAGCTAACAGGGAAGAAGAAAACAAAACCTGAACAATATCAGACTTTATTTCTCTGCTGAAACCCTGAAAGTTCCTAAGGAACCAAATTTGTACCATCCAGATAAAGGGTGGTGTTTAGCAAGAAATCTTCTGAACATTATTCTGAACATTCTGAACCTTTGGTTCCTACAAATTTTTATGATGAACTCTTTATATAAAATTTCTGCAATGTTTGGGTGTGGTAAAGTGGTGTCAGGGTGTAGTATGATGTAGTTAGATTATGGTAGTGTGTAGTCTGGGTGTGTTTAGTGAGTAGTAAAGTGTGTAGTAGTGTGTAGGTAGAGATGTGTTCAGAATATGGTAGGGCCAGGGTGTGGTTGGCTGTGTATATAGTGTGGTAAGGTTCGGTAGGGTGTGGTCAGGGCATGGCAGGGTGTGTTAGGCTGTGTATATGGTGTGGTTGGCTGTGGAGGGTGTGGTTAGGGCGTGACAGGGTGTGGTAGGCTGTGTATATGGTGTGGTAGGCTGTGGGGGTGTGGTTAGGGCGTGACAGGGTGTGGTAGGCTGTGTATATGGTGTGGTAGGCTGTGGGGGGTGTGGTTAGGGCGTGACAGGGTGTGGTAAGCTGTGTATATGGTGTGGTTGGCTGTGGGGGGTGTGGTTAGGGTGTGACAGGGTGTGGTAAGCTGTGTATATGGTGTGGTAGGCTGTGGGGGTGTGGTTAGGGCGTGACAGGGTGTGGTAGGCTGTGTATATGGTGTGGTAGGCTGTGGGGGGTGTGGTTAGGGCGTGACAGGGTGTGGTAGGCTGTGTATATGGTGTTTATGGACCTCAAAATTAAACCAGATTTACATCCTAACACTAATCTTTTATTACACAACGCTGACGGACTGAGACATGATGACGATGATGATGATGATGATCATCATCATCAACACGTCGACACACCACAGTGGATATCAATCCAGCGATACGAGACGACAGAATACGCAGACGTCCTGCTGACTCACGTTTTATCGACTGGTAACAAATCACAGAGGCAGCAACACAACCTTCATCCTCTGTTGCACAACAGCTCCACCTCCTCGATAATGATGCCAGGATAAAGCTGTCAGCCATGTTGAGTAACGCTCTCGGGTTCTCCCAAGAAGAACTCGTAAAAAATGTGTCTAACCCTCGTGGGTGTTGAGGAGAGTGGCGCGAGTGGAAGGTGACGCGTTAATGCTAAAACCCCTCGCATGCTAATGCTAATCTTAACTCTGAAGTTTTTATTATGATGATGAATAGCTTTTAATATATTACAGTATACACAGAACCTGTCAGGATTTTAGGATTTAGGTATTCGGTACTGGGAGCACTCTCAGACACAAGGTTCTTTCAAGGTTTTTGGATAATTATGGGTTCTTGGATTTTAAAAAAAAGGGATTTAGTTGGAACCCTTTCAGAAGGAAAACACCTCACCGTAGGTTTTAAAATAAAAGTGTTAAGGGTTTCTTCATTTGGCCAAAATAAATAAAGTTTTTAAAGTGGTTTCAGATGATGTTCTGCTGAAGTGGTTCAGAATAAAGATGGCAGTTATCCTTACACTTCAGGAGAAAATCTCCAAATCTGAAGGGTTTCTGAGTTTGTTCCCCAGGAAGGAGCCTTTCATGGTTCTCCACAGGGCTTTAGAACAGTGTTTGAGCTGCTGATCAGAAGGTTTTATGTTTAAATCCCAGCACCACCAAACTGTCCATACTGGGCTCTTAAAATGAGTCCTACTTTACCTGAGCAACATGAAAAGTGAGAAGTGTACATCCTGACATCTGTAGTAACAATAACACAAAGATGTCTCATCAAAATCTACAAATAAACTGATTTTTTAAAAAGTGTTTAATGCTGAGGAGTTCACGTTTCTGTGTGTTTTCTCAGTAACACACTGAGTTCTTAATTAAACTTGTCTTTAATTCATTCATTTTGAATAATTTATTAATTCAAAAAGAAAGGAACTAACAAATCCGAGCTATTCTGGCAGATATGGGCTCCTTTGTGGGATTTACTTAAACAATCAAGATCCTAGTCCTGACTATTTTTTCCTTTTTTCTTTCCAATTTTTTCCCCCATATTTTTTCTTTCACTGGACTGTCTTGCCCTTTGGCTTTTCCATGGTCACTCTTCCATACTAACAATATATTGTTTAACGTGTCAAAATGTTTGCTGTGGGTGTCGACTGTATATTGATTTGACTCTGTTGTTCTTGTGTTAATAAAAATCAATAAAAATATATTTAAAAAAACAAAACAATTCAGAGCCACAGTGAAAAAGTTTGCCTTCCCTTGTATCTCTTTTACTACTTGTTTACAAAGAATAAACTCAAATGAAATGATAAAGAGAGAGAGAGAGAGAGAGAGAGAGACTGTAACTATAAACGGATAAAAAGTATGACTCGTTCTTTAACAAGTAAAAATGCTAATTATTTAGAGTGCTGTGGTATTAGTGAATAAAAGACTTCTGGATGTTTTACAGGAAAGGAATAAATTCTAACAGTTGTGTTTCTGAAAACTGATTAGAATTTCATATTGAGCAGAGAGATCTTTATAATCGCTTTATGCCATTGCTTTTTTTCTTCTTCTCAGTATTAGTGCTTCACCTCTGAGGAAATCTCCAGTGGAAAGGAGACAGAGGGAAAAAAACGATGAATGTACATTAACGCTGTTTACTAATGGCCCATTTGAACGATTTCCATGACCGTGTTCTGGGAAGAACGCAGATCCTCTGGGATTAGAGTCGGGCGTGAGAAGTGCAGAGGCTCACAAACCACCATAAAAACCCCTGCACTCGCTCAGTGACCTTCTGTCTGAGCAAACACACACACACACATACTCACACATACTCACACACACTCACACACACACACACACACACACACACACACACACACACCAAGTCAAACCCGTGGTATTACCCGCCATCCTCCTCATTCAAGAGTTTTTTTAAGCTCTTCAAGCACGAATACGAAGCCCACGTCTGTCGGTTAGTTTTATATTATGTGAGGATTAAGTGGCCGTGAAATTAAAGTCACAAGGTCATTTGGTGTGACGCTGCATGAGCTGTTTATAAGCAAATCGAATGCTACATGAAGCAATTAGCCAGTTGTGATCAGCGGTGCTAAAAGACGAGACAAATCAGATTTGAAAATCAACGCCCTCGAATCACAACAAATTAGTATGCATGAGTTCAGCAGCTAATCAGACAATTAAAGCAAAGTCACACTGGAACACTGTTCTCTGATTCGGGAAACAGACTCCGAGGCATCCGTACCGAGCGAGAACATTCAGAAATATCATCAACTCTTCACAAACTCTTTCGAGTCTCCTGACAGCGACTGCGACATGAATATTCATACAGCTGTCTCACAGTCACGGCGGCTCACGAGAGCTGAGCTCAGGGCCGGAGACCGAGTCCTTCAGTCTGCTGCAGAGGAAGTGAAGACTCACTTCTGCGTTTCAGGAAGGGTTCATGAAAACATGGATCTCTGTGTTAAATATTCTGAACTGGATCTGGATTAATAGAGCAGCCGTCAAACACACACACACACACACACACCCTTAGAAACTCTTTTGTCTTGCCTTAATTCATATGATACTCAGGGTTTTCTTTCTGATATTCAGACTCACAGTTTTCACAGCACTGGTCAGAGACGTCTTATCTAAATAAAAATAAAGTTTTATTGAGGGATGTTGTGCTTTTTTTTTTTCTGGATGGTGAGTTCAGATCTAAATGATTGTAGTTGTATGTTTTTGGTTCAAGTGTGTGTGTGTGTGTGTGTGTGTTTTCCTCAAGTGTTTTTGTTTACTTCACGTGTTTGGACTGTGGGTTTGAGCCGAGAGTTGTTATTGTGTGTTTATTGGTTGTGTTTTTGGGCCTCGTAGTTGTATTGTTGGTAGTGTATCTGAGTTTGTTGGTGTTTTAGGTCAGTGATATGACTGTGTTTTCAGTCAGGTGGCTTTGGCGTTTGTGTGTAGGTCGCCCTACCTTCGCCGCTACAGAAGAGCTGGGTTTCTCCAGCAGGTCCCACAGCTTCTTCCTCTTCTCCGGGCAGCATCCCGTATCCGACTCATCCCCCTCCTTCTCCCTCAGCGTCTCAGCCTCGCGCCTCAGCTCCTCGTTCATCTGCTCCTTCTTCTGGTGGTATCTCGCCTGGCAGCACGACTCCAGGTAGATCTCATCGATGCCCCAGTAGTCAAGCTCCTGGCCGAACGACAGCGCGCACATCTCCTCCATCATGTGCAGTTTGCCCGTCCGATAAAAGTTCAAGATGGAGGAGAAGGCACCCGGGTGTCTGTCGAAGAAGTACTCGTTCTCGTTGATGCTGTAATCGTCACAGATCTCCATTAAGGTGTCGTGGGTGTTGCAGTCTCTCAGCTTTCCGAGTCTCGTGCGAGGCAGGCGGTCCAAAGTCCGCCACAGGACCTCGTGGACCAGACCGCCCACATTGATCCGGACTCTTCTGGAGCGAGCCTTGATTCGGATGATGTCGATGGGCTCGGGCGGAAGGGAACCCGGGGGACGGGAGACTTTCTGACTCCCAAAGCTTGACCTTTCAGCCATGACAGCCACTAAAACAGAACAGAATCACGGTCAAGATGTCTACAGGTAAGAACCATGATACGGGGAGGGCTCAGGAACACGAGTGACTAACAGAAATCTGAGACTTCTTTTATCTTCTTTATCATCAAACAGTAAGTGCCAGTCTGTCAGTTATTACAGCTAATTAAATGAAAGTTCATTGTTTTCTGGTGAAAAGGTCACAGGGAATCCTACAAAGTTTGGCTTTACAGAAATCACTATACGAACATGATGAAGTGAATAATCCATTTATCCACACAGTGATTTACACACGTCAGCTTTTAGGCAGCGTTACACCCTCTCAGGAGGCGCTGAGGTTATTAAGTTATTACTCTGGGAATAAACAGCTTTCAGACTCCATTCAAATCACAATATTTCAGCAGTTTAAACAGGTGTATGCAAATTTTAAGCAGGGAAAATGTCCAAGCGGATAAGGAGCTGCAGCGGGCTGGAAAGGAGCAGGTAATGCGATTGAGTATTTAAGAACGTCTCGATCACAAATCCCTGTAGGACTAATTAGCAAGATTGCTTTTTCCTGCTCTAAAAGACTTTGGAACAGTCGGGCTATTTAAAACTTCCAACCAGAGAGGAAACTATTTAGGCCATCGTTTGATAATGGAGCATGTTGAGAAGAACTACACCAGCCCTTTGCCCTTTGCGCCCTGTTAATACCCTGCCACATCCAATACGTCAGGAGCTTTTCTCTTTATCCCCACAAGGTTACAGAGGAGCGGCTCGTCATTTAGGAAGACGTCCTGGGACGTGGAAATGGAGTCGTGGGTACAGACGTCCCCTGAGACAGGTAGAAATGTCCCAGGAGTGCAAAGATCCTGCTCCTGTTACAGTTTGTCCTTCAGGGAAATTTCCACTTGGCTCCAATAGAGAAAAATCTCCACGGAGGAAATTGTTGCTAATGGATATTGTTGGTAAAGGTCAGTTCACCTGACTGCAGGGCAAATCAGTACCAGAATAAACAAATCACCCCTGGAGTCATGCAGAAGAACTGTGTGGTTTCTGTGGCTCTTCCTTTAAGTGCACTACAACCTCAGTTTAAGATGCTGCCCAATTAAAATGAAGCCATTAAAACTCACATCTCATGTTTCCAGAGTCAGCAAAGATTTAGAAACAGGTTTAATAAACAGAAATAAAGATGACTTTTATACTCTAACACTTTAAAATCCTGCAAAACATCTACATTCAGAATCATCCTCAATACTGTAAACAAAAACAAGCACACAACCCTTTAGTGCACTGATGCTGATGCTGAAAAATCTTACCTGAGCTACTTAACTGAGCACTTTGTCCATCTCTCCGGTCCAGAAATAAGGAGGATCAGCGGCGGGATTTTGCCTCCAGGGGAGTACAAGGAGTCAGTGGGAGCTTTTTGGAAAGCATCACGTTCTTCTGCTCAGTCTCACCGCTAAACACGAGTTTATCAAAAAGCTTACAGAGAAAGAATCACTCGGTTATTCTTCTCATGATGGATTTGTGCAAAACCTAAAAGCAGACAGCGAGGAAATGTTACTGTGGGGTTTCGCGCAAAGACACACTGAGAGAGAGAGAGAGAGAGAGAGAGGGAAAGAGAGAGAGAGAAGAGAGAGAGAAGGGAATGAGAGAGGGAAAAGAGAGAGAGAGAGAGAATGGGAGAGTGAGAGAGGGAATGAGAGAGAGAGAGAGAGAGAGAGAGAGAGAGAGGGAGAGCTGCAGGCGAAAAGTAATTGGATCGGCTCTGGTTCACTTCGGAGTCGATTCGCCATGGAGTCGATTCATTTATGTGATTCGCCATGGACTCGATTCACTTATGCGAGTCAATCGCTGAATTGATTCTCAAGCGAGTAGAAATTTTTATGCAGCTCTTCTTTTTATTCAGACTTTGCTTATTTAAAGTTGCATTCTTGGCTTATAACTGTTAAAGATCTTTAGAAGTTTTTTTTTTGACATTTATTTATTTGTTCGTTTGTTTGTGTATAATCATCAACTATACATTTGCCAATGAAATAAGTAACAAATAACGTACATAAAATCGATTGAATAAAACACATCAGATAACTAGACAAGAAATTTCACTTGTTCAGACTAAACCAGTATGAGAAAGAGACAAAAATATCCATCTAGGAAAAAGTTTTGTTTTGTTTTTAGCTTTCTTCCTTGTTTTTCGTCTGTTATTAGAATCAAACGAATCAAGATCAATGTTATTATATAATGTCTATTAATATAATATATTTTAATGTTTTCTAGCCATTTAAATATAGAAAGAAACTAACAGTATAAAAAGTGAAATGGATTGAAATTTGTTATAATGAATCAAAACTGGCATGGTCAGAGTGACTCGTCATGTCATTACTCTAGATATCAGTTCTGTCTATCCTAAACTGTACTCTCTGAGGGGACAGCGAGAGAGAGAGAGAGAGAGAGAGAGAGAGAGAGAGAGAGAGAGAGAGAGAGAGAGAGAGAGAGAGAGAGAGAGAGAGAGAGAGAGAGAGAGAGAGAGAGAGAGAGCACTTTAAACCACAGAGGTGTTTCCACAACAAAACAAAACATCAACAAAAAAAGAATTAGGATTTTGGTCCTTTTTCTTTAAGCGTGTTTAGTTTCTGAGCTGTAAAACCTTGAGCAGGCCAAGACAATAAACTTTATAATAAATTATGTAAAAGACCGCATAGAGTGAGTATCTGTGCACATTGCTTTTCTTCCAGTAGGTTATGCAGGTGAAGATAAATTTCGGTAAAATCCTCAGATCAATAATGATCCGCAGCGTGCAGTTCCTCTGATGGCCACAGGAGGGAGACAAACCATCAGATTTAACATTTAACACATCAGATCGTTTGAATTTTAAGGTAAAGAGGAAAAGGAGTGACTTTTAAAGCCACCTTTATGTCAAATAAGAGGCTACATATTATATTCATTGTCTATCGCTTATCCGATCTATTCTCGGGTCACGGGGAGCCTGTGCCTATCTCAGGCGTCATTGGGCATCAAGGCAGGATACACCCTGGACGGAGTGCCAACCCATCACAGGGCACACACACACACACACACACACAATTTAGAGATGCCAATCAACCTACAATGCATGTCTTTGAACCAGGGGAGGAAACCGGAGTACCTGGAGGAAACCCCCGAGGCACAGGGAGAACATGCAAACTCCACACACACACATGGTGGAGGTGGGAATCGAACCCCCAACCCTGGAGGTGTGAGGCAAACGTGCTAACCACCAAGCCACCATGCCCCCTTAATATTATATTATATTATATTATATTATATTATATTATATTATATTATATTATATTATATTATATTATATTATATTATATTATATTATATTATATTAATTACACCAATTAATTTCTGAGGAGATGAGGAGGTTGTAGCACTTCGTTATCTCAGTGAAGGTTTATGAGAGATTCAGCACTCAGTGTTGGTTATGTCTGAGAGACAAGCACTGGAGCGGAGAGAAGAGATACACAACACTACAACACAACATTAAAACACTACAACACAACACAATAACTCAACAATACAACACAAAACTACATAACACTACAACACTACAACTCAACACTGCAGCACATTGTGTTATCTCTGCTCTCTCTCTCTCTCTCTCTCTCTCTCTCTCTCTCTCTCTCTCTCTGTGTGTGTGTGTGTGTGTGTGTGTGTGTGTGTGTGTGTGTAATTAGAGAAGCTGCTTGAACATGATTTATAAAGAGTTTATTATTCATCACAATTCACATCATAAAGCAGTGTTACAGCTGAGCGGCTCTGTGTGTGTGTGTGTGTGTGTGTGTGTGTGTGTGTGTGTGTGTGTGTGTGTGTGTGTGTGTGTGTGTGTGTGTGTGTGTGTGTGTGTGTGTGTGTGTGTGTGTGTGTGTGTGTGTGTGTGTGTGTGTGTTGTATTATTATTACTACACTAAGGGGCATTGGTGGCTCAGTGGTAGGTTTCTGGCCTGTCATGCGGAAGGCCCGGGTTCGATTCCCAGCCACTGGATGCAGTGCCGGTCCCAAGCCTGGAAAAATGGGAGGGTTGCGTCAGGAAGGGCATCCGGCGTAAAACATTTGCCAAGTTGTTGTGCGGACCAGTTGGTCTGCTGTGGCGACCCCGAACAGGGAGCAGCCGAAAGCAACTTCTTCCATTATTATTACTACACTGACATTTCATCAGATGTAAATGGTAGGTGCCATGTAGAAAACTCTAAACTTTCAGTTCTCTTCACTTTTATTTATTATCTTCAATTTTTCAGACAGAACCTTTGTGAAAAAAAAAGATCAGACTGTGGAATAAAACCCTTTTAATATTCTGATAATGGCTGAATAATTTTATTAATATTTTATTACAAGAAATATCAGGTCAAGAATTCTATAGTAAATTAGTTTTTATTTATTTATCTATTTATTTATTTAATTAAGTAATTAATCAATATAGCCATGGGGGTCACAGTCCAGTGACTTCTGTGCCGGTCCCAAGCCCGGATAAATAGAGAGGGTTGCATCAGGAAGGGCATCCGGCGTAAAACATTGCCAAATTTAACCATGCGAATCGTCAGTACTCTGAATTTCATACCGGATCGGTCGAGGCCCGGGTTAACAACGACCGCCATCGGCGCCGTTGACCTACAGGGCGCCAGTGGAAATTGGGCTACTGTTGGTGGAAGAAGTAGAGGAGGGAGGAGAGTGTGCAGACAGAGAGAGAAGAGGAAAGGTAAGAGTGTAGGACTGAGAATAGGAACTCTGAATGTTGGTACTATGACAGGGAAAGGTAGAGAGCTGGCTGATATGATGGAGAGAAGGAAGGTGGATATACTGTGTGTACAGGAGACCAGGTGGAAGGGTAGCAAGGCTCGTAGTATAGGAGCAGGATTCAAGCTGTTTTATTATGGTGTGGATAGTAAGAGAAATGGGGTAGGTGTGGTCCTGAAGGAGGAGTTTGTGAGGAATGTTCTGGAGGTGAAGAGAGTGTCAGACAGGGTGATGAGTCTGAAGTTAGAGATTGAAGGGGTGATGTTGAATGTTGTTAGTGGTTATGCCCCACAGGTAGGTTGTGAGTTAGAGGAGAAAGAGAGATTCTGGAGTGAATTAGATGAGGTGATGGAGAGTATTCCCACGGGTGAGAGAATGGTGATAGGAGCGGATTTTAATGGACATGTTGGTGAGGGGAACACAGGTGATGAGGAGGTGATGGGCAAGTTTGGAGTTAAGGAAAGGAACCTTGAAGGACAGATGGTAGTGGACTTTGCTAAGAGGATGGACATGGCTGTGGTTAACACTTATTTTCAGAAGAGGGAGGAGCATAGAGTGACTTACAAGAGTGGAGGTAGGAGAACACAGGTAGACTACATCCTATGTAGAAGAGACAATCTGAAAGAGATTAGTGACTGTAAAGTGGTAGTGGGAGAGAGTGTAGCCAGACAGCATAGGATGGTGGTGTGTAGGATGACTTTGATGGTCTGTAAGAAGAAGAGGTCAGAGATAGAGAAGAAAACCAAGTGGTGGAAGCTGAAAAAGGAGGAATGTTGTGAGGAATTTAGACAGAAGTTGAGGCAGGCTCTGGGTGGTCAGGTAGTGCTGCCAGATGACTGGGAAACTACAGCAGAAGTGATCAGGGAGACAGGGAGAAAGGTGCTGGGTGTGTCATCTGGAAGGAGGAAAGAAGATAAGGAGACTTGGTGGTGGAATGAGGAAGTTCAGGATAGTGTCCAAAGGAAGAGGTTAGCCAAGAAGAAGTGGGACATGGACAGGACTGAAGAGAATAGACAGGAATACAAGGAGTTACAGCGCAGAGTGAAGAGGGAGGTGTCTAAGGCCAAGCAGAAGGCATATGACGAGTTGTACACTAGGTTAGACACTAGAGAAGGAGAGAAGGACTTGTACAGGTTAGCTAGGCAGTATAGGGAAGTATAGGGATGGTCAGAGGGAGTTGCACTGTGTGTTTGTAGACTTGGAGAAAGCGTATGACAGGGTGCCAAGAGAAGAGCTGTGGTACTGTATGAGGAAGTCAGGAGTAGCAGAGAAGTATGTCAGAGTGGTGCAGGGCATGTATGAGAGGAGCAGGACAGTGGTGAGGTGTGCTGTAGGTCAGACAGAGGAGTTCAAAGTGGAGGTGGGACTGCATCAGGGATCGGCTCTGAGCCCCTTCCTGTTTGCTATAGTGATGGACCAGTTGTCAGAGGAGGTCAGACAGGAGTCTCCATGGACAATGATGTTTGCAGATGACATTGTGATCTGTAGTGAGAGCAGGGAGCAGGTGGAGGAAAACCTGGAGAGGTGGAGGTTTGCGCTGGAGAGAAGAGGAATGAAAGTCAGTGGTAGTAAGACTGAGTACATGTGTGTGAATGAAAGGGAGAGAAGTGGAACAGTAAGGTTACAGGGTGAAGAGATGAAGAAGGTACAGGAGTTTAAGTACTTGGGGTCAACAGTCCAGAGTAATGGAGAGTGTGGGAAAGAGGTAAAGAAGCGAGTGCAGGCAGGTTGGAATGGGTGGAGAAAGGTGTGGGGAGTTCTGTGTGAGAGGAAAATATCAGTGAGAATCAAGGGGAAGGTGTACAGGACAGTGGTGAGAGCGGCCATGCTGTATGGTTTAGAGACAGTGTCACTGAGGAAGAGACAGGAGTCAGAGCTAGAGGTAGCAGAGCTGAAGATGTTGAGGTTCTCTTTGGGAGTGACAAGATTGGACAGGATTAGGAACGAGTACATCAGAGGGACAGCTCATGTTGGACGTTTGGGGGACAAAGTTAGGGAGGCCAGATTAAGATGGTTTGGACATGTTCAGAGGAGGGAGAGTGAGTATATTGGTAGGAGAATGTTGGACATGGAGCTGCCAGGCAGGAGGCAAAGAGGAAGGCCAAAGAGGAGGTATATGGATGGAATTAATGAGGATATGAAGCTAGTGGGTGCAAGTGTTGAGGATGCAGAAGATAGGGATAGGTGGAGAGAGATGATTCGCTGTGGCGACCCCTGAAGGGAAAAGCCGAAAGAAGAAGAAGAATTAATTAATTGATTCATTAAGAGTATTTCTAATTCAGAGAAGCAAATGTTAGAATTAGGAACTGTGAGTTAGCTGTGAGTGTAAACAGATGAACAGGATGATGTTAAGTAAAAGTCCATAATCTCTGGTAGATTGAAGTTGTTGATTAGTTTCCTCCCGCAGCACTCAGGTGTTTATTAATCAGTGGAAGATTACAAATAAATCAAATATTCAGCTTGATAAGCCATGAGGAGACCAGACAATTCCCAAATGTCTAAATATCCTTCTGTGGTAGTGTGGGATATAGTAAGAGAGAGAGAGAGAGAGAGAGAGAGAGAGAGAGAGAGAGAGAGAGAGAGAGAGAGAGAGAGAGTGTGTGTGTGTGTGTGTGTGTGTGTGTGTGTGTGTGTGTATTGGCGATCTTCCAGGCTGATAGTGGATTGAGGAAGTTTAGTGCTCCTCAGATTGTGGGCCATTAATGTCATTGGAACAGAAGCATGAGACAGATGGTGCGGTGTTCACAAAGCAGAGTGCTGATTTCCTGTTACACACACACACATACACACACACACACACACACACACACACACACACACCATCTCAGTAAAACAACAGTTAAAAAATCTGAATCTTTTCATTTCTGAACACTGAACATCACATCCTCATGTCTGAGCTCAGAGCGAGATTCACATACACTGATGTATACACTAAATTCTACAGCGATGTATACACTGAATTCTACACTGATGTTTATAATGATTTCTACACTGATGTATACACTGAATTCTACACTGATTTTTATAATGATTTCTACACTGATGTATACACTGAATTCTACACTGATGTTTATAATGATTTCTACACTGATGTATACACTGAATTCTACACTGATTTTTATAATGATTTCTACACTGATGTATACACTGAATTCTACACTGATTTTTATAATGATTTCTACACTGATGTATGCACTGAATTCTACACTGATTTTTATAATGATTTCTACACTGATGTATACACTGAATTCTACACTGACTTTTATAATGATTTCTACACTGATGTATACACTGAATTCTACACTGATTTTTATAATGATTTCTACACTGATGTATACACTGAATTCTACACTGATGTTTATAATGATTTCTACACTGATGTATACACTGAATTCTACACTGATGTTTATAATGATTTCTACACTGATGTATACACTGAATTCTACACTGACTTTTATAATGATTTCTACACTGATGTATACACTGAATTCTACACTGATTTTATAATGATTTCTACACTGATGTATACACTGAATTCTACACATTTATAATGATTTCTACACTGATGTATACACTGATTCTACACTGATTTATAATGATTCACACTGATTTTTATAATGATTTCTACACTGATGTATACACTAAATTCTACACTGATGTTTATAATGATTTCTACACTGATGTATACACTGAATTCTACACTGATGTTTATAATGATTTCTACACTGATGTATACACTGAATTCTACACTGACTTTTATAATGATTTCTACACTGATGTATACACTGAATTCTACACTGATTTTTATAATGATTTCTACACTGATGTATACACTGAATTCTACACTGATTTTTATAATGATTTCTACACTGATGTATACACTGAATTCTACACTGATTTTTATAATGATTTCTACACTGATGTATGCACTGAATTCTACACTGATTTTTATAATGATTTCTACACTGATGTATACACTGAATTCTACACTGACTTTTATAATGATTTCTACACTGATGTATACACTGAATTCTACACTGATTTTATAATGATTTCTACACTGATGTATACACTGAATTCTACACTGATGTTTATAATGATTTCTACACTGATGTATACACTGAATTCTACACTGATTTTTATAATGATTTCTACACTGATGTATACACTGAATTCTACACTGATTTATAATGATTTCTACACTGATGTATACACTGAATTCTACACTGCGATGTATACACTGAATTCTACACTGATTTTATAATGATTTCTACACTGATGTATCACTGAATTCTACACTGATTTTTATAATGATTTCTACACTGATGTATACACTAATTCTACACTGATTTATAATGATTTCTACACTGATGTATACACTAAATTCTACACGATGTATAATGATCTACACTGATGTATAATGATTCTACACTGATTATAATGATCTACACTGATTATAATATTCTACACGATGTATAATAATTCTACACTGATGTATAATATTTCTACACGATGTATACACTGAATTCTACACTGATTTTATAATGATTTCTACACTGATGTATACACTGAATTCACACTGATTTATAATGATTTCTACACTATGTATACACTAATTCTACACTGATTTTATAATGATTTCTACACTGATGTATACACTGAATTCTACACTGATTTTTATAATGATTTCTACACTGATGTATACACTGAATTCTACACTGATTTTATAATGATTTCTACACTGATGTATACACTGAATTCTACACTGATTTTATAATGATTTCTACACTGATGTATACACTGAATTCTACACTGATTTTTATAATGATTTCTACACTGATGTATACACTGAATTCTACACTGATTTTTATAATGATTTCTACACTGATGTATACACTGAATTCTACACTGATTTTTATAATGATTTCTACACTGATGTATACACTGAATTCTACACTGATTTTATAATGATTTCTACACTGATGTATACACTGAATTCTACACTGATTTTTATAATGATTTCTACACTGATGTATACACTGAATTCTACACTGATGTTTATAATGATTTCTACACTGATGTATACACTGAATTCTACACTGATTTTTATAATGATTTCTACACTGATGTATACACTGAATTCTACACTGACTTTTATAATGATTTCTACACTTATGTATACACTGAATTCTACACTGATTTTTATAATGATTTCTACACTGATGTATACACTGAATTCTACACTGATTTTTATAATGATTTCTACACTGATGTATACACTAAATTCTACACTGATGTTTATAATGATTTCTACACTGATGTATACACTGAATTCTACACTGATGTTTATAATGATTTCTACACTGATGTATACACTGAATTCTACACTGACTTTTATAATGATTTCTACACTGATGTATACACTGAATTCTACACTGATTTTTATAATGATTTCTACACTGATGTATACACTGAATTCTACACTGATTTTTATAATGATTTCTACACTGATGTATACACTGAATTCTACACTGATGTTTATAATGATTTCTACACTGATGTATGCACTGAATTCTACACTGATTTTTATAATGATTTCTACACTGATGTATACACTGAATTCTACACTGACTTTTATAATGATTTCTACACTGATGTATACACTGAATTCTACACTGATTTTTATGATTTCTACACTGATGTATGCACTGAATTCTACACTGATTTTTATAATGATTTCTACACTGATGTATACACTGAATTCTACACTGATTTTTATAATGATTTCTACACTGATGTATACACTGAATTCTACACTGATTTTTATAATGATTTCTACACTGATGTATGCACTGAATTCTACACTGATTTATATACTGATTTCTACACTGATGTATACACTGAATTCTACACTGATTTTTATAATGATTTCTACAGTGCTGTATGATATAAGATGTCAGTCATACATACAGAGATGTATACTTTGATGATCTGAAATGAACTAAAATAATAATATATCACACTAGAAATTCATCTTAAACACCGTTTTTTATTCTGGAGAATGAGAAATTTCCCTTAAAGCAGCAGTTTGGATAAAGAAATATTCACAATAAAGTTATATAAACAATGTTAATGTTAGAAATGAAGCCAAGCCATAAGATTCGTCAGCAGGAGCAATATGAGACGTTTGAGAATAAACAGGTTTAAGGTTATGATCTAAAACAACTGTTTTATTCATTTCTTCCTAAAGATGCTGCATCACACAGCTTGGGGCAGAGGTCACACCAAAGATCTCTCTCACACACACACACACACACACACACACACACACACACACACACACACACACACACAAGTGATCTTTAGAAGTTTCTCGTAGGAGGATGAAAGAATTTAAACAGTGAATTATTTTCCTGAACCTCCTGACTGGACTTTATTTACACTGTTTCTGCTTCAGATATTAAACCCCAGCACTTCACTCCTCCCCGTCATTACCACGTCACAGGCGTTTATTTATTTCGCATCGTGTTTCACCTCTGAGACCTTTTTAATAACTCTGACATTTGTTCTGTATATCAGCGGAGTAATAAATCTCACTGACGATTTTATTGACCGTCTCTGTGATTGCTGTCACTTTTGATCGTGTTATTACACACACACACACACACACACACACACACACACACACACACACACACCTTTAATGAAACAATAAAACTCTCAGAGTTATTAAAGAGGACACGTGGGAGAAAGACTCATATTAATAATGAAAGAGATTCCTGTTTAAATGGATTTAATAATCTCATGTAATTATTTACAAAAATATGAACATCTTCATGTAGATGTCTTCATCTATGATGAAGAGCTTTGTGGTGTGACGTGATGAAGAGCTTCATGGTGTGATTTGATGAAGAGCTTCACAGTGTGACGTGATGAAGAGCTTCACGGTGTGACGTGATGAAGAGCTTCACAGTGTGACGTGATGGAGAGCTTCATGGTGTGACATGATGAAGAGCTTTGTGGTGTGATGTGATGAAGAGCTTCATGGTGTGGCGTGATGAAGAGCTTCACGGTGTGACGTGATGAAGAGCTTCATGGTGTGGCGTGATGAAGAGCTTCACGGTGTGACGTGATGGAGAGCTTCACGGTGTGACGTGATGAAGAGCTTCACGGTGTGACGTGATGAAGAGCTTCACGGTGTGACGTGATGAAGAGCTTCATGGTCTGACTTGATGAAGAGCTTCGTGGTGTGACGTGATGAAGAGCTTCGTGATGTGATGTGATGAAGAGCTTCGTGGTCTGACTTGATGAAGAGCTTCGTGGTGTGACGTGATGAAGAGCTTCGTGATGTGATGTGATGAAGAGCTTCGTGGTCTGACTTGATGAAGAGCTTTGTGGTGTGATTTGATGAAGAGCTTCACGGTGTGACATGATGAGCTTCACGGTGTGACGTGATGGAGAGCTTCATGGTGTGGCGTGATGAAGAGCTTCACGGTGTGACGTGATGGAGAGCTTCATGGTGTGGCGTGATGAAGAGCTTCACGGTGTGACGTGATGGAGAGCTTCACGGTGTGACGTGATGAAGAGCTTCACGGTGTGACGTGATGAAGAGCTTCACGGTGTGACGTGATGAAGAGCTTCATGGTCTGACTTGATGAAGAGCTTCGTGGTGTGACGTGATGAAGAGCTTCGTGATGTGATGTGATGAAGAGCTTCGTGGTCTGACTTGATGAAGAGCTTCGTGGTGTGACGTGATGAAGAGCTTCGTGATGTGATGTGATGAAGAGCTTCGTGGTCTGACTTGATGAAGAGCTTTGTGGTGTGATTTGATGAAGAGCTTCACGGTGTGACGTGATGAAGAGCTTCATGGTGTGACGTGATGAAGAGCTTCACAGTGTGACGTGATGAAGAGCTTCATGGTGTGATGTGATGAAGAGCTTCACGGTGTGGCGTGATGAAGAGCTCCACAGTGTGACGTGATGGAGAGCTTCACAGTGTGACATGATGGAGAGCTTCATGGTGTGACATGATGAAGAGCTTTGTGGTGTGATGTGATGAAGAGCTTCATGGTGTGGCATGATGAGCTTCGTGGTGTGACGTGATGAAGAGCTTCATGGTGTGGCGTGATGAAGAGCTTCATGGTGTGACGTGATGGAGAGCTTCATGGTCTGACTTGATGAAGAGCTTCGTGGTGTGACGTGATGAAGAGCTTCGTGGTGTGACGTGATGAAGAGCTTCATGGTGTGGCGTGATGAAGAGCTTCATGGTGTGACGTGATGGAGAGCTTCATGGTCTGACTTGATGAAGAGCTTCGTGGTGTGACGTGATGAAGAGCTTCGTGATGTGATGTGATGAAGAGCTTCGTGGTCTGACTTGATGAAGAGCTTTGTGGTGTGACGTGATGAAGAGCTTCATGGTGTGATTTGATGAAGAGCTTCACGGTGTGACATGATGAGCTTCACGGTGTGACGTGATGGAGAGCTTCATGGTGTGACGTGATGAAGAGCTTCACAGTGTGACGTGATGAAGAGCTTCATGGTGTGATGTGATGAAGAGCTTCACAGTGTGGCGTGATGAAGAACTTTATGGTGTGACGTGATGAAGAGCTTCACAGTGTGGTGTGATGAAGAGCTTCGTGGTGTGATGTGAACTTCATGGTGTGACATGATGGTGAGGTTCATGGTGTGACATGATGAAGAGCTTCATGGTGTGACGTGATGAAGAGCTTCATGGTTTGACGTGATGAAGAGCTTCACGGTGTGACGTGATGAAGAGCTTCATGGTGTGACGTGATGAAGAGCTTCACGGTGTGACGTGATGAAGAGCTTCACAGTGTGACATGGTGTGTGTTGATGCTTTTCTGCTCATGACGGATATACAGTGATGAAGAACTTGGTTTTGGGTTTAATCTGATTTTTATGATGTCCATCTCAGGACATTGCACTGTTTTCCTTCAATAATTTAACTCAAACCAAAAAAATAATAATATTATAATGACAAATTTCAGAACTGAGGAAAATGGCAGCCAGCTCATCGTCATTAGGAGTCGAGTCGAGGGTTCAGTCAGGAGGTCATTCATTTACAGCCACAAACTGCACCACATCCTGAAGGCTTTTATCACAGCAGAGCTTTTCATTGTCTGTGTTCAGCGCTGGATTCCTTCTCTCTCGTATCAGTCTCAGAGATGTGGTTAGTAAGTGGCTCTGACAGCCATTTTTGAAAACCTCAATCGTTGCTTAATTCAGATTTTTAGGTTGTAAATCATTTTATATGAAAGTGAAATATATGTCCTTTTTGACATGGAAAAAAGCGCAAGCGTTAACATTTACAGAATATTTGATTGAACATTGGTTTGATACCGACTCAGATCAAAAACCTGAACAGCGATGTTGTGACATGACTGAGCTCCTTCACCGTGTTGTTGATGATGTTTGTTTTGTAATCAGAATACGATCTATGGCGGCACAGTGGCTTAGTGGTTAGCATGTTCGCCTCACACCTCCAGCGTACTGGGTTCAAGTCTTGCTCCCGCTCACTGTGTGTGTGGCATTTGCATGTTCTCCCCGTGTGTGGTGGGGAGTTTCCTCTGGGTGCTCCGGTTTCCTCCCACAAAGACAAGTCTCTAAATTGCCCATAGTAAGTGTGTGTAACCTGCGATGGGTTGGCGCTCCATCCAGGGTGTATCCTGCCTTGATGCCCGATGACGGCTGAAAGAATATAAAGAATACCCTGTACCTATAAAGAATAGATCGGGTAAGCGGTACAGACAATGGAAAAAAAAAAAAAAAGAACAATCCATCGAGTTCTCTCAGAGAAAGTGACTAAATGATATGTGGTAGTTTAAGTGGTTAAGGTGTTGGATTACTGATCAGAAGGGTTAGGGTTACCTTAACCCCCAATTGCACATTTGTATAAAAAATGAAATAAATTGTAAGTCACTCTGGATAAGGGTATCTGCCAAATACTAGAAATATACAGTGGTGTGAAAAAGTGTTGTCCCCCTTCCTGATATCTTATTTTTTTGCATGTTTGTCACACTTTAATGTTTCAGATAATCAAACACATTTAAATATTAGTGAAAGATAACACAAGTAAACACATCATGCAGTTTTTAAATGAAGCTTTTTATTATTAAGGGAAAACAAAATCCAAAACTACATGGCCCTGTGTGAAAAAGTGTTTATCTGTTAAAACATAACTTAACTGTGGTTTATCACACCCGAGTTCAATTTCTCTAGCCACACCCAGGCCTGATTACTGCCACACCTGTTCGCAATCAAGAACTCACTTAAATAGGACCTGCCTGACAAAGTGAAGTAGACCAAAAGATCCTCAAAAGCTAGACATCATGCCGAGATCCAAAGAAATTCAAAAACAAATGAGAAAGAAAGTAATTGAGATCTATCAGTCTGGAAAAGGTTATAAAGCCATTTCTAAAGCTTTGGGACTGCCGCGATCCACAGTGAGAGCCATTATCTACAAATGGAGAAAACATGGAACAGTGGAGAACCTTCCCAGGAGTGACCGGCCGACCAAAATTACCCCAAGAGCGCAGCGAGAACTCATCCAGGAGGTCACAAAAGACCCCACAACAATATCCAAAGAACTGCAGGCCTCACTTGCCTCAGTTAAGGTGAGTGTTCATGACTCCACCATAAGAAAGAGACTGGGCAAAAATGGTTTGCATGGCAGAGTTCCAAGACGAAAACCGCTGCTGAGCAAAAAGAACATAAAGGCTCGTCTCAGTTTTGCCAGAAAACATCTTGATGATCCCCAAGACTTTTGGGAAAATACTCTGTGGACTGACGAGACAAAAATTTAACTTTTTGGAAGGTCTGTGTCCCATTACGTCTGGCGTAAAAGTAACAGCGCATTTCAGAAAAAGAACATCACACCAACAGTAAAATATGGTGGTGGTAGTGTGATGGTCTGGGCCTGTTCTGCTGCTTCAGGACCTGGAAGACTTGCTGTGATAAATGGAACCATGAATTCTGCTGTCTACCAAAAAATCCTGAAGGAGAATGTCCGGCCATCTGTTTCTGACCTCAAGCTGAAGCGATCTTGGGTTCTGCAGCAGGACAATGATCCAAAACACACCAGCAAGTCCACCTCTGAATGGCTGAAGAAAAACAAAATGAAGACTTTGGAGTGGCCGAGTCAAAGTCCTGACCTCAATCCCATTGAGATGCTGTGGCATGACCTTAAAAAGGTGGTTCATGCTCGAAAACCCTCCAATGTGGCTGAATTACAACAATTCTGCAAAGATGAGTGGGCCAAAATTCCTCCACAGCGCTGTAACTGAATTATAAATACTGCTTCTGATTGGCAGAGGAAACACAGAGATTATCCGTTAATGGAAATAAGGACTAGCTGCAAAAAAAAAAAAAAGTTTAATTGGAAAGCAACAAAAATATACATAATTAAAATAATCATAAAATAAGGAATACGTTTACACAGTGAAAGCGTCTGTTTGTGGATGAGAGCACGACGATCACGCTGTTCTGATAAATCAGTCAGGATGGTTGGACATTTCCCTGCTGGATCACTAGGGGGCTTTCCAGCAGCGTGTGTTCGGTGTCATGTGGTTTGATTTGTTTCGTGTTTTCACGTGTTTGCCCCGCCCGATCCTCAGTCCCTCCGTACCTCTGCACACATGTTCCTAATGTGTCATTATTACTTTCCCTATTTATACCGGTTGTGTTGCTTTTGTTTTTTTGCCGAGTCTTCGTCGTAGTTGTGTGCCGCTTTTGTTCCCAGCATCCTGTTTTAGTATTGTTGTTTTCTCCCAAGTGTTAGTAGATAAAATACCCAGTCTGTCTGCTATCACTGCATTTGAGTCTGATTCCTCTCTGTGGAGTCAAACGTTTGTGACAAAATCAGAAATTCCTGAAAAGGCTGAGGATAAAATCAGGAAGCTGAGGATTTATCACAGCGTATGATAACATAACGTTTCACTGATTTACTACCTGAGCAGCTTCTCATTCAGTATTCAGCTGCTGCATGTGTGACTCTGTCGATCATTTACTTACAGTGAAGCTGAGGAACACAAACCGCTGCTTTAATCGACTCTTTCAGTGCAGAATGATCTGTTCAGCCACAAACAATCGAATTTCAACTCAATTTTCCCCCCAAAAAATTGATTTCTATTTCTGTCAGATTATATCTATTTCTTTATTACATAGAAATAGTGAAGTGACGGCCATAATTTATGTAAAAAAAATGTACAGAAAGCAGGAGCTAAAGAGTAAGGATACGTTTCCATGGTAACCCGGAAACAGAATGTAGCCTGTAACTGATCCCTGAGGGACGGCATAAAATATTAAAGGGGAAAAATAATATAACGCTTTTAAAAGACCATATCTTCTGTCATATATGATATGCATTCACTGTCCGCTTTATTAGGAACACATGCACACCTGCTCATTCACCTGACCTTTTCCAATTCTTCCTCCGTCCAGTGAAGTGAGATGAACCTGATGTGGTCTTCAGCTGCTGCAGCTCATCCACTCTGAGATGCTTTTCATGTGTAAAGAGTGATTATTAGAATCACCGGAGCTTCCTGTGAGCTCAGTTCTCCAGCTCGTTCTCCTCTGAGCTGATCGTCTCTCATCAACGCAGGTTTCTGCATGAAGACATGATGTTTACTCGATGTGGTGTGTGAAATCTCAGCTTCTGAAATAGTCCAAGCAGCCAGCGACAGCCATGCCACGGTCAAGATCACTGAGGGTTTTTCTCATTCTGGTGTTGATGAGAAGATTACCTAAAGCTCTTGATGTGCCTGATGTAATGCTCTGTGCTGCTTCCGTGTGATTGGCTGCCTGGAAAACGCCATGAATAAGCTGAAATTCTGCAGTAAACATGAAAAGGAAGTAAAGCTTTTCTGAAAGGAAGTTCAGATGAAGACTTTTTTCAAGAAGAATCAGTTGGAGAAGGAAAGCTGACATGTAGCTACTTATACCTCATACCACAGCAAGCATCTCATCATGGACCAGGGAATAAGCCATGATGGAACTGTGTCATGATAATCACAAGCTAAATATCGTGATGTATCACCAAGTCGATTATCAGGACACGCTGGAGATGTTTTTAGGTTTCTACAGGAAGCCATCTCCCCGCTCTAATGAATTACAGAGATGAGCAAATGCAGTTCAAATGAAAGCGAAGACGTATGACGGATCTTCACACGTCTCAGATGTAATGCCTGGATTATTCAGTTAACAGCAAGAAAAACGAGCATTAAAAAAATCTAATATAATTAAAGCAAATGAGGAGGATTACAATTGCATTACTTCATCCATTAAACCTCGTGACATTGCATCTGCTGCTGCCGCGCCACCGATCTCCACTTTCGGCCGGTCGCCTTCGTGCTGCTTGACCATAACTGCCATTAGAGCTGGAGAGAGGAGTGTGTGCTGGAGCAGTGTAAGAGTCAACACACATGACCCTGCTGCTCACACATACACACACACACACACACACACACACACACACAGTAATCTGATCTTCAGGGTGTGTATCTCACACTATATAAACCAGTGTCACTGATAACCAGACGCTCAAATGCTGAGCACGGGACAGAAGAGCGGATCTCACCAGGTACTAACCATTTTATTTTATTTTAACCTAAGATATGATTTTAAAGATTATTACTTGTTGATATTTAGGCTTCTATGATCAAATAAATTTATCATTAAGGATTTAGAAATATGAGTATAGAATAGTTTAAAAGTTTTTCAGAGCAAATCATCTGTTGGTTTTAATGATGAACAGTTAATATTAAACTCTACTTTTGTGTTGTAAGCAACTCTGTAAATAAAACTCTATTTTACTCTCAGCTTTTTTATCTTAAAGAGAAATTTTAGTATAACATGTATCTCATATTTCATCCTGTAAACAGAATCCTAGAATTCCAGACAGTATTTATTAACATTTTTGGAATTATCATAGTAAAAAATGTGTTTATTTATTGATTTTGTTACGTACATATTTTGTTGTAGAGCAGAATTTGTATCAGAAAAATCTACAATAATAATAATAATAATAATAATAATAATAATAATAATAATAATAATAATAATGTATATAGCACATTGCATACTTTTATCATGCAACTCAAAATGCTTTCCAATGTGAAAAAAAAAGTAATAAAAAGACAAACATAGTGGAAAATAGTGAATAATAAAAATGCATAAAATGTGTAAAAATTAAAAATTATTTAATATTAATATGTAATACAAAAATGTGAATAATATTTTTAAAAAATAAAGGTAAATGGAAGGCAATCCCTTTTTTAAATTTTTATTAATTGGTGAAAAAATGTCGGATGACTTGTTGAATGCGACGGATTTCATCTGCTGTCAGATTTCTTCCTCAGCCTGATCAGACAGAGAGCATTGTTGTATTATTTCCTTGGTTGTGAGTTCTTTTTCTCTGTGTCCGATCTCCATGCGTTCGGTGTGTTTGTGACGAGAGGCCATGCGTCCGTCCAGAACTCAGCAGAAGTTCAGTCATGAGTATCGGTGTCTGATGGAGATGGACGGAATCTGCGGGGCGTCGCTGAGCGTCTTTGAGGTTTCAGATTTTATTCTGTAAACATGTTGTTTTGCTCCTTTACACCCTGCTGATTGTTGACGTGTTTTTCCACAGTGGGCTCTGAAGGGCGACGCCCCGGCGCTGGAGGGTGACGTGAGTAATCTTGGCGTGCGGGACGACGGAGGAGCCTCACCGCTACACTACGCCTCCTCTAAAGGACACATCCGGGTCATCAACCTCATCGTACAGATGGCAGGCTCTCAGGGTCAGACACCAGCTCACTCACGGACAATATCAGCATCTAGCACAGATTCTGCTGTGATTATTAGCTGAGGTTTATCGTGTTTGAGATGAAGAGTTAAACATCGGCTTTACTGTAGACCTTAAAATGTCCCAGAATGCAGTGCGGTCTTTAATGATTTAATGATCTTTTTAACATGAAATTAAAAACTCCTGCTTTTAAAATCCGTTCATCAGGAGAAACATTAGTATAACTTCAACAAATGAACATAAATCCAACATAAATAAAATCCTCTTCCATGAGATTATAAATAAGATTATGAACGAAAAAGTTTTTAGTTTAGAATTTTAAGCTAAAAATGTGCATAATTTCAGGACTTTCCACTTTGATGATTTTTTATATAATATTACATGTATAGCTTATATATTTTTATATAATGATATTTCTATTAGGAAACAAAATATTGTTATTGTTATAGTTGCAAATAGATAAAAGTTCAGTCATATATTTCTGTTATATTTCTAGAAAGTAATATTTTTAGTATTCGCTTCATTCATATAAGGATGTTGTTGTTTTTTACAAAAAAAACTTCTACTTTCTATTTCATAAAAAAAAATTAAATATAAAGTGTAGACTATAAACTGCTGCAAGTTCCTGACCCGTGTGATGGATCCGACGGAGAATCTGTCTGGAAATGTGCTGCAGTAATTTAATGTACAGGATATAAACACATGATCTCACTACTTCACATGGCCTGGTGCAGGTTCTCATCTGGGCAACGTTCTAAAAATAGAAGTTCTAACAGCATCAGGAGTAAAACTGTGGAAGGCTGATCTGTAGTTTCATGTGTGATGAGTTTCTGGATATTTAATAAAAACATGGTTCTGGTCTGTTCTGGTGTGTGTAGAGCTGGACGTTGTGGACGATGATGGGAACACTTCCCTACACTGGGCCGTTCAGCAGGATCAGCATGGAAGCTGTTCGGCTCTGCTGAGTCTCGGAGCGAATCCTAACATCCTGAACAAAGCGTCTCTCTCACCGCTGCACCTCGCCGTCAGCCTCAGACACAACCACATAGTGGAGGTACAACCACACCCAACATCATAAATCTCTTTAGAGTTACAGCTAATGATGTGGAGCATCCAGGAAACACATCACTTCCTGTCGTCATTTACCTTATAGCAGCTATAAACACTCATCTCCTCACCAGACTCTCTTTATTCTCTCTCTTACAGCTAATAAGACCAAAAAAAATAAAGTTTCTCCTTATTTGGCTAATTCCTGCCCACCAACCTGCTCCCTTCTATCACATGCCAGTGACCACCCAGGAGGGCAGAGCTAGCCCTGTCTTCTCCCTTCTACATGCATGAGCTCACAGACTACCACAACTCTGTGTGTCACTGCAGTGTCGCTGTGATTGATAGCAGAAAGACAGAGAAGGCTCCACCTTCTCCGAGAGCATGAGCAATTTATACTCTCTTGGACTCCCAGCCTTCGATTAGCAATGACATCATCAGGATTAAAACTCCAGACAAACATTACTTAGGAGCCAAAGTGCTGACATGGGAGACTCCTTCCATAAATATTATATAATAATCTTCATCATTGCAGTCCAGAATCCAGCAGATCAAATCAGAAGAATCAGATTCGGTCTCCTTGCTGACCACAAAGCAATAACATGATATTCTGATTGACATCAATTTACATTAAACTCAGAGGATTTTTTCCAATTTCCGTAAATTCAATCAAAAGCTGCAGCAGGGACACCAGAGGGAAAAATGTGATGAATTAAATTCTGGACATGAATATGAATGTGAATCATCACACATACAGATGATTGTTTATTTTTATTTTCACAGCAACTGCTGACACACAGTGAGACGGACGTGAACCTGGAAGGTGATCTGGGAAACACGCCTTTAATTCTGGCCGCTTCAGTGGACAATCACGAGGCGCTTCTCATGCTGGTAAGTAAAAACACACTGATTCCTAGCGGAATGCTATGGATGAATGGATGAATCTTTAAAAAAAAAAAAAACTTCAGTGTTTGAAAACTGGCATGATTTACCCTCCATAATATCTGGGAAATCAGAACAGGAAGGATTGACCATATAAGGAAATTTGTGAGTATGATGCATAAACTGAGGCAGTGTAAAGGAGAAAATTTACATATATATGTTAATTTGTTTTGCAGAAATTTATTTGTTCCCAGAACATTCTTTTGTTATCATTTCTATTATAACGGCTAGTTTGCAGGGACGCGACCAGCAGTCGCTCCACTGATAATAAACAGATGATAAAATGATATGATGACGTTCTCCTCTCATAATGAGACTTTTCTGTAAAATTAATGTAAGGAGTCTCCAGTGTCAGAAGCTGTAATCAAGCCGTCAGTCAGTATTTGCAATTTGGGATAAATCCCGATCCCAGCACAGGAACGGCGCCAGACTGTGCTGCCAGAACAAGTTGGGTCTCTTCCCCATCCACGCCGCCGCCTTCGCAGGAGCCAAAAGGTCCATGGAGATCGTTCTCCAAAAAGGTCAGACATCAGATCTCTGTGTGATCTAATCGAATTTGTTCGTCTATAAAACCATCAAATCTTTTCCTCATACAGGAGAGGATCTGGGTGTGCCCATTGAGAGACACATAAACTACGTGGACAAATCCATCAGCAGTCCACTTCACCTGGCTGTACGAGGAGGAAACCTCGAGGTCATCAAGCTCTGCATCGCTCACGGAGCCAAGATCGACCAGCAGCAGGTAGAGAAGTCAAGAACAAACATCAAACACACAAAGTCAATCATTTACACGTCTTCTGGAGCTACGAGGCTAACGCTAGTCTGTCGCTCAAATCAACTCTCATGGAACACGGTCATGTTCAGAAAAAAAGCGTAATAATAATACACAGAATTTTACTGAAAACTGTTGTTAGCAAAAACGCAGGAAATAAGCAAAAAGTTCTGCTGGTAAAATAAAATTTCCTAAGTTTCATTCTCAAATAATTGTGAAAAATTCATGAATATTTTTTAAATAAGTTTTTCCTGTTCGTGTTCCACAGTGTGATAAATCCACCGCTCTGCACTTGGCCTGCACTCAGGGAGCCACTGAAGCCGTGAAGCTAATGCTCCAGGCGTACGAGAGAGTGTGTGACATCATCAACATCACAGATGGAGCGTTCCAAACACCGCTACATAAGTATTTACACCCTGCTGAGTTCTAGACTCTGATTGGTCAGTGTTCAGGGTGTTGATTAATTCTCTCTAACAGCAGCTCTGACTGTAGCGCAGGTTTATTGATGCCCTCGCTCAGCTACCTTATCGTTTCCATAGCAACAGGGATATGTACAGCACACACTCCACTGATAATAAACTGATTACAACTCACTGGTTTATATGGAGAGGTTTATGTAATGTGTATCAGTGTGATATTCAATAAAAATCTGTAACTGTGGACAATTTGCTGTGGTATAAATTGAGAAATTAATTAAAGAAAATAATCAGTCTCCACATCACCATCATCTCACTCCTGTTCTCTCTGATGCAGGGCAGCCATTTTCGATCACTACGAGCTGGTGGAGTATCTAATCTCACAGGTGAGGATCTGATGAGGAGCAGTGCTCTGAGATAACAACGCTGCTAGCTAACAACCTAGCTAACTATCAATTCAGCTAATTAGCACTGAGACCTAACACTTTAGCTAGTTACAGTAGCTTCATATCGGTCCAGCCCTTGACACCCTGACTAGTTCGCAGTACAGCTAGCTAACATCCATTCAGCTAATCAGCATTCTGTCACTTTAAACAAGATGCTAGTTAGCTTCTTTGCTAGTTATCGCTGTGTTTCAGGGAGCCGACATCGACTTCACCGACTGCAAAGGCCACTCCCCCCTGCTGCTAGCGACCAACTGCGGAGCCTGGAGAAGCGTGAACCTGCTGCTGTCACACGGTAAACTCCAGAGAACTCTTTATGAAGATTCCCTGAGAGCGATGGAGATAAATAACACTGTGGATTGCTCGTGTTCTGGTGTCAGGTGCTGATCTGATGGTTAAAGACAAAGCCGGATGTAACTTCCTGCATCTCGCCATCTTGCAGCCTCGAGGTCTGAAGAACCTTCCAGCTGAAGTTCTGCAGGTGGTTCACACACTCTGCTTTCTGACCTACATCAAGACGTTCCTCATCTCATTTAATCTGAGATTGTTTCCTCTCTCTCTCTCTCTCTCTCTCTCTCTCTCACACACACGCACACTCTCTCTCACACACACACACACACACACTCTCTCTCTCTCACGCACATACACACACACACACACACACTCTGTCTCTCTCTCTCTCTCTCTCTCTCTCTCTCTCTCTCTCTGTCACACACACACACACACACACACACACACACTTTCTATGAAGTTTGCTGCGATGAATGAGGTTATAATTAAAAAACAAGGTTTTACTGCCACCTAGTGTTGAACTGAAGCACAAACACGTTACAGTGCTTTAGGCCTGCTTTTTCACCACAGCCTTGTCCACTTCCCCGGCATGTCCACTACCCTGATCAGCTTGAGATGATTTATTACTTATGTCTGGAAAATGTAATATTTTATGATTGCTGCAGCACGAGAATGTGAGAGAGCTGCTGAATGATGAAGACTCGGAGGGCTGCACTCCTCTTCACTACGCCTGCAGGCTGGGAATCCCTGACTCGGTGAAGAACATGCTCGGCCTGGAGGTCTCCCTCGACCAGAAGTCCAAGCAGAAGAAATCTGCCTTGCACTTTGCAGCTGAGTAAGTGGATAAAGAAAGGAACCTCGAGAGGAACATTCAAAATGAGCTACTAAAGTCATCTGATCTGATCTGAACTGTCTGAGTCGAATTACTGATTTATTTGAACAGAAGCAGCAGCTTCTCCTTCAGTATCCTCCTGAACATCTACCTTCTAAATATAAGACTTGATGAGATCTCTAGGATTGGAATTACTGATCAATGAACAGAAGCAGAAATCTCCATTAACAGGAGAACTTACCTTCCTGAGTTTAATCTTTAAACTCCATATCCAAAAGCAACAGCTCTTCAAGAGATCTTGAGGAGTAGAAACTCGGGTTCAGGAGTAGGAGATCAGATCACCATGAGCTCTGTTTGTTTTGATATGATGTCTTTTCTTCAGAACCAGGAGCTCTGATCTTCACATTACCTGTAATGTTGAGGTCTGTCTGATTTGCAGATATGGGAGGATCAACACGTGTCACCGGCTGCTGGAGACCATGTCAGACACACGTCTTCTGAACGAAGGAGATGAGAAGGGCATGACACCGTTACATCTGGCTTCACGTGGCGGCCATGTTAAAGTGGTCGAGCTGCTCCTCAGGAAAGGTGCTCTGTTTCACAGGTACAGAAGAAACATTCCCCTCCCCACACACACACATGCACACACAAACACTGTATGGTTTGGAAGTGTTGATGAGTAGAGGTTGAGATGTTACAGCTTCATAATGGAGAACATGAACAATGAGAGACTGTGAGAGGTGAAAGAAAACAGGTGTGGGATCTGAACTCACAACCCCCTGATGATGAGCTCTCTCTGTTCTGTTGTGTGCAGTGATTATAAAGGCTGGTCCTGTTTACATCATGCCGCAGCTGAGGGATACACACAGACCATGGACAGTTTACTCATCTCCAACATCAAGCTCCTGGACAAAACCGATGGAGACGGAGTACGTTTCAGTCTTTTACCTGCATCTGCTCTCTGATTGGTGGATCAGGTGTTGATTAATTCCGTGTGTGTAACAGTGTGTGTGTGTGTGTGTGTAATGGGTGTCCAGTGTCAGTGCTGTGTATCAGAGTGTGTGTGTGTGTGTGTGTGTGTGTGTGTGTGTGTGTGCGCGTGCGTGTGCGTGCGTGTGTGCGTGATGGAAGAAGTCTCCAGTGTCAGTGCAGTGTATCAGTGTGTGTGTGTGTGTGTGTGTGTGTGTGTGTGTGTATCAGTCAGAGGTGAAGCTGGAGCTTGAAGTTCTCCACATCTTCAGGACAGAGGAGTTTACACTTCTTTAGCGTTTCTCAGTCACATGAGCAGCTGTGAGTTTATAGAGAGAATAAAGAGAGACTGGAGAGGAGACGAGTGTTTATGGCTGTTGTAGTATAAGTGAGAACAGGAATTGTAACTCTAAATGGATAAAAAGTATGGGATTTTTAAGGAATCAAAATGGAGGAGAGGAATAAACACGTTGGTGTGCTGTTACAGGAAAATAATCAGCTTCAGTGTGGAAACTCATTCTAGATCATTATGGTCGGAGTCTCGTCGCTTGGTGGTGCTCACTGATGCTGTGGATGGATCTGTGTGGACAGTCTGTGTCCAGGAGACAGCTGTGGACAGAACCACTTGGGGACTATAACACCGTCACAGATCTGCTGTTACACCTGTCAGCTTCTGACAGCAAGGAATTGTATAGGAATTATGTCTATAATGACCTCAGTAACTACACTGACCTAATAGTTCCTCATGGGCCTTTGATTGCTGTTGTAGAAAGGACACTATTTACATTTACATTATTTCCTGTCCAGTGTCTGGTGTCCTCACCCAAATGTGGATGAAGTTCCCTTCTGAGTCTGGTTCCTCTCAAGGTTTCTTCCTCATATCATCACAGGGAGTTTTTCCTTGCCACTGTCGCTGCAGGCTTGCTCATTAGGGATGATTAGGGATAAAGTAGTTTAATAATTTAATGATTCTTTTTTTCCCTCCTTTCTCTTTCTCTATTTTTGTAAATCTGCTTTGAGACAATGTCTATTGTAAAAGGCGCTATACAAATAAATTGAACTGAATTGAATTATATACTGAGTGAAAGACTTTTTATAAACCTGAACACTGTACACTGTATGTAAGTGATGATAACTCCTGGTGCATTGTGGGATATGTTGTAATAGAACACAGCTCTGCACTTAGCTGGACGAGCTGGACATGTTGCTGCCGTTCGTCTGCTGCTGAACCGAGGAGCTCAGATCCTGCTGAACCGCAGTGACGCCTCCTTCCTGCATGAAGCCATTCACAACGGGAGGAAAGACGTCACCTGCACCGTGATCGACAGCGACAGGTATGTAGGATCAGTCCCATCATGCACTGGGCTTACAGTCCAGGTCCTAATGAAAAAGGTGTGGCCTGTGTACCTCAGGCTTATTGAAGAAGGTATGGCCTTAGAGTCTGTCAGCCTTATTAAAGGAGGCGTGGCCTCTGTCAGTCTTATTGAAGGAGGTGTGGCCTCTGTCAGTCTTATTGAAGGAGGTGTGGCCGCTGAGTTTGTCAGTCTTATTGAAGGAGGTGTGGCCTCTGTCAGTCTTATTGAAGGAGGAGTGACCTCTGTCAGTCTTATTGAAGGAGGAGTGACCTCTGAGTCTGTCAGTTTTATTGAAGGAGGCGTGGCCTCTTAGTCTGTGAGTCTTATTGAAGGAGGCGTGGCCTCTGAGTCTGTCAGTCTTATTGAAGGAGGCGTGACCTCTGAGACTGTCAGTCTTATTGAAAAATGCTATTGTTCATACATTTACCATTTTATTTTGGACTGTAGCCCCACCCAAAATTTTAATAATTTATTTACCTGTTACACGTGCTGTAGTAATGTGACCATCACTCAGCCCTCCCTGTGGAGTGAGTGAGGTTCAGATCCACACTGTGTTACAGCTCAGGTGTGTGTTTACTGTCTCAGGTGTGAGGAAGCCATCACCATGTTTAAACTGAAGTCAGCTAAGCGCTGTGCTGTCCTGGACATGATTGAGTTTCTCCCTGAGTGTTTCAAGGTGAGCTGATGTTTATAGTCGCACTAATCCATACAGTTGATATCAATTATATACACTATATATACAGAAGAGTACATTTTTTTCTTTCAGCATCTCTTAGACACCTGCATTAAAGAGTCTGAAGAAGACGTGAACTCCTGCAGCTACTACGTGGGTTCATTCACAATAAAATACTAATGTGAAATATTCTTTTGAGACCAGTAAACTCACGTGTTAATTCCAGTAAACTCACGTGTTAATTCCAGTAAACTCACGTGTTAATCTCCAGTAAACTCACGTGTTAACTCCAGTAAACTCACGTGTTAACTCCAGTAAACTCGTGTTAATTCCAGTAAACTCACGTGTTAATTCCAGTAAACTCACGTGTTAATTCCAGTAAACTCACGTGTTAATTCCATAAACTCATGTTAATTCCATAAACTCACGTGTTAATTCCAGTAAACTCACGTGTTAATTCCAGTAAACTCGTGTTAATTCCAGTAAACTCACGTGTTAATTCCAGTAAACTCACGTGTTAATTTCAGTAAACTCACGTGTTAATTCCAGTAAACTCACGTGTTAATTCCAGTAAACTCACGTGTTAATTCCAGTAAACTCACGTGTTAATTCCAGTAAACTTACATGTTAATTCCAGTAAACTCACGTGTTAATTTCAGTAAACTCACGTGTTAATTCCAGTAAACTCGTGTTAATTCCAGTAAACTCACATGTTAATTCCAGTAAACTCACGTGTTAATTCCAGTAAACTCACGTGTTAATTCCTGTCTCAGGTGGAGTATAATTTCCAGTGGCTTCAGCAGCCGATAAAGTACGCTGTGAAGACGGAGAATTCAGAGAATGAAGACGAATACAAACCCCTGGCTGCCCTCAACGTCAGTATTTTTCAGAAAAATATTAATAAATTAGACACAATTATACATTATAATAATGTCTAATTGATATAAAGTCTTTTATTTTCTCTCACTGTTTTCAGGCCATGGTGGAGTTTAATCGTGTCGACTTGCTGACCCATCCAGTGTGCAAGAAATATCTGGAAATGAAATGGTGAGAGCTCAGGAAGCGTGTGGGTCATGTAGAACTGACCACTCATGGCGACAGTATTACGATATTGTGTTTACGCCACAGAGCTGCTGAGTTCTGGACTCCGATTGGTCAGAAGGTGTTGATCAATTCTCTCTAACAGCAGCTCTGACAGTAACACAGGTTTATATGAATGCACTTGCTATCGTTTCCATAGTAACGGCTCAATCACATGGGTGTGCACATAACAAGGTTAAAGAATGGAAGGAGTCTCCTGGTGTCGGTGCTCTGTAACAGTTAAAGCGGTGTCTTTTCCCTCACTCAGGTGTGCGTATGGAGTGAAAGCTCACTTGCTGAATATGATCATGTACATGCTGGGAGTTTTCCCCCTGACCTACCTGATCGTCAATCTGCAGCCCGACCTGAGCGTGGAGCAAAACGTGATGAGTGTCAACATGGTCACTAAGAGTCTCAACCAGGTGCAGCACCACCTTCTTCAGACCTATTTCATTTACTTCTAGAAGCTTCCTGTATATTTAAACAGGAAATACAGAGACCATGTTCCATTATCACAAAATAGGCCAATTTCCTCCTTGTTTTTTTTTTACAGCAGTGTTATTTCATCACAACCTGCATGTTTCTGGTCCTCACCATGAATTTATACATAGTCGGTAAAGAAGTAGTGCAGATATGTCAGCAGGTATGATTACGAATTCTTCCACATCAGATGTACGATAAAATTGCTCAGATGCTGCAGAACAGCTGAATGATGTTTTCTTCTCTCCAGAGGTTGAAGTACCTGCAGGACATGTCGAACGTAGCAGACTGGGCGGCGGCCATCTGCTCTCTGCTCTTCGTCATTCCTCTCCTGCTGAACGTGAAGAGGGGCATGGCATTGGCAGGCTGGAGCTCTGGCGTCTCTCATGTCCTGGGTGAACCTGCTCCTCTACCTGCAGAGGTACATCAACAAGTTAATGTCTTCATGAGCATCACACTGCGTTGGCGTGGCCTCTGAGACTGTCAGTCTTATTGAAGGAGGCGTGGCCTCTGTATCTGTCAGTCTTATTGAGTGAAACGTGGACTTTGAATCTGGCGTGGACTCTGTGGCCTCTGAGTCTGTCAGTCTTATTCAGGTGTGTCCTCTGTCAGTCTTATCAAAGGAGGCATGGCCTCTGAGTCTGTCAGTCTTATTGAAGGAGGGGTGGCCTCTGAATTCCTTTAGTCTTATTGAAGGAGGTGTGGCCTCTGAATCTGTCAGTCTTATTGAAGGAGGCGTGGCCTCTGAGTCTGTCAGTCTTATCAAAGGAGGCGTGGCCTCTGAATCTGTCAGTCTTAATAAAGGAGGCGTGGCATCTCAATCTGTCAGTCTTATTGAAGGAATCTATTTTCCCCCACTTTCAACATTTACCAATTTCATTTTGGACCGTAGCCACACCCAAAATTTAAATACTTTATTTACCTGTTACACATGCTGTAGTAATGTGAGCGTCACTCAGCCCTCCCTGTGGAGCGAGTGAGGTTTAGATCCATGCTGGATTCACACTTTACTCTGACCCTGAAACATGTTGTGGGCAGTTTTTCTGTAGTGGCCTGCAGTTCTGGCTGTTGTAGTGCTTGGCACATTTACACTACACATGCTGCTCCTGCAGTTACAGTAGTTTGTTGTGTATTTACAGCTGGTGCACTACAGTATAACCCATTATGGTAGATTGACCATTTATTATACTTTTACTTTTATAAAGTTACAGTATTTTGTCTGTTAGTATTTTAAAGGCAGGTGTAACACCCCAACAGTTCACAACTCCAAGAGTTTGTATTTACAAATATATTTATTTATAACTCTGCTGATTTAATAGTATTATCGTTGTCTCCTCTCTTTTCTGTGAGCAGGTTTCAGAGGTTTGGGATTTATGTGGTGATGTTTCGGGAGATCTGCAAGACGCTGCTGAGCATCATTGTGATATTCGTCTATCTGATCCTGGCTTTTGCTCTGGCCTTCTATGCTCTGATGATCAAACAGGTGAGGGGTTTTTATAGACCAAGATCATTTTGCCAAGATCAGTGCATGAGCATGTAACAGGAGCGAGGATACTCGTAAATAAGGACAAAGAAATGTAAAAACTGTGCTGACTTTAATGTTAAAACAGAGGACAGACTTCATCACGTTCCATCATTCTGTCTTCCAGAAACATTTTGGACGTCTGTTTCTCTCACTGATGCAAACATTTGCCATGATGGCAGGAGAGCTCAACTACCAGGACAACTTCCTGAAACCCTACATGGCCCAGCACCTCCCCTTCCCCATACTGACGTACATGATCTTCGTTTGGTTCGTCCTACTCGTGCCGATTCTGCTCATGAACCTGCTAGTGAGCTTTAACACACTCCTTCTCCACGTCTCTCGTTAGCGATGGGTGGAATATCTGACGTGTGACATGTTTCTGAGTATTGTGTGGTTTATTGTAGATCGGTTTGGCTGTAGGAGACATCGCAGAGGTGAAGAACAACGCATGTTTGAAACAGATAGGAATGCAGGTGAGTGCTGTGACCTTCCTTCAGATGTCCTGACAGGCCATGCCTCCTTTATCAGGACTGACACACACAGTAAAGGAGGTCCTCCATTTAAACTAACAGCTTAGAGGCCATGCCTCCTTTTTGCACATGAATAACAGTGAGGCCAAGCCTCCTTTATTGTGACTGACAGACACAGAGCTACACAGCGTTCTGAATGTGTTCATTTTTATCATATCTAACATTTTATCATCAATACCGTGCAGATTGAACTTCACACTAATCTGGAGGAGCGTCTGCCTCACTGCTTCATGAAAAGAGTCGACCAAATCTCTGTGAAGGAATTTCCTAACAAGTGCTACAAAGGCAAGGTAACGTGAACACAAACACACTCGAGATGAACGCTTATTCCTGCAAAACTCTTGATGAAGCTCGTGTCTGTGTATCAGAGATGGTTCATCTGTGGACATGAAGTGAATAAAATGAGAGCACGACTCTGTTCCAGCACACGGCCGAGCACACTGCTGGAGAGAGAGCTAACCAAACAGAAACAAAAGTAACACACACACACACACACACACACACACACACACAGGTACCAGAAACACAGATCACAGACACACACACAGGCCTCAGAAACACCTACCTTTTTATTACTCATAACAGTTATAATAATAATATTTTATAGTGAAGACCTCAGTGTGTGTGTGTGTGTGTGTGTGTGTGTGTTCAGACTGAAGGACCTCTCTGAGAACCTGGAGAAGCAGCACAACCTGCTGAAGCTGATTGTGCAGAAGATGGAGATCAGCTCTGAGGCAGAGGAACACGACGGTCCTCGAGTCCTGCATGACTTCACACACAAACTCAGCACCAAGAGCAAGTGGGGACCACTCCTGCGTGCCGTTACGGCCAAGAGGAAGTGACATTACAATTTAGGGAACGCAGACGCCGGTTTAGAAAAGCATGCCAAGTTTCAGTCGAGGGCTTGTGCTGTCGAGCTGATCCTCTAGACCACATTAAATATATACACACACAACATCTCAGGATCCTGAGAGGAGAAACTTCATTACAGAGCCGTGTTTATTTCCCTCACCTGCCTCCTGCTTAAAATAAATGAAACTGTCGTGATTTACAGGAAATGAAAGACTGCTCAGGATCCGTCTGCTTTAAATTATTCATTTGTTGAAACAGAACCAACTAAATTTTATTCGAAAATATCACAGAATGGTGCAAAAAGAAACACTGACTACAGTCCGCATGGAATGAGGAATAAAAAACAAACAAACAAAAACACCAAACAACTCGCCTCTAATTCACACAACATCTATTCGGTAATTATTCATTATTCATCTTTTACTGTAAAGCAGATTGAACAACATGAAACAGCACAAAAATCTATCGCTAAGTTTTAGTTCAAAAAGTTGATGCATCCAGCCACCATGACGCCGACTCCACGCCCTCGCTCTCACCTGACGTCCTCGTCGCTTTCAGAAACATTTCATGACTCTTTGGACTTTTTTGTTTCACCCTTCATCATTGGTCTTTTCCTTTTCATTCCATTTTGCTCTGGAGAAAACAAACAGACTCTAAGGCTTTAAAAAACAAAGTACAACAACAAAAATCAAACAAAAATTAATTCATTAATTAATAAGTCTGACCTTTGGTTGGTTGTTGCTCTCTCTGGGTGAAGGTAGAGTGGGCGGAGCTGGAGGAGGAGTCAGGAAGTGACCTGTTCTGTTTAGGCTCCTCCCCTCGACCCAACTCAAGGGCCTGCCCTAAAGAAAGGGGCGTGGCATGAAATGAAGGGCGGGGCATGCATGAAGGGGGAAAAAACTCTGTACAGAATTTTGTTGTTTTTTGTTTGTGTTTTTTTTAAACCCCTCCATGCTGTTGACTCATCCATGCAAAGCAAAAATTAAAACAAGAAAGCATGTTAGCGAACACACCCAGCGTGAAGGTTAGTCTTTATAAGGACATCAAACCTGCACGTGTTAGTTTGTATTGAATCAAGTGATCGAACGTCAGCGAGTGCCAGGTTTATAAAATGACGTGACGTGTTTAAAAAAAAAAACGTCTTGGCTGAAATTTCTCATTTCATTTTTCGGAACCGATGAAACACAGACAGAGCAGAACCAGATCATGAGTTATTCTGGTCATATGAAGATTAAGATTTAATAACTAGGGAAAAAAGAACAATCACTGGTTTATTGGATAAGATTGTTAAAAGTTCATTGGGAATTTAGGAGTCGACTATTTTTGGTGAGTCGAGTCAAATGATCTGATTCACTGAAAAGAATGTTTGTTTGTATGTTTCATAACCCTAACGTTTCTTTGCTGATTGGTTATTTATTTTCTGTAATGCTGCAACCCAAAAAAATATAAAAAATATCAGAGAATGTTTAGAAGAAACTGAATTTTGTTGCTGAAGTCACTGATGAACCGAACACACGAGATTAAAATAATATTACAAATAATATTAAAATAAATACAACTTCAGATTTAAACTCTGATTCTTTGTAAAAATGTTAAATACATCATGTTAGTGGCATGCAGTGCATGCGCACACACACGCACACACACACACACACACACACACACACACACACACACAGCCAGAAGCTGCCGCATCCTCAAAAAAGGATGAAACTCACATTTATTGATTTTTGAAATTTGCGTACAAAGTCCACAAAAATCGTTTAGGTTCATATCGCTTACACCTCGAGACTATCGGCTCGTTTCCATGACAACAATAAGACTAAGAACAATTTTGGCTGGTGTACAGGTACTAATGAAAAAAAACACTCAATTTAACAAAACAAAACTTAATCATAATGACCTTACTACTACTACTACTAATAATAATAAGACTGCATATTAATACAGTTGATCTAACACTACCAGCGTTTACATGAGACGAGCTTATTTTAACAGGGTTCTAAAGAAAAACTCAACTCCACTCAGATGAAAAATTCAAAGTCATGCCTGTTAAATGCACAATGCTTTTCCCTCCCTCGTCTTTTTATTGTTGTTTTATATTTTTAGCTCAAAAGCAGTACACAGACGGCATTCAAGCCCAACACAGCAAAGTGCATCTGGAGTATAAAGGAAAACAAAAACAAGAACTTTTTACACCATGGTCCCTAAAGTAACAGCACCCCAGCACCAAATACTGACATTCCGCTTCATAAATACGTTTACAAAGGAAATTAATATTAATAATAATAATAATTAGCTCACAATAGCGGTATGGTGGTCATCTAATGATGCTAAGACGAGGAAAATAAAGTACATACATCTGAGTCCTAACTTTGCTGAGCGCCGAGGTGTGCTTACTTGTGTTCCAGTCGCAGCAGCTGTTCCTTACCATTTATAGTTATAGACTTTAACTGTCCGTCTTCCTCCACTTCCACTCGCTCCTGACCGTTCTCAATGATCCTGCATCCAAACATATACAAGACTTTCAAAAAAATCACAACACTGAGCTGTGAGCAATACAATCTTAACTGTATAAGCTATTGCCCCTTGGGGATAAATAAAGTTTTTTTAATTGAAAAATACTGACGGAGAGGTAACACATACAGCTCAGTGTTTATATAAGCTGGTGTTAGCTCAGTGTTTATATAAGCTGGTGTTAGCTCAGTGTTTATATAAGCTGGTGTTAGCTCAGTGTTTATATAAGCTGGTGTTAGCTCAGTGTTTATATAAGCTGGTGTTAGCTCAGTGTTTATATAAGCTGGTGTTAGCTCAGTGTTTATATAAGCTGGTGTTAGCTCAGTGTTTATATAAGCTGGTGTTAGCTCAGTGTTTATATAAGCTGGTGTTAGCTCAGTGTTTATATAAGCTGGTGTTAGCTCAGTGTTTATATAAGCTGGTGTTAGCTCAGTGTTTATATAAGCTGGTGTTAGCTCAGTGTTTATATAAGCTGGTGTTAGCTCAGTGTTTATATAAGCTGGTGTTAGCTCAGTGTTTATATAAGCTGGTGTTAGCTCAGTGTTTATATAAGCTGGTGTTAGCTCAGTGTTTATATAAGCTGGTGTTAGCTCAGTGTTTATATAAGCTGGTGTTAGCTCAGTGTTTATATAAGCTGGTGTTAGCTCAGTGTTCATATAAGCTGGTGTTAGCTCAGTGTTCATATAAGCTGGTGTTAGCTCAGTGTTCATATAAGCTGGTGTTAGCTCAGTGTTCATATAAGCTGGTGTTAGCTCAGTGTTTATATAAGCTGGTGTTAGCTCAGTGTTTATATAAGCTGGTGTTAGCTCAGTGTTTATATAAGCTGGTGTTAGCTCAGTGTTTATATAAGCTGGTGTTAGCTCAGTGTTCAAAATCACAGTGTGCAGAAATTTCTTGACTAAGATTTTTTCTCTTTTCTGGCCAAACAAGAAGGTGACACCAGATTATAATGCTGTTACAGCCTGGCTTGTGAATTATGTGATTTATCTCGCTGTCCAGAAGTCGTACCTTTTCGTAGTGATTTTTCTGCCGTTGACGATTTTGGTGGACGTGGACACGGAGCGGAAGTTTCCCATCCCACTGCCCCCACCACCTCCAAACGAAGTGGACGAGAAGGACGTGAATCCGCCTCCACCCATCTGTGCCATCGGACCGAAAGAGCTGAAACCTGAAACACACACACACACACACACACACACACACACACACACACACAGTGACTGAGTGTATGAAACAGAATCCGATCTGAAACACAAAAGCATCAGCTGATCACAGATGTCTGACCTCCATCGAATGAAGAAAACGCTGGCCCAAAAGCTGGAAAACCGCCGAAACCTCCGAATCCTCCAAACCCGCTAGAGAAGTATGAGCCGCCCGTTCGGCTCCGGCTCATCCCATGATGCTGATGCCGTCGTCGACCACCACCACCGAAGAAATCTTCTCCAAACGGATCGTCTCCTACAGCAGAAACACAGAAGAACAAAGTGAAAAACAAAACAAAAAAAAAAACAAAAAAAAAAACCAACAAAAAAATAAATGGATAAAAAACAAATAATAAATTACAACGTACTATATAACATTTTTAGTACAGTTAAAGTTTTTGTGGCTGTTTTTGTTACATTTTAGCTATAAATCAATCAATAAATAAATAAGTGAACTACTGTATCCATGATCTCACCAAAGAAATTAGCAAAAGGGTCACGACCCCCAAAGAAATCCCTGAAGACGTCCTCTGGATTACGGAATGTGAAACTTTCGAAGGGGTCACCGTTATGGTAACGTCCTGCTTTAACACAGAGCGAGACACAGATCAGAAACACATTCGGTCTCATTGACCGCTCTGGGCTCGAAAGCCACAAAATCACCTTTACTTCATTTTCAGCTGACGTGAATTCTACTAGACAAATATATCTCAAATATTTCACAGTGTTTACCTCCTCCGCCTGCGGACAGGCCCTCTTTACCGTACTGGTCATAAAGACTCCGCTTGCTAGCTGCAGGAGGACAGAACAATAAAGACATTAACATAAAACCGGGGAATTAACTATAATGATCAACTGCTGAGAGATCTGAAAGCTCTTGATTCTGTTTGAATCAGGGGTTTAGTGGACCGCAGGTACTAACACTTCTGGATTTTCTAAATTACTAAACAATCTGGAATGTAAAGTTGGAGATTTCTGCCTGAAACACAGCTCATGACAAGAATCACGATGTCAGAGGGAAGTTTTAAAGAAGCCCAGAGCTCGTCAGTGTGCTTGTTATGTCTGGGACAGACTGCCAGCTTAGCCTGGGAAAGATGATGAACACAATGAGAAGAAAAAATGTTCAGAGAAAAATTAAGAAGTGAGACTTTAAGACTTTTATGGCTTAAAAACAACATTTTAAAATAAGTGAATTAAAATAGTTTTTCAATTAAAAAAAAGGTAGAAACTTATACCATCATACTTGAGTATGATGGACTCATCTCTCTGTTGTGTAACTAATATATATTATATCTCTCGTGTGTAATTGCTGTATAATAAACAGCAGAAAGTGTCACTAAGAGCCGGACGCACCGTCTGACAGGACTTCATACGCCTCGGAGATCTCCTTAAACTTCCTCTCCGCCTCGTCCTTGTTGTCTGGGTTTTTATCTGGATGCCACTTCAAAGCGAGTTTTCTGTACCTGTGTAAAAGACGCAGTGAAATGAGCTCATACACCAGTTATTACACTGTTATAACAGGTTTAAAGAGTCAAGACAAAGACAAATAATAATAATAAAAATTTGATGGCTATATATCAGCACGTGACCACAACACACTCTCAGATCTAAATCATCTGCATCGATTCACATTCTAATGAAGAGAAAATTTCCTTTTTATTTAACGACACGTCTCATTCGTGATCGGAATCGTTGAGATCAGACACTTACGCTTTCTTAATGTCATCTGGACTCGCGTCTTTCGGCACTCCTAATATCTGGTAGTATTCAACCATGGCTTCACACACATACATGCACACACACACGCACACACACGCCGCTGCTCAGGTCAGATGACAACCTGAAACAGGAAGATGAATATAAGAAGAAATTAAAGAAACAGCAGGTAAAACGCAGCTCAGAGATAACATACAGGCAGGAATGAGGAAGAAAAGACTGAATCTGAAACTGTCCTGTGTGTGAGTGTGTGTTAAGGTGTGTGTGACATCCAATGCATCTGGTATTTAGACTCCACTGGTGCCTGACTGTGTCACTCTGCAGCAATCTTCTGATAAGGTCAAGGTCATCTTTGTGCATGCACGCACACACACACACACACACACACACACACACACACACACACACACTCTTTCACAGGACCAACACTCGCACACTCTCTCTTGCTCATGCACACTCTCACATGCTATTTGGAGAGTTGTGTTGTAAACATGGGGACGGAGTTTGAGTAAAACAGAGGCGCGTCTAATTTCCACACCTTTCTAGCCTTAAAGTTCAGTTAGTTTTTGTATGAAATGGAGATACAGAGTGAGGAGCAGTCCAGCACCACTATGGGACAGTTTGAGATATAGATCTGAAAACCGTCTGAAACACGTCACCTCGTCTCAGTCCACATACCTCACAATTCTTTTCATTCACAGTCACGAATGTGAAACATTAAGATGAAAGTGAAACCTCCTCACCTCGCCTCGCCTCCGCAGCTCACTAAAGCCCTGTTCAGACGGGATTAGTTCTCCTCATGAGAGAATTATTCCTCTAGGATTTTACTCTGAATCTGTCATGTCAGTGATGTTCCACAGAAACATTACGCTGTATTTTCTCTTCTATAAACTGAGCAGGAGAAAAAACTCCAGGGACATAAACCCACTGAAAAACTGGGTTCTGTTCCTGTGGAGAAACGCAGTATTTCTGAAATGAAAGATGCTACTGGAATGAAGCTGTGATTTCTTTGTGAGTAAAAGTGAATGTAAGTATAAAGTGCAGGACAATTTGTGGTTATAAAGGGCGTGTCAGAGAAGCAATGCTTGAGGGGGTTTAGAGAAATTTTTGGGTTCCTAATAAAGGTGTTGATGAAGCAGTTAAGGACACGCCCACTACAATAAACCTTAAAATTCAGGCCATGTGGCAGACATTTCCCTTTATCCAGAGCGACCTCCATTTATCTCATTTCTACAACTAAGCAGCTGAGGGTTAAGAGTCTTGATCAAGGGCCCAGTTTGTGGTCCTGGGATTTAAACTCCCAGCGCCTTATCCACAGAGCTTCTACTTCCTTTAACTAACACTAAATATAAAGATCAGAGCAAATAGATGTCTGTTAACCAACACACACCTCGAGCAGCGCACAGGACACACACACACTCTCTGTGTCAAGTTTTTTAAATTTTTTTTAGAAAGTTTCCTTGTAATATAAAGTCACTGATCACGTATATAAATGTACGTATAAATCGTACAGTTTAAATAAAAAGCGATAATGTGAAGGTTTCCGGTCACTGGAACACGGCACGTCACCGGGTTTTATCCCCCACAGGCTATGCTCAGTTTTCCGAATCTGGGTTTTGGGATTTTAACGTCAACACACTTCTCCAGAAAATTCTAGAATTTTCCAGAACCTGTTATAATTGAAAATAGCTCCATAACAATATCTAGTATTTAACCATTACTATAAACAATAATATAAAAAGACAGTGTATGAAGCAGTGTATTTATGGATGTTTATGTGACTCAGAGAAATAATAATGGAATCTCCCGTCTGAAAAAATTAGCATAACAAGCTAGCGAAACACTTCCCTCCCGCGACTAACATTTCTCTTTTGACGATATATATATATATATATATATGGAACAAATTCCTGTTTTAAAGAGAAATGAACCCGAGTTGTTTGTCTATTTTAATTCACAATCCGAAATAGATAAGCTGCCATTATATCTCCTGTTTGACGAGCTATTTCTGATTCCAACTGTATTCCGGAAATCCCGCCCCTCTTCTGTGATTGGCTAATTCCTCTTACACCGAAGGAACAACCAGTCAGAATTGAATTACTACCCAATCGTAGAGCAGGACGCGGAAATTGCCGGAATACAGGCAGGAAAGGAAGAACTGTCGGCTGATAGAAAAAGGGGGCAGTTTATTAAATGTTTAGCAAGGGTAGCTCGAGTATGTAAGACACTTTGACAGAGAAAAAAACAAAAATGGCTACCGATTTACAATACGAACACATTAATCAGCACATACCTGTTTGTTTTTTCAGCGGCAGGTGCTCTAACTCTTCACCACTGCTTAAACGGAACAGTCCTTAAACAGCGTTTTAATTTCAGCGATAAAAACAGTAGCTCGTTTTTGCGCATTCACCGGAAACGTTGCTGATCGCTTGCAGGTATGTGACGTCACATCCGGTCTAAGGGCAGGCGGGGGAAATCGGCGCAGAACATTATATGGTGTAAAGAAATCGGAAAAAAATTATTTAAATTAGATTTTAATATAAACTTTCTTTTTATTTTTTTGTTTAAGTTTCATCATTGTAACATCAAAACCTTTCCACTTTTACACGTTAGTAAGGTGTAACAAAAAAATAAATTTAATGGAAAAAAAATGGAATAAAAAATTACTTAAATAGAGGGGTGTGGAAATTTTGATGTGCATTTTAGGGTATTTGCAAAGAAGTTTTATATATATATATATATATATATATATATATATATATATATATATATATATATATATATATATATATAAAAAGTGGTGTGAAAAAGTGTTCCTGATGTCTTATTTTTTTGCATGTTTGTCACACTTTAATGTTTCAGATAATCAAACACATTTAAATATTAGTCAAAGATAACACAAGTAAACACATCATGCAGTTTTTAAATGAAGGTTTTTATTATTAAGGGAGAACAAAATCCAAAACTACATGGCCCTGTGTGAAAAAGTGTTTGCCCCCTAAGCCTAATAACTGGTTGGTCCACCCTTAGCAGCAACAACTGCAATCAAGCGTTTTCCATAACTTGCAATGAGTCTGTTACAGCGCTGTGGAGGAATTTTGGCCCACTCATCTTTGCAGAATTGTTGTAATTCAGCCACATTGGAGGGTTTTCGAGCATGAACCACCTTTTTAAGGTCATGCCACAGCATCTCAATGGGATTGAGGTCAGGACTTTGACTCGGCCACTCCAAAGTCTTCATTTTGTTTTTTTTTCAGCCATTCAGAGGTGGACTTGCTGGTGTGTTTTGGATCATTGTCCTGCTGCAGAACACAAGTTTGCTTCACACAGGGCCATGTAGTTTTGGATTTTGTTTTCCCTTAATAATAAAAACCTTCATTTAAAAACTGTGTTATCTTTCACTAATATTTAAATGTGTTTGATTATCTGAAACATTAAAGTGTGACAAACATGCAAAAAAAATAAGAAATCAGGATACTTACAATACTTTTTCACACCACTGTATATAAATGTATATGTTGATTGTATTATCAAAACTATGATGTTACTGTATTTATTTTATTACTTACCCTTTATACACAATAATGGCAAAAGAGCAAAAGAGACTGCGAGCCAGGCCAAAACTGGGACGTCTGCCTTTACATGCACATGAATGTAATATGGAGTTGTCCCACCCTTTGCAGCTATAACAGCTTCAACTCTTCTGGGAAGGCTTTCCACAAGGTTTAGGAGTGTGTTTATGGGAATTCTTGACCGTTCCTCTAGAAGCACATTTGTGAGGTCAGGCACTGATGTTGGACGAGAAGGCCTGGCTCGCAGTCTCCGCTCTAATTCATCCCAAAGGTGTTCTATGGGGTTGAGGTCAGGACTCTGTGCAGGACAGTCAAGTTCCTCCACACCAAACTCACTCATCCATGTCTTTATGGAGCTTGCTTTGGTCACTGGTGTGCAGTCATGTTGGAACAGGAAGGGGTCATCCCCAAACTGTTCCCACAAAGAGCATGAAATTGTCCAAAATGTCTTGGTATGCTGAAGCGTTAAGAGTTCCTTTCACTGGAACTAAGGGGCCGAGCCCAACCCCTGAAACATAACACCTGAACTCAGTGATTTGGAGGGGTGTCCCAAAACTTTTGGCAATATAGTGTATATCAAATCTCACTTTATACAGAACGTTTATAGGAGCAGAAAAGCGATCAGAATCTGGAGCCGATCTGAGACACAAGGCTTGGGCCTGCTGTTTGAGCATTTGTAGATGTCTGAGTCATTCCAGGAGAGATGTTGTGGAGGAAGCAGGTGCTTCTTTACTTCTCCATCCTTCATCTGGCTCTTGTTGTGCCGGATTGTGAAACATCTGTGTCTCTCCATCTACACCCTAAGATTAGACACCGGGAATGCCGCGAGCTCATGTGATTAAGTACAGATCATCAGTGAGAAGTTCTTTCTCCTGTGAGAACATCAAACAGAGGACAATACGGGCAAGATTTATTTATACTGCAGGATGTTCAAGCTGACTTTATGCATTCGGACTAGGAGAGAACAATGAAGCGTTTCTGGTTTTTACATTAGACGCTGTGACTATTCGTGACTGGATCTATTTCCTCTGTCCTGCAGTTCGACTGGACTTTATAGCACACGTAACACCATGCTGGATTAATCAGAGCTTGTGCTCAGTTTGTTTAGAAGGTGTGTGTGTGTGTGTGTGTGTGTGTTTGTGTGTGTGTGAGCTGACAGATATGACTGATAAGATAAGTGATTAGGATTTCTTAACTGTAATAAGAGATATTATTTCAAATTTTGAAATATTGTCAGAAGAAAATGATTTTGATTTTAAACTTGAATGTTTTTACATCACATCCAGACCCAGAAGAGAGGACTAAGCCTAATCACACTGCTGTCTTACATTAAATTAACTTTGAAACGTGGCCATGTTTAGACACAGATGTGCTCTGAGCCCAGATGTTCCTGAGAGAAATAAACAACATCAGAAGGATCTCTTTGCTTCACTTGTGTTATCTTTACAGGAAGCTGCTGAATAAACTGCATGCTGTAAACCTCAGAGGTTTATTGGTTTGCAACTCAAGTTTAATTCCAGATTCCAGACTGGTGAGTGTCCCACACACACACACACACACACACACACACACACACACACACACACAGACACACACACACACACACACACTATGAAGTTTTCAGGTCCTCAGTTTGAGGATTGAACTCATCACCATCTCGTCATGAACACAGAAGCTTCACCTGAGACTCAGGCAGGACGGATCTGAGCTCCTCCCCCGCATTTTAAAGTCACATCACATCTCCTCGGGGTTTTAATCTATTTTTATCAGCAGTTATTAAAAAACAGCTCAGGAGAAGCACCAAGCAACCTCAGAACAACCGATCCAGACACGCTGACTTTTCTGCTCTTCATCCAGAACAACTCTTCACTTTTATTAGCTAAAAGTCTGTTCTTAATCTCTCTGATGTGAATTTTAATTTCCAGGTTTAGTAAAGCAAAAGAAATGTGTTATTAATAAGTAATAAAGCCTCTTTTCAGCTCTAAATTTACCTCTCTCACTGTCTCACTTACTGTCTCACTTTCACTGTCTCACTTTCACTGTCTCACTCTCACTGTCCCACTCTCACTGTCTCACTTTCACTGTCTCACTCTCACTGTCTCACTTTCACTGTCTCACTTTCACTGTCTCACTTACTGTCTCACTTTCACTGTCTCACTCTCACTGTCCCACTCTCACTGTCTCACTTACTGTCTCACTTTCACTGTCTCACTCTCACTGTCCCACTCTCACTGTCTCACTCTTACTGTCTTACTCTATCTTACTCACTTTTACTGTCTCATGCTAACTTACTGTCCCACTTTCACTTACTGTCTCACTCTCTCACTGTCTCACTCCCACTGCCCCTCTCACTTACTGTCTCACTCTCACTGCCTTACTCTCACTTACTGTCTCATTCTCACTTACTGTCTCACTCTCACTGTCTCAATCTCACTTACTGTCTCACTCTCAATGTCCCTCTCACTTACTGTCTCACTTTCACTTACTGTCTAACTCTTACTGTCCCTCTCACTTACTGTCTCACTCTCTGTCTTACTCTCATTTACTGTCTCACACTCTGTCTTACTCTCACTTACTGTCTCACTCTCTCTGTCTCATTCTTACTTACTTTCTCAATCTCAATGTCTTACTCTCACTTACTGTCTCACTCTCACTGCCTTACTCTCACTTACTGTCTCACTCTCTGTCTTACTCTCACTTACTGTCTCACTCTCTGTCTTACTCTCACTTACTGTCTCACTCTCTCTGTCTCATTCTTACTTACTGTCTCACTCTCACTGTCTTACTCTCACTTACTGTCTCACTCTCACTGCCTTACTCTCACTTACTGTCTCACTCTCTGTCTTACTCTCACTTACTGTCTCACTCTCTCTGTCTCATTCTTACTTACTGTCTCACTCTCACTGACTTACTCTCACTTACTGTCTCACTCTTACTGTCCTATCCTCATTATAAACACTGAGAGTGGGATTATAAATCATTATAAACACCAGAGAGTGGGATTATAAATCATTATAAACACTGAGAGTGGGATTATAAATCATTATAAACACTGAGAGTGGGATTATAAATCATTATAAACACTGAGAGTGGGATTATAAATCATTATAAACACTGAGAGTGGGATTATAAATCATTATAAACACTGAGAGTGGGAATATAAATCATTATAAACACTGAGAGTGGGATTATAAATCATTATAAACACAGAGTGGGATTATAAATCATTATAAACACTGAGAGTGGGATTATAAATCATTATAAACACTGAGAGTGGGATTATAAATCATTATAAACACTGAGAGTGGGATTATAAATCATTATAAACACTGAGAGTGGGATTATAAATCATTATAAACACTGAGAGTGGGATTATAAATCATTATAAACACTGAGAGTGGGATTAAAAATCATTATAAACACTTAGAGTGGGATTATAAATCATTATAAACACTTAGAGTGGGATTATAAATCATTATAAACACTGAGAGTGGGATTATAAATCATTATAAACACTGAGAGTGGGATTATAAATCATTATAAACACTGAGAGTGGGATTATAAATCATTATAAACACTGAGAGTGGGATTATAAATCATTATAAACACTGAGAGTGGGATTATAAATCATTATAAACACTGAGAGTGGGATTATAAATCATTATAAACACTGAGAGTGGGATTATAAATCATTATAAACACTGAGAGTGGATTATAAATCATTATAAACACTGAGAGTGGGATTATAAATCATTATAAACACTGAGAGTGCGATTATAAATCATTATAAACACTGAGAGTGGGATTATAAATCATTATAAACACTGAGAGTGGGATTATAAATCATTATAAACACCAGAGAGTGCGATTATAAATCATTATAAACACTGAGAGTGGGATTATAAATCATTATAAACACCAGAGAGTGGGATTATAAATCATTATAAACACCAGAGAGTGGGATTATAAATCATTATAAACACCAGAGAGTGCGATTATAAATCATTATAAACACTGAGAGTGGGATTATAAATCATTATAAACACCAGAGAGTGGGATTATAAATCATTATAAACACCAGAGAGTGGGATTATAAATCGTTATAAACACTGAGAGTGGGATTATAAATCATTATAAACACCAGAGAGTGGGATTATAAATCATTATAAACACCAGAGAGTGCGATTATAAATCATTATAAACACTGAGAGTGGGATTATAAATCATTATAAACACCAGAGAGTGCGATTATAAATCATTATAAACACTGAGAGTGGGATTATAAATCATTATAAACACCAGAGAGTGCGATTATAAATTATTATAAACACTGAGAGTGGGATTATAAATCATTATAAACACCAGAGAGTGCGATTATAAATTATTATAAAGACCAGATATATATGACGTGTATATATATATATATATATATAATGATTATATAGAACTGTGGATTTTATGGTCAAGGATGCAATTGCACCTCTTTTCTTGTAGTATTTGCTTAGATATTTCTGAAGGCTAAGTCACGTGATGTGAGGTGATGTTATTGCGGTCAGCACCTCGGCTCCCCAGCAGGGGGCTTCACAGGACTCTGGAACCAGAATGGACCTTGAACACTGTCTGCTCTGGTGAACTAATGAAGCTGGTGTGAAGAAATCTTTCACTCCTTGGCGATGACACAGGCATGAAGTGAAAGGTTCAGAGATTCCCAGATAAACGACTGTGTGATGATTGAACTGATGATATCAGAAGCACGTATCTGAGATGTTCCTGTATTTAGGATAAACACACCTCAGTGTTGAAGTTCTCCTGATCTGAGTTCTCCGCTCTCGCTCGTGACCATCACTAAACATCTCAGTGTTTATATTCAGATCAGTGTAAGATTCTATCATGAGTCTGTCGTTCTGAAGCCATCAGTACAATTACGGTGCTGTGCAAACACCGCCTGCTCTGTTCTGTCAATCACATGAAGAACACACACACACACACACACACATACACACACACACTTTGCTACATGACATCTCTTTAGAGCACTTTGTCTTTTTTTCAGGACAGAGATGGACTCATTAGTCAAATAGCAAGATCCTGCAAGAATTTAGCGTTCACATGTCACTGCATGTTCAGATCCTTCAGAGTTTCCTCACAGAGCACCGAATGAACAGAATACACCTTTAGATCATTTTAAAAATGACTGACACTTCTCTCTCAACTTATAGACTCCATATCTGAACATCAGAGTAGCAGCAGATAGACTCCATAAATGGTTCTTGGTCATGGTGGACGGTTCTGTGGAGAACATTTATCATCAGTGGAAAGTTTCTACTGCACAGAAAGTTCTTTGTAGTGGAAAAATGCTCTTTAGAGAATAAAAATGATTTTTATGACACATTTATGATAAGGGTGAAGGAGGTTCTGTTAAGAATCATTCATTGAAAGGTTCTTTGAGGAAACAAAAATGTTTCTTCTATGGCATCACTGTGAGAACCCTTCCTTGGTTCTTCCTGCACCTTTATTTTTAAGAGTGTACAGAGACTCATGGCTCACACTCATGGACTTCACGGAAAACACTAAACTCAACGCTTCCTGACGTGTGACATGTTCTTGATTCACTTTGGTTCTCCTTCAGTTCCTGGAACTGCACCATGATGAGATTAGGAGACCAAACATCACACCAAAGAAGCGTAAAACGGATCAGAACCCCGCCACAAGAAGAAGAACCCTTTATCCTCAGAGTGTACTGAGACAGAACTGTTCAACTCCTGACAGGTTCTAGATTTCCAGCAGAAAGTAACGAGCATTAGAGTGTGAGTTTGTAGCACACACTCCCTCAGTCACTGCACGCACTCCTAAAAAAACAGGATCTTTACGTCTTCAGGGACTTCAGCCTTCTTCCAAAATCAAGTGCTTCATGGAACTCTTTCGAACAGATAAACTATGAGCTCATCTCTTCATCCTGTGGTTATAATAGTTACAGGTGAGAGGTCAGCATTGTGTGTGTGTGTGTGTGTGTGTATGATAACTGAGCATGTCAAGTTTCTTTGAGAAACTCAGGCTTTAACATTATTAACAGAGTTTCTTCTATTAAAGTCACACAAAACACCAAAAACCCTCATAAACACTGCACTGAATACATGAGTATTTCATTTCTCTCTTTAAAATGACATGTTATTGATCTCTCTCTCTCTCTCTCTCTCTCTCTCCTTCTGTCTGTCCCTCTCCATCTCTGACTTTTCTTTCTTGCTCTCTCCAGTTTTGTCTCTCCATCTCTCGCTCTCTCTCTCTCTCCCTGGTCTTTCTCTGTCTCCCTCTGTCTCCCTCTCTCTCATTCTCTCTCTCTCCCTCTCTCTCTCTCTCCCTCCCCCTGGTCTCTCTCTCTCTCTCTCTCCCTGGTCTCTCTCTCTCTCTCTCTCTCTCTCTCTCTCTCTCTCTCTCTCTCTCCCCCCAGTCTCTCTCTCTCTCTCTCTCTCTCTCTCTCTCTCTCTCTCTCTCTCTCTCTCTCTACAGAAGCACTTAGCGATATGGAAGTAGAAGTGAACTTCACAGCCGGCATTTTAGTGACAGCTTTAATTAAACTGTATTGTGAAGAAGCGGAGCGTTTGGCAGGAACTCCACGCTGCACTCGCGTCTCTCACTCACACGGTGACGTAATCCTGACTGCAGCCTGTATTACTGCGAGAACTTTCTCAAACATTGGGGTTTGTTTAGCTTCAGGAAAAAAACATCTCATCTGTTTCCTCAGTTATGTCACGTTCCTCAGGGGTTAACAAACTAAACCACAGAATTCAATCAGCATCATCAACATTACCTGCGATGAGAAAAAGACATCTTCTCTCTCAAAATCTCTGAAGGTTACGAAGCGCTGACACTGGAGACTCCTTCTGTAAATGTTTTTTTTATCTGTTTGAGTGGAGTGTGCGTACACGTCCCTGTGAGCGAGCCGTTGCTATGGAAACGATAAGGTATCAGAGCAAGTGCATTAATATAAACCAGGTGTTGAGAATTAATCAACACCTGAGCCACCAATCAGAGTCCAGAATGTAGGATTAACTTATTCATTTATTAATGAAACTCTTTTTATCTGTGTATGACAGCGTATTACTCTGAATGTCCTGGGAAAGTCAGATGTGTTCCTCTCTCGGCCATCACATCAAGGTGTGTGCGTGTGTGTGTGTGTGTAATAGCACTTACCTGTGGAAGGTGTGTTTTCTTTAGTTGCCACGGTAACCTGTTGCTTTAGCGACGCTCACACACTCGTAAAAAAGTTTAGAGTTTGTAAACAAGCTCAAAAAACTCAATTAGTAGTGTCCTGACACACACACACACACACACACACACACACACACACACACACACACACACAATGCTCTATTTGATGTGTCTGATGTTGTTTACTCACTGCACAAACACTAATTGAGGTTTTTTTTCTCGTCTTCTCCAGTGTGGATGTGAAAGAGCAGGAAAAGGATGTGGTCCGTTTGCGCTCATGCTCCATTCATTTGTTAAATAGCTGCTGACCGGAGTGACTCGTCCAGGAGACGTGAAAAGATGAGTCACAAAGCACAGAGGCCACTAATAAGCGAGCTCGGAGGTACCGACTGCATGAGGAATGTCTTCGGTGGGATGAAGTGTGTGTTTGAATCAAAGCGTCTTTCAGGACACAGTAAACGAATGCTTCCTTTTTTTAGCAAGTGATGAAGTTTTAACAGAATCTTCTCAGGATTTCGTGAGTGTGTGTGTCAGGAATCTCCTCAGGTTAGGTGACATTACTGTGTTTAACTCAGGACATGGTTAATGTCCACGGTGATGATGGTGGAGGAACAGCAAGATATTTACGGTGATGATGGTGGAGGAACAGCAAGATGTTGATGGTGGAGGAACAGCAGGATGTTGATGGTGATGATGGTGGAGGAACAGCAAGATGTTGATGATGATGGAGGAACAGCAAGATGTTGATGGTGATGATGGCGGAGGAACAGCAAGATGTTGATGGTGATGATGGCAGAGGAACAGCAAGATGTTGATGGTGATGTTGATGGAACAGCAAGATGTTGATGGTGATGATGGCGGGGGAACAGCAAGATGTTGATGGTGATGATGATGGAGGAACAGCAAGATGTTGATGGTGATGATGGCGGGGGAACAGCAAGATGTTGATGGTGATGATGATGGAGGAACAGCAAGATGTTGATGGTGATGATGATGGAACAGCAAGATGTTGATGGTGATGATGGCGGGGGAACAGCAAGATGTTGATGGTGATGATGGTGGAGGAACAGCAAGATGTTGACGGTGATGTTGATGGAACAGCAAGATGTTGATGGTGATGATGATGGAGGAACAGCAAGATGTTGATGGTGATGATGATGGAGGAACAGCAAGATGTTGATGGTGATGATGATGGAACAGCAAGATGGTTGATGGTGATGATGGCAGAGGAACAGCAAGATGTTGATGGTGATGATGGTGGAGGAACAGCAAGATGTTGATGGTGATGATGGCAGAGGAACAGCAAGATGTTGATGGTGATGATGGTGGAGGAACAGCAAGATGTTGATGGTGATGTTGATGGAACAACAAGATGTTGATGGTGATGATGATGGAGGAACAGCAAGATGTTGATGGTGATGATGGCAGAGGAACAGCAAGATGTTGATGGTGATGATGGTGGAGGAACAGCAAGATGTTGATGGTGATGTTGATGGAACAACAAGATGTTGATGTGATGATGATGGAGGAACAGCAATATGTTGATGGTGATGTTGATGGAACAGCAAGATGTTGATGGTGATGATGATGGAGGAACAGCAAGATGTTGATGGTGATGATGGCAGAGGAACAGCAAGATGTTGATGGTGATGATGGTGGAGGAACAGCAAGATGTTGATGGTGATGATGGTGGAGGAACAGCAAGATGTTGATGGTGATGTTGATGGAACAGCAAGATGTTGATGGTGATGATGATGGAGGAACAGCAAGATGTTGATGGTGATGATGGAGGAACAGCAAGATGTTGATGGTGATGATGGAGGAACAGCAAGATGTTGATGGTGATGATGATGATGGAACAGCAAGATGGTTGATGGTGATGATGGCAGAGGAACAGCAAGATGTTGATGGTGATGATGGAGGAACAGCAAGATGTTGATGGTGATGATGGAGGAACAGCAAGATGTTGATGGTGATGATGATGGAACAGCAAGATGGTTGATGGTGATGATGGCAGAGGAACAGCAAGATGTTGATGGTGATGATGGTGGAGGAACAGCAAGATGTTGATGGTGATGTTGATGGAACAGCAAGATGTTGATGGTGATGATGATGGAGGAACAGCAAGATGTTGATGGTGATGATGGCGGAGGAACAGTAAGATGTTGATGGTGATGATGATGGAGGAACAGCAAGATGTTGATGGTGATGATGGCGGAGGAACAGCAATATGTTGATGGTGATGATGATGGAGGAACAGTAAGATGTTGATGGTGATGATGATGGAGGAACAGCAAGATGTTGATGGTGATGATGATGGAGGAACAGCAAGATGTTGATGGTGATGATGATGGAGGAACAGCAAGATGTTGATGGTGATGATGATGGAGGAACAGCAAGATGTTGATGGTGTGATGGAGGAACAGCAAGATGTTGATGGTGGAGGAACAGCAAGATGTCCACAGTGATGATGGTGGAGGAACAGCAAGATCTCTATGCGGTAAATGAGTGTAAAACGCCGAACACTGAAGAGCTTCACAGAGGAACATCACAACTACTGAGCCATGTGTAGATACACAACTGCACGAGAAACACTTTCAAGACATTTGTTTCCTGTGAGCTTATAATATCCGAAATAAGCCCAGCTCACTTTAACAGTAAAATAAACTCCTCTGACCTTTCCATTCCAAATATTTAAATATCCGCCTGGTTCTTTGGATGTGCACAGTGATATGTTTATTAGAACTGTGGAGCTTTATATTCTGGAACATTCCACTGAACACACTGGAGTCTAAAGTGACATTATTTATAACTCAATAATAAATATAATAACTTTTATACATAATCAATGGGTTTTGATCTCAAAATAATTGTAGCTTTACTGTGAGGAATGTTGGTCAGCCTGCTGCAGTGTATTGTGGGATTCCATCAGAAACTTATTCTACATATTATAACATAGATAATATTATCACTAGTCTGTAGTTTGTCTCTTGGGGGTGTGGCCTATCCAGCTTCTGATATCAGATAGTTGTAACTAAAATATGTACAAACTTGCTGTAAGATTCACTGAAGTTGAAATTCTGGGATTTATGACACGTGTCTGTGGGTGAACTGGGAGAAAGACCAGCCTCTGGACTGGTCTGAGGAGGACCAGTATATTCACTTTGTCAGCTTCCGTCTTGGTTCTGGTTAGGGTTCTGCACTAGAGGCTGGAAGGTTCTAAGGTCAAATCGTAGGATCACTGAGGACCATGTTCAGAACTTCACTACTTACATAATACACACTATTAATCTTTTTTATTATTAACACACTGTACATCATCGTATCTCATTTCTTTGTTTCTTATTTTATTTATGTCTGCAGACTGGCCAGGTTTTCAGTGTCTCCTTTCATTTTGATGATACTGATCACTTCAAATCCAGAACCGGAACCACAGTTAGACCTCTATAAGTGTTCTCTATAATTTAGAAGAATTTTGGTCCTTATGCAGTTACATTTCTAGTATTTGTTAGACGCCCTTATCCAGAGCGACTTACAATTCATCTCATTTTATACAACTGAGCAATTGAGGGTTAAGGGCCTTGCTCATGGGCCCATCAGTGGCAGCTTGTTGGACCTGCGATTCAAACTCACAACCTTCTGATCACTAGTCCAGCACCTTAACCACTAAGCTACCACATCCCCCCCTTAAACTGATGATATTAATAAAATGTTTTTTATTTCACAATATTTACACAAAATATTGAAGCTTTTTTTATATTCGCAGTAATAAAGAACCTCTGGAGAGACGCGACACTCTGCTATCCGACTGATACGAACTCATCGCTGTCTTTTCTGCACTGATGGTTTGTGTATGAATGTGTGGTTCTGTAGCGGCTTCTAGCAGAGCTGTTTACGACACTGAACTCGTATAGTCACGGTCTGACCTCTTTATGTGGAGTTTCTCTTTGAAAAAAACGGGGGGAAAAAAATATCCATACAAGATCCCGAAAGTTTTCTTTCTGTTCTTTGGATGAAACGAGCGGATGGCAGCATGACAATAGCGACGATAACGAAGTGTGGAGTGGAAATGCAGCTGTTCAAATAAGACGCGGGCCGCATCTGGGCCCGGATGACTCATGTAAAGCGTCTTATGACATATCAACAAGTGCTGCCTCTCAGGATTTGCCTTCTGCAGATGAATAGATGGAAAAAGGAGGGTGGGGTGTTGGGGTGGGGGAGAAGCAAATACCTTGAACAGCTTCCTAAAGCCTCCGTGAAAAGCCTGCTTGAGAGAGGAGAGGAGAGACGGTGGCCGGCCGTTTGAAACACGATGGGAAAGATCCACAAGGCTCCACTTTCTGCTCTCATGCATGTGAATTAACTTGTCAGAGGGTAAACAGAGAGGTATTACAGATGAAAGACGAGCCACCGGAGAAGGAATTCCATCTCGGGCAAACCGAGTGATTGGTTAACAGTTTTTTTTTGTTGTTTTTTTCAGACAAAGCGACAAATCTCGTAAAAATGCTAAATTTAAGAAAGGTTTTGGTTCTGAGACAGACGGAGAGCCTGAAGATGGGATTTAAAACGTGGGAGTTTAAACAACTCAGTGACAGGAGAAAAGCTAGTTAAGTTTTATTTGCGTGCTCTTGGGGTCTTGTTGGTGGGAAATCAAACACGGGAAGAACGTCACAGATGCTGTTTAAAAGCAGTATTAAAATCCAAGGCAAGTTTGATGACACCATGAAGAACTCGGAGACTTCTCCAGGCACCATCTCGCAATCACAAAAACACCTCAGACACGATGAGAGCGAGTAAAGGTGTGATTGTGATCCGGTGGTTTCTACGTTACAGAACATTTATCAGTATATCAAGCAAAAAGAATCTCATTATAAGCGCCGGTTTCTACGGAGAGCCGAATGAGCGCTCGATTGAATAGGAGGTGAGCGGGCGGTCGGGGGGTGGGGGGGGGCTGGTCTTGTCTGGGGTGGTGGTTTGTGGGGTCTTAGAGAGGGGGGTTTGTTTGCTCTCACTGCTGAATGTTTAGAGAGCGACTTCACATTCACACACAGCTCCGAGCTCTAACACAGCGCCACAGCAACCCGCACACTGGCATCCCAATGACTGAACCGTGATAAAGGTTAACACAAGAATGTTCTAGCGCTCGCTCGCTCTCCGTCTGTGTCCACGTGCTGTTTTCCTAAAATCCCAATAATCACACGTCTGAAGTCCGTTCATTCACATAGCAGAGTAATCGATAACCTCCAGACCTTCTTTCACGTCTATTGATTTTTCTCCATGTGCATAAAACACCTCGATCGTAAATGTTTTATATGCTATTAATGCTTGCTTCAAAATCTATTAACGCTTATTTCGGAGAGGTGAATTTATTATAAAAGCTAAATCAATACACGCCACAGAAACATAGGTGCAGTTCAACACGGCCAGCCAAAACTATGACCAAAGTCTGGAAGAGTAAAGAATTTTGCACAACTCAGGATTTAGAATAAAAACGATCTCTCTCTCTCTCTCTTTTTTTTAAATAAACTCTTATTTGTTGTTACTAAAAATATTAAGATGATGCATTTTAAAATCAAGTTATGATTTTCAGTTAATTATTTTTTATTTCTTTTGCTGTATCTGATGTGAAATGAGAATAACGGGTGGATCGGAACGGGTGACAGGACAAATGACAAAGATGTGGAGAAGCAACAGAAACACAAAGCAGAAATGGTTTATATTCTAAGTCAGTAATAAACAACACAAGCTGCTGATAAGTTGCTGCAGTGTTACAGCTGGACTACAGCAGAGGAGAGATGGATGGATGGATGGGATGATGAATGGACGGACGGGATGATGAATGGACGGACGGATGGATAGATCTACAGACTTTAATGATCCCTGAGGTGGAAATCTGCATAACATATATACCATGTTAATATGATATTACAAGACTGTAGTGACCAGCTAACATGCTAATGTTTAATGGTCAGTCAGACTTTTCAATGCTGTGCAACAGACCGAGCTGTGACTGGATAATCATCCACAATTAACGGGTTTCAGCTTTCAGATAAAATTTTCTATAGTGCTTTCTCCATTTCGGATGTGCAGTAAAATATGCCACGCCCCTTCAGAGGTCATCGTCACCTGGTATAACGTGGACTCTGGGTGATTTGCTAAAGTTGAGATGAATGTGGCATAAAAAAGCTTTTAAGAAAACAATTTTAAAGCAGATTCTGTTTCAACGTGTAAAAATGCTGACTAAATCTGCAGCAACTCGACACCATGTGCTGAAAGGACTTTAGTGATGATGATGATGATGATGATGATGATTATTTTTTTGTTGTTTTTGGGAGTCTGTTTATGAACGTCCAGGATGTGGTGAAAGTGAGGATCTGTGGCTCATGCCGACTTGCCCCGAGGCGGGAAGCTTTAATCAGCCCTCGGTGTTCAGTAAACAACGCCTGAGCTACATCTGCTGAAGCCTTAAAGACGAGACGTCCTAAGTGCACGTCCTGCATGGCAAATCCACCCCCTCTCTCTCTCTGGCGAGACAAAGGCGAACCTGGCGATGACAGATGACACATCTACACAGATCCTCGCCTAATCCCAAACTTCTTTCCATCACTTTCCTTTTATCCTCGGTGTGTAGAGCTGCAGGCCTTTTCCCAGCGCTGGGACGAGCCTTCGTCTGCCTTCACTGCGAGAAGCGCTCATGCCAGAAGCTTCTTGTCTATGCTAATCCCAGGCCTGTAAATGAGTTATAATAACCTGAGTGCAAAGATTTGCACCTTAATCCTGATTCATGAGGATGTGCAGGGTGGGACGGCATATCGCCATGGTGATATGGCAGGAGGCTTTGTATCGGTAACCGTGAGATATGCTGTGAGGCAAAACTGAAATGTACACACGTAATCTCACACTTTACCGCAGAATGCCAGTGATAATCCAAGCGAGGTCCTAAACTCTAGGACTAAACACTGTAGTAAGATCTGCTTACAGCTAACATGTTAGCATGTGTAACTCATCCCACATATTAATATCTCTTTAATCAGGACCAGCATCAGACTCATACAGGGGGCGTGGCTTTAAGTTTGAAGGTGGAGCTGTATGATAGAAATGATTTACATGAGTTATGTGATTCGATTACGTATTTGGAATGCAGATTTATTTGTCTAAGTTAGCTTGAAGTGAAAGTCTGTGCTACTGGAAACACTTCCAAACGCTGTTCTGTGTCCTTTCCCCTTCAGTGACTCCAGTTTCTTACACCAGCCACATTTTATTGTTGTTCAGTCTGAATTGACTGAATTCTGTCTGGCCTGACTGCACTTGCACAGTATTATTATTATTATTATTATTATTATTATGATTATGATTTATTATTATTATTATTATTATTGTTATTATTACTATTATTATACATTAATAATTAAATTTATACCACATCAGAGTAAACGGTAATATTCTAGGCTTCTCCAGCACAAGGTGACCGCAGTCACGTGACCTGCAGCCTGGGATCACGAGCATGTTATGAGCCACTTGAGATGAATGATGGAAGGGAGTTAAAAGAGATGGAAAGACAGCGTTATTGTCTTTAATCATCCAAAGCCATAAAAACTACAATATTGCTCACGGTGATTAAATGAATCAGAGGGACATACCTCACATCTCCATCAGGACTTCAGGACAGAAACCTCCTGCATCAGTGAGAGACGATTGTTGTGTAATGAGCGAGCTCGACGTGTGATTTATGTAGAATTGTGTAAAGATGACGGTCGTGTTTATGCCTCGCGATCAGCAGCGTAATAACAGCCGCAGCAGATGTGATGTGAGAACTCTGGAGCCGTCTGAGAGGACACCTGACACTAATAGACTGTAAATAACGTCAGCGCTCAACTCCTCATGACCACAGAGAGACGAGGTAAACAAAATAAATCCGAGGAAAAATACTGTTGGTGTTCAGATTCGTGAAATCTGATTAGAAAGTTTGGAGTGAAACAGTTTTGGGAATTCAATTCAAATAATATGTTTCAATAGAAGACTTTTTTTTTTACTTCATTTACTAAGTGCTGCATTACCTCACGCTCCAGATACCGTGGCCATAGATTTTCAATAAATCTCCAAGCACTCAGAATGATGGAGCGCTCCACATATCACCAAAATACGACGCCACTTATTAGCACCTGACAACTTATTGACCATGAGGCACTGATTCATATTTTACTGCCAGAAATGCCCACTGCTTGGCTACACTTGTACAAATGTGTGTGTCTGTGTGTGTGTGTTTGTGTGTGTGTCAAATTCAATCAGGATGGCAGTGAAAGCAGAGCACAGACTAGTTTGTTTGTTTGTTTGTTTGTTTGTTTAGCTGAATGAATAAAAACAACATGTCAGTTAGACATTAATTTTCCATATCCTTAAATTTTATGAATTTTCTTTGGACATTCCTCTGAAAATTAACCCCATATACAGTATTTTACATAAATAAAGTCTTCTCCAACTCACATCCTGTTTTCACTTAAACTGCTCACTGCTCAGAAATATTGATAAAGCAAATATTTTAAAAGTTCAGCTGCTAATTTTCAGTTTGTGTTTAAATATATATATATATATATCAGTTTATATTATCAGCTGCACTCAGATCAGTTAATCTGGAATGATCTCCATCTGTATTGCACAGCGTGTGTTAATTGTCATTTAGTCATCATCAGTATATCAGTTTTTGATATACACTATATTGGCAAAAATTTTGGGACACCCCTCCAAATCACTGAATTCGGGTGTTCCAATCACTTCCATGGCCACAAGTGTATAAAATCAAGCACCTAGGCATGCAGACTGCTTCTATAAACATTTGTGAAAGAATGGGTCGCTCTCAGGAGCCAGACCTTCTCGTCCAACATCAGTGCATGACCTCACAAATGCGCTTCCAGAAGAATGGTCAAAAATTCCCATAAACACACTCCTAAACCTTGTGGAAAGCCTTCCCAGAAGAGTTGAAGTTGTTATAGCTGCAAACAGCACTCCATATTAAACCCTACAGATTAAGAATGGGATGTCATTAAAGTTCATGTGCATGTAAAGGCAAACGTCCCAAAACTTTTGGCAATATAGTGTAGCTCCGGTGCTATGAGTGTTCATGGAGGCACCAATACTTTGTGCAAAACAGAATAATTGCATACACACAAAATGACAGCATTTCTATTTAACTGCCATATTTATTTATTTGGATTTTGTTCTGAATTCTTACCAGAAGTTCTCTGACTGCAGTCTGGTGCTTGGACTCTGTCATCGCTGCTCCTAGCGCTTTCTTCTAATTTTCCCCAATTTGCTTAATCTGCCCAAGACATGTTCAGGGTCAAAGGTTGTGCAGTTTAAGGCATTTTTCTCTTGCTCTGTGGAAATGTGTCCAGAGGAAAAAAAACAGAAAAAAGATTATGAAATCGAAATAAATCTTATTAGTGATCAGTAAGCAAGCATTAGTGCTAATTCCTGTACACATTTCCCTTAAAATCGGCTTGTAGGCGTCGGGCAGCTCGAGGACATTGCTCATTTTACTTTGCTTACTTTACTGACCTGAATTTCCTGATGAGGGGAAAAAGCAAACATGGAGTTACAGTCTGAACAGTACAGAGGCACAAAGACATGCTTAAATCCTTTCCCGTAAGATGCTGATATATAACTTGATACTGACGAAAGTGTAGAAGTCATTAAATCCACTAGAATCTGACTTCCTGATGAGACTCGAAGCGGTCCGTGTGATCACCGCGAGCACGAGGGAGTTTTCTCGCTCGGACACGTCACGGTGAAACGACTTTAATCAGGCTTTAAGTAGCTTTGTGAATTTGAAGGATTTCACTCCTACAATTCTCCTTTGTAAGGTGTTTCGGTGAGTCCTCAGTTTTCCTCCTAACAAGCTGAGACACATTGTGTAAACATTACAAACTATTAGTCAGACTTCACACACAGCATTGCTAATTGTTTGGATAACGTGTCCAGATGAACCAACCCCGGCGAGGACGAGCGCTAGCAGGCACGTTACCTCATCGTCATTAACGCCGCTTTAACCACAAACCAGGAAACCCGAAAACACTCGCCGCGTCAGAGTGAATTATAAGAATACTACTTTCTGAGTGACCACAATACAAACACTTCACGTAAAATGGCTAACATGCTGCTTGATTCTTGCTCAAGACACCACAGAGCTGCTGAGTTCTGGACTCTGATTGGTCAGTGTTCAGGGTGGTGATTAACAGCAGCTCTGGCTGTAGCACAGGTTTATATTAATGCACTCACTCTGATACCTTATCGTTTCCATAGCAACAGCTCCTTCATAGGGACATGTACAGGACACACTCCACTGATGATAAACAGATTAAAGTCTTCTTTAAGGAGACTTTTTTTTAACATTAATGGAAGGAGTCTCCAGTGTCAGCACTCTGTATAATGTAGTGGTACTGACAGGATGTTATCGGTGCGTCCAGTCTACTGAACCTCAACACTTAAGCAGTGTTAAGCAGGACAAGGCATCAGGCCACAGCAGCTTACCGCAGCGGCTTTACCCTGACACGGATCGGGAATTTCTGGCATTCCTGCCTCGCCTCTAATCTGCTTTCCTCATTTCTCGCAATTAGACTGAAAACAATGTTTTAATCTGCAGCGCTCCGGAGATCTCTGGCCTGTTTCTCCAACAAACAAGTAGAAAACTGCACACACACACTCACACACAGCACACACGTCAAAACACAACATGCACACGTCTCACTGCAGCACTGTACTGTCCACTCCACTGTACCATACACTCTTAAGGTTCTCGCACAGCTCTAACGGTTCCTCACTCATACTGCGGGGGAAACCCTGAGAGGGTCTATGTGGAACCCTACAATGGGATTCCAGACGGAACTGAAATGTAGAGAAGTGAGTCATCTTCAGGGTTCTGCAAGAGTTTACTCTTAATAAACAGGTTCTACTTTCAAATAGAGAGGAACTCTAACCATCTCCATAGAACCTTTCAGAGGGACAACTAAAGTGCACTTAACTGAAGCGCTCCTAACTAAAGCCCACTTAACCGAAGCACACCTAACTGAAGCACACTTAACCAAAGCACACTCACTTAACCAAAGCACACTTAACTGAGGCACACTTAACCAAAGCACACTTAACTCAGGCACACTTAACCACAGCACACTTAACTGAGGCACACTTAACTGAGGCACACTTAACTGAGGCACACTTAACCAAAGCACACTTAACCAAAGCACACTTAACCAAAGTACTCTTAACCAAAGCGCACTTAACTGAGGCACACTTTACCAAAGCACACTTAACCAAAGCACACTTAACCAAAGTACTCTTAACCAAAGCACACTTGACCAAAGCACACTTAACCGAGGCACACTTAACCGAGGCACACTTAACCAAAGCACACTTAACCAAAGCACACTTAACTGAGGCACGCTTAACCAAAGCACACTTAACCAAAGTACTCTTAACCAAAGCACACTTAACCAAAGCACACTTAACCAAAGCACTCTTAACCAAAGCACACTTAACCAAAGCACACTCACTTAACCAAAGCACACTTACCCAAAGCACACTTAACCGAGGCACACTTAACCAAAGCACACTTAACCAAAGCACACTTAACCAAAGTACTCTTAACCAAAGCACACTTAACTGAGGCACACTTAACCAAAGCACACTTAACCAAAGCACACTTAACTGAGGCACACTTAACCAAAGCACACTCACTTAACCAAAGCACACTCACTTAACCAAAGCACACTTAACCAAAGTACTCTTAACCAAAGCACACTTAACTGAGGCACACTTAACCAAAGTACTCTTAATCAAAGCACACTTAACCAAAGCACACTTAACTGAGGCACACTTAACCAAAGCACACTTAACCAAAGCACACTCACTTAACCAAAGCACACTTAACCGAGGCACACTTAACCAAAGCACACTTAACCGAGGCACACTTAACCAAAGCACACTTAACCAAAGTACTCTTAACCAAAGTACACTTATATGAGGCACACTTAACCAAAGTACACTCCACCAAAGCACACTTAACCAAAGCACACTCACTTAACCAAAGCACACTTAACCAAAGCACACTTAACCGAGGCACACTTAACCGAGGCACACTTAACCAAAGTACTCTTAACCAAAGCACACTTAACCAAAGTACTCTTAACCAAAGCACTCTTAACCAAAGTACTCTTAACCAAAGCACACTTAACCAAAGTACTCTTAACCAAAGCACACTTAACCAAAGTACTCTTAACCAAAGCACACTCACTTAACCAAAGCACACTTAACTGAGGCACACTTAACCTAAGCACACTTACCCAAAGCACACTTAACTAAAGCACATTTAACTGAAGAAAACTTAACTAAAACACTTAACCGAAACACACTTAACCGAAGCACACTTAAATGAAGCACACTTAAATGAAGCACACTAAACTGAAGCACACTTAAATGAAGTACACTTAACCGAAGCACACTTAACTGAAGCACACTAAACCGAAGCACACTTAAATGAAGCACACTTAACTGAAGCACACTAAACCGTAGCACACTTAACCGAAGCACACTTAACTGAAGCACACTTAACTGAAGCACACTAAACCATAGCACACTTAACTGAAGCACACTTAAATGAAGCACACTTAATTGTAGCACGTTTCAGTGAACCACTAATCTGAAGTGCACTAAACTGAAGTATTGTTTTTTAAGTCTGTACTTCATGATATTTTAAAATGAATTCACAGAAATAAAGCTAAAATCTTTTAGCTAGTAATAGTCTCCTGTATTTTTTTGTGATGCTGAACTCACCATGTGACTTTACCTCTGCACAGACATGTAAAGAAATGGAGGTAACAGTAAAAGTATTGTGGTTAAGGTTTAATCCATCAAAGTCGCTCTGGCTAACTAGAAATCTTGATGTTTTTAATCATTTCTGCTTAGCTGAGTTTCTCACAGGAATCTAATATCAGCTCATAGTTTCACACGATCAATAGAGATCTCGTAGTGAAAACGAAGGCAGCCCCAAACCACACACACCGTGGCCTCCGTTCTCTCTCTCTATTCCCGTGCTGTGGAATTATGGGTAATGACTCAGGACAAATGCCGAGGATGGAGCGAGAGCGAGCGGGTTTCAGCGCCGATCCTCATTACCTCGGCCTTTTTATCGATCTCGTCTGGCTTCGACAGCTCTGAGAAGAAAAAAAAAAAACCACAAAGAACTCTTTCACCTCACCTTGCGCAATCACTTGCCACTGATGGTTACTATAGCGACAGACGGTTCGATCCAAGCCGCAGCCCGACACTGCGAACTAATGAAAGGCGCCGCTCGTTTTCACAAGACGTGTTTATCCCCAACACTCCGACTTTAGTCCATCACGTATGAAACGCTCACACGGCTTCTGTCTCTGATAGTTTACTTTATTTGTCTGGATGAGATCTGATCGCTGCGGGAGAGACGCTGACTCTGCAGATCTGTAGATACAAAACCTCACACAAAACATCAAAATCATCAATACTGAAGAAATCTGTGGAAACACATCAGCTTCCTGCATGTCCACATATATTGCTGTAACGGGGTGTGTATTGGACATATTGTGTAACTGGGCAGCTTTTGCACAACACACACTCTCAGCCTTTATACTCACACTGGTTAAATCCTCAGCAGCTTGCTGTTAGTGCAGCGGTAAGCAGTTTTATTAGAAGTTTAATAGAGTAATATTTTCTATTTATACTCAAGTCATAAAAAGATATGATGTAGTCTTAAGTACATGGTTTACATGCTAATGTGTTACACTGCTAGTGCATACACACACACACACACACACATACACATGCATACTGTTCATACATACATACATGCACGGCTAGCTGATCGTTTTCATAGTGATTGTTACACCACTTAGCACTAAACAGCTAGCTGTGCCACGAGCTAAAATATTTTCTGTGACAGTTTTTAGCCAGGTATTGTGTACATAATCACTTTATCATCACTACAGTAAGTTGCTTTCGGCTGCTCCCTGTTCGGGGTCGCCACAGCGGACCAACTGGTCCGCACAACAACTTGGCAAATATTTTACGCCGGATGCCCTTCCTGACGCAACCCTCCCATTTTTCCGGGCTTGGGACCGGCACTGCATCCAGTGGCTGGGGTTGAGGCATTGGCTGGGAATCGAACCCGGGCCTTCCGCATGATAGGCCAGAAACCTACCACTGAGCCACCAATGCCTCATCAGCACTACAGTACAGTTTTTAAATAATTACTGAATCTCTGACTGTGTTAATGTTCAGTATCCATCACCTCACTGATTAGATTTCGTGTAGCCGCTAGTTCTCCTCAGATATGTAGCTAGTTCACCTCAGATATATAGATAGTTCTCCTCAGATATGTAACTAGTTCACCTCAGATATGTAGCTAGTTCTCCTCAGATATGTAGCTAGTTCTCCTCAGATATGTAGCTAGTTCTCCTCAGATATGTAGCTAGTTCGCCTCAGATATGTAGCTAGTTCTCCTCAGATATGTAGCGAATTCTCCTCAGATATGTAACTAGTTCTCCTCAGATATGTAACTAGTTCGCCTCAGATATGTAGCTAGTTCGCCTCAGATATGTAGCTAGTTCGCCTCAGATATGTAGCTAGTTCGCCTCAGATATGTAGCTAGTTCGCCTCAGATATGTAGCTAGTTCTCCTCAGATATGTAGCTAGTTCTCCTCAGATATGTAGCTAGTTCACCTCAGATATGTAGCTAGTTCACCTCAGATATGTAGCTAGTTCACCTCAGATATGTAGCTAGTTCTCCTCAGATATGTAGCTAGTTCACCTCAGATATGTAGCGAATTCTCCTTAGATATGTAGCTAGTTCTCCTCAGATATGTAGCTAGTTCTCCTCAGATATGTAGCTAGTTCTCCTCAGATATGTAGCTAGTTCTTCTCAGATATGTAGCTAGTTCCCTCAGATATGTAGCTAGTTCCCTCAGATATGTAGCTAGTTCCCTCAGATATGTAGCTAGTTCCCTCAGATATGTAGCTAGTTCTCCTCAGATATGTAGCTAGTTCTCCTCAGATATGTAGCATTCCCTCAGATATGTACTAGTTCCCTCAGATATGTAGCAATTCTCCTCAGATATGTAGTAGTTCTCCTCAGATATGTAGCTAGTTCTCCTCAGATATGTAGCTATTCTCCTCAGATATGTAGTAGTTCCCTCAGATATGTAGCTAGTTCCCTCAGATATGTAGCTAGTTCCCTCAGATATGTAGCTAGTTCACCTCAGATATGTAGCTAGTTCCCTCAGATATGTAGCTAGTTCCCTCAGATATGTAGCTAGTTCCCTCAGATATGTAGCTAGTTCCCTCAGATATGTAGCTAGTTCCCTCAGATATGTAGCTAGTTCGCCTCAGATATGTACTAGTTCCCTCAGATATGTAGCTAGTTCTCCTCAGATATGTAGCTAGTTCTCCTCAGATATTAGCTAGTTCCCTCAGATATGTAGCTAGTTCCCTCAGATATGTAGCTAGTTCACCTCAGATATGTAGCTAGTTCACCTCAGATATGTAGCTAGTTCACCTCAGATATGTAGCTAGTTCCCTCAGATATGTAGCTAGTTCTCCTCAGATATGTAGCATTCCCTCAGATATGTACTAGTTCCCTCAGATATGTAGCTAGTTCCCTCAGATATGTAGCTAGTTCTCCTCAGATATGTAGCTAGTTCTCCTCAGATATGTAGCATTCCCTCAGATATGTAGCTAGTTCCCTCAGATATGTAGCATTCTCCTCAGATATGTAGCTAGTTCCCTCAGATATTAGTAGTTCTCCCAGATATGTAGCTAGTTCTCCTCAGATATGTAGCTAGTTCCCTCAGATATGTAGCTAGTTCTCCTCAGATATGTAGCTAGTTCCCTCAGATATGTAGCTAGTTCTCCTCAGATATGTAACTAGTTCCCTCAGATATGTAGCTAGTTCTCCTCAGATAAAAAAAAAAAAGATATGTAGCTATTCTCCTCAGATATGTAACTAGTTCTCCTCAGATATGTAGCTAGTTCTCCTCAGATATGTAGCTATTCTCCTCAGATATGTAGCTAGTTCCCTCAGATATGTAGCTATTCTCCTCAGATATTAGCTATTCTCCTCAGATATGTAGCTAGTTCTCCTCAGATATGTAGCTAGTTCACCTCAGATATGTAGCGAATTCTCCTCAGATATGTAACTAGTTCACCTCAGATATGTAGCAATTCTCCTCAGATATGTAACTAGTTCACCTCAGATATGTAGCTAGTTCTCCTCAGATATGTAGCTAGTTCCCTCAGATATGTAGCTAGTTCCCTCAGATATGTAGCTAGTTCCCTCAGATATGTAGCTAGTTCCCTCAGATATGTAGCTAGTTCCCTCAGATATGTAGCTCTCCTCAGATATGTAGCTAGTTCTCCTCAGATATGTAGCTAGTTCCCTCAGATATGTAGCTAGTTCACCTCAGATATGTAGCTAGTTCACCTCAGATATGTAGCTAGTTCTCCTCAGATATGTAGCTAGTTCACCTCAGATATGTAGCTAGTTCTCCTCAGATATGTAGCTAGTTCTCCTCAGATATGTAGCTAGTTCGCCTCAGATATGTAGCTAGTTCTCCTCAGATATGTAGCTAGTTCTCCTCAGATATGTAGCTAGTTCGCCTCAGATATGTAGCTAGTTCTCCTCAGATATGTAGCTAGTTCTCCTCAGATATGTAGCTAGTTCCCTCAGATATGTAGCGAATTCTCCTCAGATATGTAGCTAGTTCTCCTCAGATATGTAGCTAGTTCTCCTCAGATATGTAGCTAGTTCGCCTCAGATATGTAGCTAGTTCTCCTCAGATATGTAGCTAGTTCGCCTCAGATATGTAGCTAGTTCCCTCAGATATGTAGCTAGTTCCCTCAGATATGTAGCTAGTTCTCCTCAGATATGTAGCTAGTTCTCCTCAGATATGTAGCTAGTTCTCCTCAGATATGTAGCTAGTTCTCCTCAGATATGTAGCTAGTTCTCCTCAGATATGTAGCTAGTTCTCCTCAGATATGTAGCTAGTTCTCCTCAGATATGTAGCTAGTTCTCCTCAGATATGTAGCTAGTTCTCCTCAGATATGTAGCTAGTTCTCCTCAGATATGTAGCGAATTCTCCTCAGATATGTAGCTAGTTCACCTCAGATATGTAGCTAGTTCTCCTCAGATATGTAGCTAGTTCTCCTCAGATATGTAGCTAGTTCTCCTCAGATATGTAGCTAGTTCTCCTCAGATATGTAGCTAGTTCTCCTCAGATATGTAGCTAGTTCTCCTCAGATATGTAGCTAGTTCACCTCAGATATGTAGCTAGTTCTCCTCAGATATGTAGCTAGTTCCCTCAGATATGTAGCTAGTTCTCCTCAGATATGTAGCTAGTTCCCTCAGATATGTAGCTAGTTCCCTCAGATATGTAGCTAGTTCTCCTCAGATATGTAGCTAGTTCTCCTCAGATATGTAGCTAGTTCTCCTCAGATATGTAGCTAGTTCCCTCAGATATGTAGCTAGTTCACCTCAGATATGTAGCTAGTTCACCTCAGATATGTAGCTAGTTCACCTCAGATATGTAGCTAGTTCTCCTCAGATATGTAGCATTCTCCTCAGATATGTAGCTAGTTCTCCTCAGATATGTAGCTAGTTCCCTCAGATATGTAGCTAGTTCCCTCCCCCCCCCCCCCCCCCCCCCCCCCCCCCCCCAAAAAAAAAAAAAAAAAAAAAAAAAAAAAAAAAAAAAAGTAGCTAGTTCCCTCAGATATGTAGCTAGTTCTCCTCAGATATGTAGCTAGTTCGCCTCAGATATGTAGCTAGTTCTCCTCAGATATGTAGCTAGTTCGCCTCAGATATGTAGCTAGTTCGCCTCAGATATGTAGCTAGTTCTCCTCAGATATGTAGCTAGTTCTCCTCAGATATGTAGCTAGTTCGCCTCAGATATGTAGCTAGTTCTCCTCAGATATGTAGCTAGTTCTCCTCAGATATGTAGCTAGTTCTCCTCAGATATGTAGCTAGTTCTCCTCAGATATGTAGCTAGTTCTCCTCAGATATGTAGCTAGTTCTCCTCAGATATGTAGCTAGTTCTCCTCAGATATGTAGCTAGTTCCCTCAGATATGTAGCTAGTTCTCCTCAGATATGTAGCTAGTTCTCCTCAGATATGTAGCTAGTTCTCCTCAGATATGTAGCTAGTTCTCCTCAGATATGTAGCTAGTTCTCCTCAGATATGTAGCTAGTTCCCTCAGATATGTAGCTAGTTCTCCTCAGATATGTAGCTAGTTCACCTCAGATATGTAGCTAGTTCTCCTCAGATATGTAGCTAGTTCGCCTCAGATATGTAGCTAGTTCGCCTCAGATATGTAGCTAGTTCGCCTCAGATATGTAGCTAGTTCGCCTCAGATATGTAGCTAGTTCTCCTCAGATATGTAGCTAGTTCTCCTCAGATATGTAGCTAGTTCTCCTCAGATATGTAGCTAGTTCTCCTCAGATATGTAGCTAGTTCACCTCAGATATGTAGCTAGTTCTCCTCAGATATGTAGCTAGTTCTCCTCAGATATGTAGCTAGTTCTCCTCAGATATGTAGCTAGTTCTCCTCAGACGTTCTAATTCAACCAAATAGTCCTAACACATGATTTGCATCAGTTATTTCACAGTATAAATAATACTAATAACATCTTCATCAACTTTTGTTTTTTTTACCTCAGTTTTCATTTGGTGCATTTGTTGTTGTTTTTTTGGCGAGGTAAAATGTATCAGCATGTCCACTCGCCTGCGTGTTGATTCTTTGATTCGGATTTGATTCAGAATTTTGAGTTGCTAAAGGTTAGGAGTCGATTCACAGAGCTGAGGAGTTGTTTCTGTGATTGAACAGCAGGTTGAAATGAATCTGATTCTTGAGTGTTTGAACCAAACCAGTTCAAACTAAAAGTTAAAGTAAACTAAATTTACTTTTGAAAAATCTTGGGTACATGCAAAGAATTGCTGTAAAGAAAATATGCCTTTAATAATAATTACATTAAACTTTTCTGCGGAAATAAAGCAAATACAGGCAACATTTTCTTGTGAGTAAAAGTGAGAAGTCTCAGCTCAGACATTCACACTTGCTTCTTCTTCTTTGCTATGTTGACTACATGAATGACCAATGAGATTGATGTGATTTAATTTGCCGGCTCATTAACAGCTACAAGACCTTGAGCCAGAGAGGAGAAAGTCATTAGCTTTTTTCCTCTGACACTTAAACAGAAGCCTCTTCATCGACAGGCCGAGCGCTTCCTGTGGCTGGTATTAAAGGCCACCTGGCTGTCAGGTTTACAGGGTCCAGTGAGCGAGCTGTCCACAGGTATTGAGCCAAGCTAAAAGCAGCAGCGGAAACAGGTCTCTTCAGTAGCACCTGATGACGGCTGGCTACGGAGAGCTCGTTAAACAACCAAACACAGAGGCTGGGATGTGTTTGGGTTCACTGCTCGATTCAACTGCAAGTGTAACAAGTAGCTGCCGCTTCATTCATCCCCGGTGTTGACCGCCGGAGGATGGGCTCTGTCTCTTTACTCTCACACACCTTCACCAGGAAGTGTTTCTTTAACATGTTTGCCGTTTGAATGCTGTCAAAGCCGGGCATTTCTCAAACTCATGAGTAACCGCAGGAAAGCATGTCACTGCAACATTCTTGCTCAGACACTCATCCCTCAGTCAGGGGTCCGTCACGTCACGTCACGTCTGCACGCCGCCATGGGCTTTACGGAATTAACCTCGGCTTTCTGGCGAACATGTGCGAGTTTACTTTGTGCCAGACGGATCTGACAGCTGTCCATCAAAACAGAGCAAAATCACAAATGTGTGAATCTCACAGATGATGTTATGAGGTCAAAAATGATTATGGAAGGAGTCTCCAGTGTCAGCGCTGTGTAACAGTCAGAGGTGAAGCTGGAACTTTACATTTCCCACATCTTCTGTGCGTCTAGTTTCATGAACATTAAATGTAACTATAAACGGATAAAAACAAGACATGACGTGCTATTATAAATAAAAAGTTTGATAGAGGAATAAAACACTCAGGGACTCTGAAAATAATCAGCTTCATCACACCATCCTGTAACACACACACAGTTTATTACTTCTATAATGAACACATCCCTCTTTAAATCCACAATACATTAGAAATGTTTAACATGTATAACTCTGATTGGAGTTTCTATAAAATGAGATTTATGTAAAGAGGGTATGTTTTTTTTGCCCAGCTGCTGGCTTTCTGCCCTCCCCGAGCGGTGTGTTGGTGATGCTTTGCTCACTTACACACAAATTTTGTGGAACCAATGCAAGTCCAAACAGGGAAGGTGTTATGAATTCAGAGTTCATTCCTTTTATGTGACGGGAATCAGGGAGGAAAAATTATTTCTAAAGGGTGTGAAAAGAAGAAACATCAGGCCACACAAACAGAGAGAGAGAGAGAGAGAGATATGTTTTCACCTCCCAGGAGCTACATTTTTTAATTGTTTAATTTCTGGAAAGCATCTCAGCCTCCTGGTGGGCTTCAGAAACCGAGAACTGCTCTGGGATCAGCTTCAGTTTTTACTATATGAATGAACACAGTTATAGGAATAGAGAAGAACTGATCTGAGATCTGGGGGGCACGGTGGCTTAGTGGTTAGCACGTTTGCTTCACACCTCCAGGGTTGGGGGTTCGATTCCCGCCTCTGCTGCGCGCACACGTGTGCGCGTGTGTGCGTGCGCGCGTGTGTGCGTGTGCGCGTGTGCGCGTGTGTGCGTGTGCGTGTGTGTGTGTGGAGTTTGCATGTTCTCCCCGTGCCTCGGGGGTTTCCTCCGGGTACTCCGGTTTCCTCCCCCGGTCCAAAGACATGCATCGTAGGTTGATTGGCATCTCTAAATTGTCCGTAGTGTGTGATTGTCTGAGTGAATGAGAGTGTGTGTGTGCCCTGCGATGGGTTGGCACTCCATCCAGGGTGTATCCTGCCTTGATGCGCAATGACGCCTGAGATAGGCACAGGCTCCCCGTGACCCGAGTGTAGATCGGATAAGCGGTACACAATGAATGAATGAATGATCTGAGACACACACGCACACACGTTGCATGCTATACGGTGAGCCGCACACGTACACTTCTCAGCCCTTGTTATCTAATGACATCGTTAGATATAAACCTTTCTCAAACCTTTCTCTGCGTACGTTTTGTTTAAGAAATCATTAACTCCTGTGTTTTTCCTGCAAACCTCTGCTTTCTGTGTGCTAGATTTGCTTATTTATTTCAAAAAACACATTTTAGTTCAATTATATTGGACTTGAGATAATTTGAGCTACATTTTTACACTGAGTCGAGTAACTCTCAATATGGCGGCAAGTCCCGCCCCTCAGTCAGAAGAACCTATCACCTTACTGGCAAAAATGATGCTGATTAAGACCGTAGGATTCTCCCAGGCTTTGACATATGCTCATTAAAACAAAATGAGATCATTAGCTAGCATCGAGCTAGCAGCGTCACAAACTGGGTCACATGCTAACAGAGTAACAAACACAGAGCCACATTTCCTTCTAACAGACGAGCCGGGAGGAAGAGTTAGCATGAATTTGTTGTATAATGCTAATCAGTTTCAACTAGCTCTCCAACACTTTTAGACAAAATGGTAGTCGCTGTTTTTTGGCTGAACTAATCCTTTAAGCCTACCGTCTGCTCCTGTAGGCTAGCTGCTGACTTACACGAGAGCGCCAATGGTTTGGAGAAAGTCCCATGATGACAACGAGTGTGTTGAGTAAAGCTCTAGTCAGCACTCAGGACCTTATAGCCTCAGACAAATTTTAAGAATGAGACTCGAACTCGTGCGCGATAAAAACCTGGAAGTGCGTTATTTTCCTATAAAAGCAAGTGATTTATTCCTCTTAGAGAACAGAGATTTGCCAACAAATGTGATTTTTACATTTTTACACTTTTACAAACTGCTGAGAATGGAGACTCCATCAACATCTCCATCTTAACTATGTTAGAATATATACATTAAAGTATACTTTATACTTTAATAATACTTTATTTTAGTCAGTGTGCATTTATATGCCTTACTTTATCGTTAAAGGTCAAGAGAGGGACAAAAGATGAGTATCGGTTCCACCCCAGTGACTGGGCACAGGCTAGTACAGGGATGTCGACCAACCAAAACTATTTAACTGAACTGAAAGATAATTACTCATGACTAAAAACTTAGCTACTGACAAAATGTGCTGATGATGTAATTCTTCATTAGCAGGATAAGTATTTGCTGCTGTATCCATCACCCATGGAGTGAATCCAACCTCAAATCTACAGCTTTCATTTGCTTAAAATTCCTGAGGATGGTAAGTATTGTGTAGATTCACAACATAAAGTCCATTTTAGTGCCACATTATAACACTAGAAAAGTCTTAAGGGGTGAATACTTATGCAAAGTGTTGATGTGTTTATTAAGTGAAACATGTTGAGTCCAGTTGTGTTTCAGATCAGTGCTGATCTCTGAGAAGATGTAGGAGGAGGTGCTGATGTGACTGACCCACTGGACCCTGGACCAGGTGTAATGTGACCTGGTAACTGGTTTGTTTCAGGTAAAGAGGATTTGAGGATCTGAGCAGTGTGCATGTGACTCACCTGCACCTCTGTGATGATCTCACACTGTTACAGTAGAGTTACAGGTCGGAGTGTGTGAAGTGTTTTCAGCCAATGAGCTGTCACTGCACTCGCTCTCTCTCTCTCACACACACACACACACACACCCTCTCCTCCAGCATCCCAAATACACTCCAGCGCACAGACCCGGTGAGAGCCGCTTCCTGCACCTGCTCTGCGAGAGCGCACACGCGGACACAGAGACGGACGCGCGCATACACGCACACGGCAGAGCAGGCGCGACAAAACGTGAAAAGCTGGAGGCGGCAGCGCAGGTGTCGTGGCATCATCGGTGAATGATCTGAAGCTCACAGACGCACAGGAGGCAGACATGGACCTGACGCTGCTGCTCCGGAAGCTGGCGCTCGTCTCGTCCGTGTGCGTGCTGCTGGCCGGTTGCGCGCGCGCCTGCGGTCCGGGCCGGGGCTACGGCAAGCGCAGGAACCCGAAGAGACTGACCCCGCTCGCCTACAAGCAGTTCATCCCTAACGTGGCGGAGAAGACGCTGGGAGCGAGCGGGAAGTACGAGGGCAAAATTACGCGCAACTCGGAGCGCTTCAAGGAGCTCACACCGAACTACAACCCTGACATCATCTTCAAGGACGAGGAGAACACCAACGCAGACCGACTCATGACCCAGGTACAGGGCGGGGCGGGGGCGACCTTTATTTATTAATAAGTTTGGATTTTATAAAGTGTGAGTTTTCGGTGGTGGTGGTGGTGGTGGTGGTGGGGGGGGGGGGGGGGGGCGATATGCAAAGTGCCGCTGGATGATCAAGAAATAAATAAACAAATATATTACAAATTAAATGTAAAAAGTCTCCACTCTGACGTCTAGCCAAAAGATGAACGACGAAAATAATAAATAAATACATTTTTATACCTATTTCCATTTTTAAAATACTTTTTAGTTTATTATATATTCGTTATTAGTCAGTATTTTATAAATAATTCTTTCAAATTAAATCTCAGCTAAAAGAAGTTCTCTTCTGTTCATTTCTTTATTTATTTGTTTATTGATGCGTTATTTTGTGTTCATACTCTGTAAACTGACCTTAAGGGTTAGAAATGCTGTAGGGTAGATCAATCAATCAATCAATCAATCAATCAATCAATCAGTGTTCAGAGAATGTAAACTTTCATCTAGATCTTATAACTTAATAAATCGGATAATAAACTAAATAAAATTAGGCAGAACTGCTGCTAATATGATCTAAACATGTCAAACTCACATGCTATTTGTCTCTAAAATGATTCCAGAAAACAGACATGATGGATAAATAATAATAATAATAATAATAATAATAATAATAATAATAATTAAAAAGTTAAATAGTCTCTGAATAAATGAACCTGAGCTGTGATCAGCTCAGGTTAAACACAGGAGATTTGAAGCGTATATATCTGTGATAGAGTTTCATATCGATATATAAAGATTTCCATACGCAGGTTTGTTCAGGTAACAACGACACATCCATCATAACGAGCTGCGCTTGAGGCAGGTACGAATCACAGGACACTTACGGGTTATTGTGTAATGAGGCCAGTATCAGGCGTGACCACTTCTCTCTCTCTCTCTCTGATCTGGAGATCGTTTTCGTGAATCACAGCAGTGTGTTGAGTTTAAACTGCAGAGTTTAAAGCATGTCTGTTTCTGTTTATCTCAGACATTTATACAAAACACAGAGGCTTAAATAAACAAGAAACCCTCTAGAGAATAAACTCTATAGGAATATGATGAATTGTGGAGCAGTTGAACAGTGTACATCAAACTGGGACTGTAACATTATAATGACTCGGTGAAGAAACTAAAACTAAACTAAAACTCTACACTTGAATGAAAAATACATCCTCAGAATAAAAAGATAACATGATCTAAACAAAAACAGATATTAAAATGACGAGATGGCTACTAAAGCTCCAGCACCAGGACTGAGGTCCTGCAAGATAAAGAAGAACAAACCAGGTCTGAAGAGGCAGCCTGTGATAAAGCTCACGGAAAAATGTGGCTCTTTCATTCATCCATTCATCCGTCCATCCTCAGTGACTGCTGGTCAGTGCCGCTGCAGTTTAATTTCAGCCACTAATTTTTATATTTTGGGAAACACTACCAACTAAATTAATCAGAAAACAGTGCAGACAATCTTCTGCCCCTTATATAAGTGCACTACACAGGGTAGTGGGAACTTATAATTAAGTGCTCTTGAATATAAAGTAATGAGCCACTTTCCAGTTCCTCTTCCTGTCCCCTAGACCCTACAAAGGGTGTTAAATATAAGCTGATAAAAGGGATATGGGGCAGTTAGTGGGTTTTAAGTGCACTTGACCTACAGGTTTAAAATAGAAGGCCATTTGAGATATTATCCCTATACAAGTGCACTTGATAGGATATAAGATCACTGTGTTTGTGCCCTAGGATGTGTCCTACATGTCCAGTAGCGAAGTATTTGTGTTCCTGCTCCGTAATCCATATATATTAGGTATTAATCGATCGTTTTTACAGGCATGTGGTGTGGAAAAGATCCAGTTGGCTGCCATTTTGGGATTTAGCTTAATTCTAGATTGGATTTTTTTCAGCTCCATTTAACTTCCCCTACGTTATTGATCAAAGTCTCCATGTGGCACATGACCAAGCTACACTTTACCTCAATAACCCCAAGGCTTGGGGTGTCGTTACCGTAAAATACGACTGCTTACAGAGTTACCGTGAACTCCGCCGCTCATTAGCTGACAAACAGATCATCATCTGAGTTTTTTGGGAACTTTGCCAGAGCTGATGTTAAGCGAATCTGTGTTCATACCGCATTAATCAACCTGCTTCAGAGCTCAGACCAGAGCAGATCAATAACCTTCTGTTCAGGGTGTTCTCACACAGCCGTCTCCGTCTCTCACAGCGATGTAAAGACAAGCTGAACTCGTTGGCCATCTCGGTGATGAACCAGTGGCCAGGGGTCAAGCTACGCGTCACAGAGGCCTGGGACGAAGACGGCAACCATTTCGAAGAGTCTTTACACTACGAGGGCCGAGCGGTGGACATCACGACCTCGGACAGAGACAAGAGCAAGTACGGGATGCTGTCGAGACTCGCCGTGGAGGCCGGATTCGACTGGGTTTATTACGAATCCAAAGCACACATACACTGCTCCGTCAAAGCAGGTGGGAAACGACTCAACCTCACCTCTTCATTTCTCTTCATATACTGAAAATAATTTAATTAGCTGCTAATCTAGGGGGCGCTGTCATTTCCTCACCTCTGGCTTTCACTGTATTACATTTGTAAAATATTAATAAACTTAATTATTAAATTAAAATGGAGCTTGAAGATAGAATAAAAGCCCATCTCACTCAAACACCACAATATTGCAATAAAATCTCTAAAACAGTGTCATCATCTCTGTGTGATGTATACGCTGTTTTCTACTACATGGCATTTTAAAAAATAAGAAATGATTTCAGCTCCACCGTGACGTGCAGTCGGTGTTTAGAGAGGACCGAAATCGCACGTGTCCTGAACCGCATCACCGAAGCCGTGTGTGATTTAATGCAGAAATAATCATCAGTTTTTATTCAGTCTTCAAAAATGGCATTTTATCATTTCACAACTTTTAGCAATTTTAGAAGATTGCTCTTTTTCACCTGCAGCTTTTAACACTCACGTATCTGAACATTAAATCCTTTATTTATTTATTTATTTTCAAAATGTTTATTTTGAATTCCAAAACCAAAAAAATGGCATACATTTAATTCAGTTTTTAATCACATTTACACAAAGAATTAAAAGAAGACAGACATCAATAACAAGATAAATAAAAAGAAATGAATAAAGTAGGACGAGTGTGTGATTGTGCAGGTTTGATCATGTTGGTGTCAGAAGCCTGAACCGTACGGAAGTTTAAAGAAAACAGATTTGCGATTTCTTTTATACTGTTTTTGGGAGAATGAAACCGTTTTTTTCCCCTCTGCGTTTATTCCTCACTGTCCGCTTGGCAGCTCGAGCGACTGGCTTCATTCCTGCTCATGTATTCACAGAGAGAATCGGGGATTAAGGCACAGATTTCTGGTGTGTGTCAATCAACACACATCTGCTAGGCGATTATAATACAAATGCCTGGCGTGAGGCCTGTTTGCTCTGAGCTGTGTATTGCAGTCAGCGTTTGTGTGTGTGTGTGTGTGCACCTGAGCAAACAGTCACACAAGACTTTTGAAACAAACACCTAAATAAACGAGCTGGGACGGAGCTGGAGCAGCCTGCAGACTCCATTAGAATGACAAAACGCCTCCTGCTTTTCAATTAGCGCTCCATAAGCAGCCACTGCGTCTCACAACACAAACATTTACATCACAACTGCGTATTGTGCGGCCGTAACACACCTGACCCGAGCCGACACCACAAGATTATAAAACCGCCGTCTGTCTCTCCGTAAGAAACCGCTCCGAATCTGTTTTTAAATCCACACACAGACACAGCAGCCATTTTAAATGAGTGAGTTTTAATTATAACTTCCTGTTCCTGTTTTCACTTCCACTATAACAGCTATAACCTCAGGAACATTAGTAAAAAAGCTTCTTGACTGAAACAGTAAACCTGTGAGACATCTCACAGCTGTATTTGTTTATTTTATCGCTTTTCTTTCACACCAGAAAATTCCGTGGCGGCTAAATCTGGCGGCTGCTTTCCAGGATCCGCTCTGGTCCAGGTCTCGGACGGAAGCACGAAGCGCGTGGAGGATCTGAAGGAAGGAGAGAAGGTTCTCGCAGCAGATGAGCAAGGAAATGCCGTGTACAGCGACTTCATCGCCTTCCTGGACCGGGATGTGACACTGCGCCGGACGTTCCTCGTACTCGAGACGCAGAAGCCGAACGTGACTCTGAGGCTCACGGCGGCGCACCTGGTGTTCGTGCGGGACGATTTAGCTGCCTCGGGGATGGTGGCGAAGTTTGCGAGCGGAGTGAAACCGGGGCAGGAAGTGTTCGTGTGGGAAGGACGAGAACGTCTGAGGAGTGCACGTGTAGAGCGAGTGTACGCGGTGGAGGACAGGGGATCGTTCGCACCGCTCACCGCACATGGGACCATCGTAGTGGACGGCGTGCTAGCATCGTGCTACGCTGCTGTGGAGGCGCACCGCTGGGCACACTGGGCTTTCGTGCCGCTCCGCCTGAGCCACGCTCTCACGCTGACCTCATGGTGGCGCTGGATGATACTGGAATCAAACGCTACCTTGCAGCAAGACGGGATTCACTGGTATCCCAAGATGCTGCTGCACGTCGGAACGTGGCTGCTGGACCAAGACTCTTTCCACCCGCTCGGGATTTCCAGCTCGAGCTGAGACTCACACCACTTACAGGAAGGTTTTAGTCCAAAGTGCAAATTCTGCTAACTACGAACGAGAGCGAACAGACACTGGTTAGCATGGCGTGCTTGGGAAAATCGGTGGCTGTTCACTTCTAAGGCCCAGTCATGCTAGCTTTGCTAGTCGCATCATGCCGCAGATTCGTGAGTAAATTTCTCTGGTTACGTGTGACGTGCTAATTCACAGCATCGCTAACTAACAGAACAGGCTACGTTTACGTTTGAAAAGACGAGCCTTCATATTTTCAAGCATAACAGAAGATGTGCTAGTTTTATCAGGCATGAACGATGTTTTATTTCAGTTTTCCAGCCGTTTTCGTTGCAAATCAGGAGGAAAACCCCAGAGAGTTCTAGGAGACTCTCAGTGGACAGACTGGTCAGTTCCTACACAGTGAAATGATCGGAACTGGATTTCTACAGTCAGCAAAATCCAGAATCTCCTTTAGTTACGGCTAAACGGCTTCAAAATGGACAGTAGACAGTTTTCCCATAAGGAAGAAGTCCTAGCGTCCTTTTATAACGCCCTACAACAGGGTTCTCTGATTAGAAAAAGGTTCGATCGGTTCTTTTAAAAGGTTCTATTAGCATACCAGGAGAGTTCAGGGCTTACACCAGGCTTATTTAAGAAATGTTTTTTTTGTAAGAGTGTTCTTCACTTATCAGACACGGTAACAAGCAAAACCCCTTTATGAGTCTTAAAATGTTCACATATACAATGTGGTCTGCATGAAACCTCAAAGAACCACATCCCAGGAACCTTGGGTTCTATAGAGATTCTGAGCTCTCCTTGGAGCTCTTTCTGTTGTAGGGGTCTAGAGAGAATCTTAAGGGTTCCAGGAGAACTTCTCTGTGACATGCCTGTTCCTCAAACTTCTAGTGCGACTGTGGCTTTATTCAGTGTTAGCATTAGCATAGTGGACTGAAATGTTCTATTCAGTGGCATTAACTAAAAGAAGTGGTTTTGGAGGGAAAATAAATGGGAGTTTTACACTGACGTCACATTTACCTCACATGTGGTCAACTAGAAGATACGGTACACATGCTAGCTAGGCTAATGGACATGTATGAACACCAGATAGCATCATTCACACTGCAGACTGAATAAATCACCACACACTCATCTCAAACTGTGTTAAGTAACTGGATTGTGTGTGTGTGTGTGTGTGTGTATGTTCAGCTAATCAGTATGCATAAACATCCATTACTTGTTAGTGACATTAGCCTAACAGACCGAAGCTAAATGACGGACACGTGAGGAAACGTGTTCTGAAATTCGTGTTGATTAAATGTTTCTCCTTGAATCACGTCTTTAGTGACTCGAGAATCCTGATAACGTGTTTCTTCAAATAATTTATTTGTTTTTGGATCATGCGGGAGCGTAACGACGGGATTCAGGATTCGCGGAGAAGAGACGGAGGAGACGTTAAATTCCTCCGGACGCTGACTGACCGCTCTATTTTACCGGATAGTCTGACTCATAAATTATATTTTTCTACACAGATTTGTACATTAGATTTTTTGGACGGATCTAAACTATTTACAGAATCACATTTCGTTATTTGAAATAGTGAGAGATATAAAAAAAGGTCTTCGCTGTATTTAAAGATAAAGTGTGTAACGGTTTTATTTTGAATGGTATATTTACACCAATAATTGATTTTTTGTTTATTTTTTTTTTCATTTCATGTGTACAAAAATGTAAAAATAAACTATGCTAATGAGGATGCAGTGTCTGATTTCTCTAAACAAACTACAGTAGTCAGATTTTTTACATTTTATTTGAGAGGTTAAAAAAAAACCCTGATGATTAGGTAGAGTCCACTTACGTGTCCCATCATGCACCAGTACACAAAAGGGGCGGGGCATAGAATAGTTCCAAAAGAGTTCCATTAGAATGAATTACATCATCATTAACTTACTGATGTTTTTTTCCTTCTTTGGAAAATCAGAATTTAATCTCAGCGCACTGATCTCTAGTTAAAAGGCCTAAACTTGTTGAGTTTTTCAATAAATTGCTTTTGCGTGTCATTAATTTATCCTCAACGGCGGATTTGTTTCCTCACGACGCTGTAAAATAAATCCAGAAGTCATTTAGTGTGATTATGGAAAACTGCGACATCTGGTGGCTGAGAATATAACTGCACTAAACTGGAGACAGTATATAAACTATAAACGGCACATTTTGCTCACAGATGGAGGAAAAAAACACAAATCAGTTCTTCTGAAAATCTTCTTCTAACTTCTCAATATTTTGCTGTTTCTATTAAAAAGCCCTTAAATACAGTGAAGTGGTTAAGGCTCTGGGTTGTTGATCGGAGGATTGGGGTTCAAGCCCCAGCACCACCAAGCTCCACTGTTGGGCAATTAAGCAAAGCCCTTAACCCTCTCTGCTCCAGGGGGCATTGTATCATAACTGCCCCTGTGCTCTGACCCCAACTTCCTCAGCTGGGATATGCGAAGAAAAGAATTCCACTGTAATGTATGTGTGGTGATAATAAAGGCTTCTTGCCTTCAGTTCTTCTTCAACACAAGCCTAAAACAATAAACATTAACATTCAGTGTTATCACAGGCCAGATGGTTGTGAGTTCAAATCCCACACAGTTACTGAACCGATACCAGCAGGTGATCTGATCTCACTGCAGAGCCACTGCCCACTGCCCCAGTCATGTCCATCAGCTCTCTTTACACTTCACTCTATTCTTCAGCTCTCCCTCAGAAGGAATTATGAAAGATTTTATGGAGAACCTTAAAGCAGAGCTTTTTATCAGAAAGAGTTCCAAGTGAAACATTTTAATTCCTCATGATAGAAGCCAAGAACTCAATGATCTGACGAATCCTTAAAGAATCAATAAGAGTGCACCAAGCACAGAGACAATCAAATCCCTAAAAACAGTTCTTTAAGGGTTCTTTAATCCAGTGTGATCTCTAGGGGAAGCCTTAAACATGTCCTGCTCTGGTCCAACTCAATCCATTTCATAAACCAAGAACCCTTAACTAAGGGAAGGAACCTGTGAACAGACCGGAGAGAACTCTTAAAGGTTCTGCATAGAACCTGCAACAGACTGTTTACCTATCAGAAAAACTCAGCACAATGCACTTCAATAGGGTTCCCTGATTAGAAGAAAAGGTTCCAGTGGTTCTTGTAAAAGGTTAAAAGGTTCTATTAATGTACCAGAAGAGTTCTGGTGTAAAGGTAAAGGTGGCTGGATAATAAATATCCAGTGAAGCCTTAATGAAACCCCCACGAACCACGCACCAGGTACCAAGGGTTCTGTAGAGATTCTGAGTTTCTCCTTGGAACCCTTTCTGTTGTAGGGGTCTAGAGAGAATGTTAAGGGTTCCATGAGAGAGTTTTTAAAATCTGTATGTTCCTCACCCACACACAGAGCTGTCAGAGGAGTGTGTGTGTGTGTGTGTGTGTGTAAAGCAGTTTGGGTTCTTCAGCACAAAGCCATCGCTGAGTGATGCAGACATGTAGAAGTAAACAGTGCTGAGCTTTTCTCTCTATCTCTCTCTCTCTCACACACACACACACACACGACCTCAAGCTCGCAGGGTGAAACTCAAATTGCTTAATGAGCAGCGTAAGCAACGGAGCTTTAAACACTGTTGCAACACGGATCGACATTCCAGCGGCTCCGCGCTTTAGAGCCGAGCCGCGCTGTTGACTCTGTGCGGTTCAGACATGCTGGAGGACACAAAAGCAGGAGAGAGAGAAGACGGAGGGACGACCTGCACCACAAAAAACCCTGCTGAGGAAACATTCCAAGGCAGCAGGAAAACAAACTTGGCCCTAATCCCTTCACCGGTCCGCACTCGGCCGGATTAGAATAGCACCACTCTGGGTAAATGTTGACATTCCGCAGGGTGGAGAGGCTTCGGGGTCTCGGAAAAAAATTTCCAAAAGAAACGTCTGATCCGTAAACAAACAAGCCGCAGCACAAGAGATGAATCAGGTGTGCTCGATTTTAGATGCAGTGAACCTGCAACTTTTTTTTAGCTTATACAAACAGAAACCAGTGATATATAACTAAGAAACACTCTGTGTGTGTGTGTGAGAGAGAGAGAGGGAGAGAGAGAGCGAGAGAGAGAGAGGGGGGGGGGTGTTATAATGAAATTATTAGCGAGGAACAAGAATTACTTGTTTTAATTACTAATCATCACACCTTTCATCCATTTATGGTTCCATTTAAATATTTTAACAGCAGCAATAATCACTGGTTTCCTCAACAGCCTCTCTTCACTCTGAAAAACTGCAAAGAAGTGTCAGCTCCTCTGTCCTGACGATGTGGGGAAAGCTTTACCTCTGACTCTGACATGCAGCATGCATCACACAGGTTAATTATTTTTGTTGATTTTCTATTAGAGAAATGATAAGTAATTAGGATACTGAAAGTATTTGTAAATTATTTATACACTTATAATTATTAATACACCTTATTTATGCATTTGTAATTCATTAAAATCATTTTTAAAATGATCAGAAATAACGCAGCAGTTTTACTGACTTCGGTTCTCAGATCAGACACTAGGGGGCGACATTTCCCGCAAAATGCGACGAAATTTTATTGAAGGGAATTAAATTAACGCTAATTAAGTAGCACTTAGCAATAATAATAATAATAATAATAATAATAATAATAATAATAATAATAATAGTGTTTAGAAGATGAAATTTAAGCCGTTTATTGCCAGATTTTTAGCGTGAACACCTTTAAAACCAACAACTTTAACACATACACACACTACATTTTTATTCTAAACACTTAAAAAGCATTAATCTATAAATGAATAGAAACGCAGTACATGGCGTGTGCCATGGTTCATCGTATCCCAGAATGCTTCATTTCCGTGAAGTTGTTCTGCTTGTCTGATCTTATGATGTTCCTCAGTGAAATGTTCGTACTGAGATGGTTCTGATGGTTCTGATCCACAGTGTCTGGTTCTGCACTCTTCATGAAGCAGAGATCCTGTAAACAATCACAGAAGGTCAATAAACAAAGAAAGAAAAAAAATCAGGTCAATTTTAAAAATGACTAAAATGGATTTATTTATGATTAATTAAATGCAATAAAAGGGGGGGCACGGTGGCTTGGTGGTTAGCACGTTTGCCTCACACCTCCAGGGTTGGGGGCTCGATTCCTGCCTCCGCCATGTGTGTGTGGAGTTTGCATGTTCTCCCCGTGCCTTGGGGGTTTCCGCCGGGTACTCCGGTTTCCTCCCCCGGTCCAAAAACATGCATTGTAGGTTGATTGGCATCGCTAAATTGTCCGTAGTGAATGAGAGTGTGTGTGTGCCCTGTGATGGGTTGGCACTTTATCCAGGGTGTATCCTGCCTTGATGCCCAATGACGCCTGAGATAGGCACAGGCTCTCCATGACCCGAGAATAGATCGGATAAGCGGTACACAATGAATGAATAAATGCAATAAAATAATAAACTTTGTATATATTAGACTTTTCATACATTAAAAACAAAACTACAAAAAATAAATCTTCTTCTTCTTCTTTCGGCTTTTCCCTTCAGGGGTCGCCACAGCGAATCATCTCTCTCCACCTATCCCTATCTTCTGCATCCTCAACCCTTGCACCCACTAGCTTCATATCCTCATTAATTCCATCCATATACCTCCTCTTTGGCCTTCCTCTTTGCCTCCTGCCTGGCAGCTCCATGTCCAACATTCTCCTACCAATATACTCACTGTCCCTCCTCTGAACATGTCCAAACCATCTTAATCTGGCCTCCCTAACTTTGTCCCCCAAACGTCCAACATGAGCTGTCCCTCTGATGTACTCGTTCCTAATCCTGTCCAATCTTGTCACTCCCAAAGAGAACCTCAACATCTTCAGCTCTGCTACCTCGAGCTCTGACTCCTGTCTCTTCCTCAGTGACACTGTCTCTAAACCATACAGCATGGCCGCTCTCACCACTGTCCTGTACACCTTCCCCTTGATTCTCGCTGATATTTTCCTCTCACACAGAACTCCCCACACCTTTCTCCACCCATTCCAACCTGCCTGCACTCGCTTCTTTACCTCTTTCCCACACTCTCCATTACTCTGGACTGTTGACCCCAAGTACTTAAACTCCTGTACCTTCTTCACCTCTTCACCCTGTAACCTTACTGTTCCACTTCCCTCCCTTTCATTCACACACATGTACTCAGTCTTACTACCACTGACCTTCATTCCTCTTCTCTCCAGTGCAAACCTCCACCTCTCCAGGTTTTCCTCCACCTGCTCCCTGCTCTCACTACAGATCACAATGTCATCTGCAAACATCATTGTCCAAGGAGACTCCTGTCTGACCTCCTCTGACAACTGGTCCATCACTATAGCAAACAGGAAGGGGCTCAGAGCCGATCCCTGATGCAGTCCCACCTCCACTTTGAACTCCTCTGTCTGACCTACAGCACACCTCACCACTGTCCTGCTCCTCTCATACATGTCCTGCACCACTCTGACATACTTCTCCGCTACTCCTGACTTCCTCATACAGTACCACAGCTCTTCTCTTGGCACCCTGTCATACGCTTTCTCCAAGTCTACAAACACACAGTGCAACTCCCTCTGACCATCCCTATACTTCTCCATCAAAATCCTCAGAGCAAAAATTGCATCTGTTGTGCTCTTTCTGGGCATGAAGCCATACTGCTGCTCACAAATTTCCACTACCTTCCTTAACCTAGCTTCCACTACTCTTTCCCATACCTTCATTGTATGGCTCATCAACTTTATCCCCCTATAGTTACTGCAACTCTGCACGTCACCCTTATTCTTAAAGATCGGCACTAACACACTTCTTCTCCATTCCTCAGGCATCCTCTCACTCTCTAAAACCCTGTTGAACAAACTAGCTAAAAATTCCACTGCTGCCTCTCCCAGACACTTCCAGACCTCCACCGGGATGTCGTCAGGACCGACTGCCTTCCCACTTTTCATCCTCTTCAAAGCCTTCCTGACTTCATCCTTTCTAATCTTATCTACTTTCTGTTCCACAGAGTTCACCCCTTCTACTCTTTTTTCCCTCTCATTTTCCTCATTCATCAGCTCCTCAAAGTACTCCTTCCATCTCCTCTGTACACTCTCCTCACTTGTGAGCACCCTTCCATCTCTATCCTTAATAACTCTAACTTGCTGCACATCCTTCCCATCTCGATCCCTCTGCCTAGCTAACCTGTACAAGTCCTTCTCTCCTTCTCTAGTGTCTAACCTAGTGTACAACTCGTCATATGCCTTCTGCTTGGCCTTAGACACCTCCCTCTTCACTCTGCGCTGTAACTCCTTGTATTCCTGTCTATTCTCTTCAGTCCTGTCCATGTCCCACTTCTTCTTGGCTAACCTCTTTCTCTGGATACTATCCTGAACTTCCTCATTCCACCACCAAGTCTCCTTATCTTCTTTCCTCCTTCCAGATGACACACCCAGCACCTTTCTCCCTGTCTCCCTGATCACTTCTGCTGTAGTTTCCCAGTCATCTGGCAGCACTACCTGACCACCCAGAGCCTGCCTCAACTTCTGTCTAAATTCCTCACAACATTCCTCCTTTTTCAGCTTCCACCACTTGGTTTTCTTCTCTATCTCTGACCTCTTCTTCTTACAGACCATCAAAGTCATCCTACACACCACCATCCTATGCTGTCTGGCTACACTCTCTCCCACTACCACTTTACAGTCACTAATCTCTTTCAGATTGCCTCTTCTACATAGAATGTAGTCTACCTGTGTTCTCCTACCTCCACTCTTGTAAGTCACTCTATGCTCCTCCCTCTTCTGAAAATAAGTGTTAACCACACCCATGTCCATCCTCTTAGCAAAGTCCACTACCATCTGTCCTTCAAGGTTCCTTTCCTTAACTCCAAACTTGCCCATCACCTCCTCATCACCTGTGTTCCCCTCACCAACATGTCCATTAAAATCCGCTCCTATCACCACTCTCTCACCCGTGGGAATACTCTCCATCACCTCATCTAATTCACTCCAGAATCTCTCTTTCTCCTCTAACTCACAACCTACCTGTGGGGCATAACCACTAACAACATTCAACATCACCCCTTCAATCTCTAACTTCAGACTCATCACCCTGTCTGACACTCTCTTCACCTCCAGAACATTCCTCACAAACTCCTCCTTCAGGACCACACCTACCCCATTTCTCTTACTATCCACACCATAATAAAACAGCTTGAATCCTGCTCCTATATTACGAGCCTTGCTACCCTTCCACCTGGTCTCCTGTACACACAGTATATCCACCTTCCTTCTCTCCATCATATCAGCCAGCTCTCTACCTTTCCCTGTCATAGTACCAACATTCAGAGTTCCTATTCTCAGTCCTACACTCTTACCTTTCCTCTTCTCTCTCTGTCTGTGCACTCTCCTCCCTCCTCTACTTCTTCCACCAACAGTAGCCCAATTTCCACCGGCGCCCTGTAGGTCAACGGCGCCGATGGCGGTCGTTGTTAACCCGGGCCTCGACCGATCCGGTATGAAATTCGTACTGACGATTCGCATGATTAAATTTGGCAATGTTTTACGCCGGATGCCCTTCCTGACGCAACCCTCTCTATTTATCCGGGCTTGGGACCGGCACAGAAGTCACTGGACTGTGACCCCCATGGCTAGATTAAAACTACAAAAAATAAATAAATGCTTATGAACGAACAGATGTTAAGTTCAAAATGTTATAGAGTCTTGAATCTTCATAATCTTCATTAAAGTGTATTTTTGAATAATTAATAAGTTCAGTATTTTATCTGTGAGGTATAAATAATGAGAATAATGACCAGTGAGCAGTGAGATGGAGCTCTGGGTCTCTCTCTCCCTCACTCACACACACACACCTCTATGTCTGTGTATCTGATTGCATGTGTATCTGTATCTGTGTGTGTGTGTGTGTGTGTGTGTGTGCATTTAGTCAGTGTCATTAGCGTTAGTGGAAGTGTCAGTGGTGTAATATGTGTGTGCTCATTAGACACCGCTGAGACGCAGTGTAGCGTGTAATGGACCATCGCTTTAACAATCTGGCTGTGAAGCTGTTCACTTCCTGTACTGTAGCGGCTCTGTGATAAACCCAGCGCTGCAGAGACGCTGTACACTCGCCCCAGCCCCGCACCATATGCTCTGTTAAACACGGTCATGTGACCCACTGCACAGCATATATACACACACACACACACACACACACACACACACACACAGGGGTGGGGGGACAGCATTAAAATGACTTCACGTCAACTCTAATTAACTATTATGATAAAACATTATGAAACATGTGTATGTGTGTGTGTGTGTGTGTGTGTGAGAGAGAGAGAGCGAGACAGAGACTTCTTGTTAGAGCTATGAGTGACTCAAAAACAGATAAAATAAATAAATAAATAAACATTTAATTGCAACTTATTTACCAAATTTTTATTACTAGTTTATTATTAATTCATTATTATTATTAATTATTATAATTGGTTTATGATTAAAATATATTCAAATCAATAGAAATAAAAAACAAATAGCAAAATGTTACCGTATTATTCTATTACAAGACTAATATTAAATATAAGATTAAAATAATTTCAGGAATTTAAAATATAAACATTTATATTAGTAATACAATTGGTAATAATAATAATAATAATAATAATAATAATAATAATAATAATAATAATAATAATAATAATCGGTAGCAGTAACCATTTTACTGTTTTTATTGTTGTTCCTTTTAATTTATTTATTATAAAATATATTATTAACTTTAAGAACTTATTTCTCTAGTGATATTATTCTGCTTAATATATTTGTAATTAAATAAATAAAATATTTGTTGCAAAATTATTTTAATGAGTGCCATTAAATACAAGTAAAATATAGACAATATATAAATAAAATAAAAGCTTAAAATAAACAATAAAAAGGTAGATGAGTAATACTTTTTAAATTATTATTATCAGTCTTATCTGTATCGTTCCTAATAAACAGGTGAGCTCACTATCATTTAGCTAATGTTCAATATTCATGCATGTTCAAAAATCCTCACGTTTTTTAACGGGAATAAAAGTGTAAAAATATTCCTCCTCCATTTATAGTCGTTTCTTAGCCACACCATTCTTTGAGAGGTCGCTCATCATGTTATGAACCTTCACAGAGCATGTGTAATGATTTATAAGACGTTGAGGAGTTTAGTTCTCCCGTGTAATGAGCTCTGATCAATAACACTCCGCACACTGCCCTCTAGTGGACACAGAGCAGAACACACCACTGAGTGGATTTCACAGCAAAAGCAGGATTTTTATTCATTCTACTCAATTATTAGTTTGTTATTTTATGTAAAGCTTTTTAAAATTATTTGTAAAAATAAAAATCAATGGAAAGCTGCTCGAGTGTGTTTGTAAAAGCCGTTTAGGAGCCACTACAGGAGCAGAGGAGGGAAAAAAAATAAAACAAGACAATGTGTTGACATGAGAAGGCTGTAACTCAGACTGTCACTGCTCGAGGGCATGTGGTGATGCGTGCGTGTGTGTGTGTGTGTGTGTGTATGTGTGTGTGTGTGTGTGTGTGTGCATGCATGTTAGCATGGAAGAATCGCTACACTACGTCTCCATATGAAGTCTCTTGACAGCTCCACCATGACAGAAACACAACCAAGCCTATGCGAAGAGAGTTTTAACCAGCGGTGTGTGTGTGTGTGTGTGTGTGTGAGAGAGATCATTCAGCACACAGACAGGTACCATAGATGCCGGTTTGTGTTTCACCTGCAACAGTTTTTCCCTCTCTATTAAAATATTTACTACAAGTTTCTTTCCCATCCTGCACTACAAATGTCTTGTGTTGCCATAGTAACAGCCTAACGTTTTATAACGCATCTCTAATCTAGTCATCGTAATTTACTACAGCTTGAGGATTTGGGACAACCTAAAGGACCGAGAAACCTTCAGACGGACTCCAGCAGCTCAGAAAAGAAAGCCCTTCAACTGACACGGGAACAACAGCCTGACCGAGAGACACACACACACACACACACACAGACACTGACCACCCGCTCGACTGCTCGTCTGTCCATGCTGGCACGAAGCGGGCACTGTCCATCTGGCCTGGTCCAGCGAGCTCACGCAGACGTGACCGATTTAGTTTGCCCTTCTGCCGTCTGGTGATGTTTTAATACAGGCAGGATGTGTGTGTGTGTGTGTGTGTGTGTGTGTGTGTGTGTGTGTGTGTGTGTGGGTAACCAAAAATATTTTTGGAGCCTGGTGATTCTACAAATAAAAAAAGTTATACAGGATAAGACACAGAAATGGTGCCGATACTTTTAACCACATTGAAAAACAAAGACTCAAATTGCAAATAGAAACCCCCTCATCAAATGCAATACCCACCCCTTCTTGGTACATGCAAACCGCTTCTTGGACACATCACACACACACACACACACACACAGCACTGACGCTGAAGACTCCTTCCACACATCACACACACACACACACACACACAGCACTGACGCTGAAGACTCCTTCCACACATCACACACACACAGATACACAGCACTGACACTGGAGACTCCTTCCACACATCACACACACACACACACACACACACACACACACACACACTGATGCACTGCACGGACACTGGAGACTCCTTCCACACATCAAACAGAAACATCTCTTTACATTAAGAAAACTTCAGCGTATCAATGATTTTTTAATCTGTTTATGTGAGCTGACCAAGCTGTTGCTATGGAAACGATAAGGTATCCGAGCGAGTGCATTAATATAAAGCTGCACTACAGTCAGAGCTGCTGTTAGAGAGAATTAATCAACACCTGATCCACCAATCAGAGTCCAGAACTACAAAGAGCTGAAATTGAGTAGTTTGGGATAAATGGTTCGGGATTTATCAAATTAAAAAAGAAAAAAAACAAAAGAAAAGTGAGCCCTCTCCCACCTGTGCTCCTCAGTAAACAGTCAGCGCCTCTTTATCAGCACGTCTCTTTGTTTACTAAGCGTGATGGTCTAGCGGCTCGGCTCTGACACGCCAGCGGGAGACGGCGAGAAAGACGACAAGCAATAAACACGCTGCCTCTTCACCATCACAACGGGGTTCGGATCAAAATAAACACACAAAAGACACACGCGGCTAAGAGGCACACGGCGAAAGACAAGCGTATACACACACACTCACAAAGCCGCGCCTCGTCTCCTCAGGCCGGGACGGAGCTCCCGGAGTGCGTGAGGCGTCCAGGGCCGAGTGAAGGTCACGACTCTGGAGTTCTCGCTCAGCTGAGCCGGATGTGTCCGACTCACCGCCACGTCTTCATCCTGAGGAGCAGAAAATCACACAGCGGTCAACTGTTAATGACAATCAAGGAAAGATAACAGCCTCCAGTTCAGCATGATGGGCTAACGACACCAGCATCGTGTCTCATTTCTCAGACCGAGCAGAAATTTAAACATATCGCCACTTTAATCTCTCACACACACTGGGTTAGTGCACAGAACCCTGGTGTGTTCTCGAACTGCTGAGTGAATCAAATCAGAATCGACTCACCTGTAGGAAGTGAATCAATGGTGTGTGTTTTAGGTTTTTTACTTTTTCTTGGTAAATGCGAGATGATAAACGGAATTAATGGACAGAGCTTTAATATCATGTGCTCTGGAGAAAAGAGAAAAAAAACAATAGCGTATAAATAATATAAATATCTAGATTATTATTTTTCACAGTTCTCCATGTGAGTCATTTTTGTGATCTGAACACACTTTTGGTAACAGTTTGTTTACGATTTTTACTATATGTTGCTGTATTTTTGACAAACAAACAAAGCATTTTATGAGAATTTATTTAACCGTAAACATGTTTTTGTTTGTTCTTTAGTTTAATCATGTGAAGTGTGAAACTAAACCAAACAGCATGCAAACAAAACAGAATCAAATTCTCTCAACAATCAGACTAATATCTGTAAGAGTGTCCTTAAGAATTACAAATCCTGCATGATCAAATTAATCTTTAGTGTGAATTTGGATAAAGGTTAGCAGGAAAGCTTTAAAACTAAGCGATCTCAGTACGGAGCCCTGAGGTACCACTCTGTTGAAGGAAAAGAGGTTTTTTACAAATCATCATCTGCACTTGATGCTAAAGTAGCTAACAAGTAAAAGAAGTGTATATCCACCAGTTTAGCATGCTACGCTACATCCTACAGCACTATTCTCGATCGTTTATATATAAACATGGACTAGAGAGCGAAACAGTTGCAGCTCTTTCTTCCTCTGCATGTAGGCTTTGAAGATTTGGATAAAATACATAACGAGAGCTCTGAACGTTTTTTTACCACACACTGTGCGATGACTTAGATACGCCTTATTGCTTATTTTTTCCTGAATCGCCGCTTTAATCTGAAAGAAGGTTCTCAAGGACGTGGAGGATAACAGAAGGTGAATCAGTAAATGGTGCAGGATAAATGGATCAATCTCCCACACGCTGCTCTCTATTACACTGGTTCCAGGTTGCAGAGCTTTAAATGGAGTGACAACACTCCTCTAATTCCCTGTCTGCCGTCACTACTGCTTTGTGTCCTGCGCTAGCAAAAGCGCTATCATTCCTGACGCAAAAATAATTAATTCCTCCTTATCTGGAGAGGAGCTCTTCAAGCCCAATCCTCCTAACTGGCAACTCTTTATTCGCAGGTGGAACTGACACACACACACACACACACACACACTCTCTCTCTCTCTCTCTCACACACACACACACACACTCACACACAGAGAAACGATTAATTGCATGTCTTTAGGGGTTGACTGCTATTGGAGAACACCTGAAAGATCTCTGACGGAGGAGAGAGCGAGAGAGATAAGATTGTCAGCGAGAACACAGCAGCTCCCCGACTGCGCCTGCAGAGGGCATTCACCATTGATCCTGCTGTCTCCGCTGCTTTCTCTTTTTCCTCTATTAAGACTGACACCGTGTTATCTTCATCGCTGAGCGCACGAGCTCTGCCTCGGCTCCCAAAAGAGGCGAGGAGGAGGAGGAGGAGGAACAAGATCAGGGAAAAACAATACAGCTACACAACAAAAGCTGAGCAGCTTCAGCAATCGGACTGTTTCTGTGAGGAGGAAGAAGGGATGAAGGCACGCAGGACTTTAGGGGTCACTCTGTCCTTTTAGAGGAAAAAATGCAAATGTAATGAATAATCCACTGTGTGTGGTGCAGTTAGAGTAAAATAATCAGTGATTATGTCTCTTGCGTGTCAAAATTTCACCTGCGATTATTTTTTTATTTGTTAAAGAACTTCACACTTTTTGTCCATTTATAGTTACATTTAAGACTCCTTCTGTAAAGGGAAAACATCACCGTATCAGTAGTCTTTCAAGTTGCTATGGAAACGATAAGGTATCAGAGCGAGTGCATTAACATAAACCTGTGCTGCTGTTAGAGAGAATTAATCCACACCTTCTGACCAATCAGAGTCCAGGATTTGTTTTAATATTATTTAATAGATTCAGCACCAGCTTAGTGTTCTCCATGGTTTTGTGATTAAAGGTTTCTCACCACATTGTGGAAATTGGTTTTTAGCCCTGCCCCTTTCTGAAAAAATGTGTTTAATTACGTGCAGTGTGGAACCAAACCAAATGACCGCAAAGTTTGGATTTTGCTCCGATTCCGACTCAGGAAAAGTTTAAAGGAGCTCAGAGAGAGGGGAGTGAGGGTCATGTGTATGATTACCTTCATCATCATCGCCCTCTTCCTATTTCCATGATTCTTCACGTGTCCTGAAAGCTCTCCCGTCCACATCGTGCCGTGATGCTTCGTATCTGAATGTCTCGGAATGTCGTCTTCGTCGTGTGTTAGAAAGTTCACTCGCACCTGTACAAGTGGGGCTCGGGCTCGGGTTCGGACGCGGCCAGCACCATCCGATCGTGTGAATCGGAATGGAAGAGTGATGTGGAGGTGCGAATCTCAGGCTCGGGATATTTGAGGAGATGTGAGGACAACTGAGGAACCGGAGGAACCTGTACTCTTGTAGGAAACTCACTCTTCCTCTGCCTGACCTGTAAAAGTCTTCTGTGTTCCTTCTGTTTAATGATCTGCTCTCTCATACACTTCTGTTGCTCCAAACACAGCCAGTACCACTAAGGTGCACCTTCCTCTTCCTTCCTCCATCATCATCATCATCATCAGAACAGAAACGCTCCATATGCTCCCAATTTAGTTGTGAAGATGATCAGGGAAAAATAAATAAATAAGAGTAGCGTTTAATGAGTTACGCCTCAGAGATGATGAGATTTATTTACTCTACAGAGACGATGACCCTGAGGAGTAGAAGTTAAACCCCTGAATCTTCATTAGATGAGATGTTTCTGGTTGAGGTGTAGAGAAAGGCCAGGGCTGATAGCTCAGCGATTGATGGACTGATTAAGTGATTGACTGAGTGATTGATTGATTGAGGTGTGAATCTGTGAAAGAGCGCTGACGGTGCTTATTGATCCGAGCCACGCTGCTTTGTTTGAGCTAATCATCAAATGTAATGAACAGCTTTCTGAGAGGAACCTCGACCTTGAGCTCAGAGAGAGAGAGAGAGACAGAGAGAGAGAGAGAGAGAGAGAGAGAGAGAGGCAGCTAAAAAGAGCAATCAAAAGAGAAAGAAAGGGTGAAAGAGAGATGTTCTTCAGCTTATCAGCCTGGTGCTGAGTTCTCACTTTTCAAAGCTCAATCACACTGACAAATAATTACACTGAGTAAACAGCGGAAGAGAGTGGGATAGAAAAATAAAGAGAAAAGGACAGCAGAGTGGACAGAAGTGAAAAGGGATAAAAAGCACCCAAAAATAGAGAGAGAGAGAGACTTGGTGTTAAAGAGAGAAAGAAAGAGAGAGAAAAAGTGGTGTATATATAGAGAGAGAGACAGAGAGAGAAAGAGTGAAAGATGTGAAGAAAATAATGGAACAGAGATGCAGAGGGAAAGACAGAGAAAAAATAAAAAGAGACGGATCCAGAGGGGAAAAGATGGAGAAGGGAAAGAGAGAGAGAGAGAGAGAGAGAGAGAGAGAGAGAAAGAGAGACCAAGAGAGAGAGTGAGAGAGAAAGAAAGAAAAAAATACCAGAGCAAGAAAGGGAAAAGGTTTTTCTCTGATCAAATTAAGCCATCTGTCTGACTCTCACTCATTTCCTCTCTGTCCCACCTGTCTCTCCCTCACTCTCTCCCTCTCTCTCCCCCACCTGTCTCTCTCTGTGTCTCTCTGCCTGGATGAGGAGATGAGGCGTGAGAGGTGACGGGAAATCCTTCTTGACCTCCTGACCCTGGTTTTTGTCAGTCGGTGTTGGCTCTGGTGCGGTTCTGGCACACCACTCGGCCCTGGCGCTGACCCGATGGCTAGCGGCGCCGGGCATCCCCATGGCAACCAGCCGGAGCGGTATGGTGCTAATGAATGGAGTGTTGTGGGCCAGGACGGGGGTGTCACTCAGATCACTAATGCAGACAGGAGAGACCTGATGGACAGATGATGGGGAAGAATAAAGGAGAAATTCCAATGACATCAGAGTTCTTGTATTTATGAGAGCTGAATGAGATCCAAACACACGGGTTTAATTTCAGCCTTTACTTAAATTCTCAAACTCGTGTATCAGCGTATTTGTAATCGAATAATAATAAAAATGCCAAACCATCCTGGGCCTGATCAGTGCCATGCAGGAAGGGGCGGGGCGATACCAAATGCATCTCTGTGACTGGACGCTCTGAGAGGTTGGATAGTGAGGAGGAGGAGGGGCCTCGTAGGAGCCAACAGGTGATTGGTGGATATTCTGTGTTAAAGGGTGGATGAGAGTTGGAGCATTAGGTTGAGGTGGTGGTGGCTTTTGGTCTGGATTGAGAGTCTCATACACAGACATGTGAGGCTTTAGAGGAAAACACACACACATACAAAGAGAGATAAAAGGAAAAATATATCTATACATACATGCATAGGGCTTCCTTATGTATACACAAATGCACAAAAAAGCTGTATTATTGTTCGACAAAACAAAACACAAATAAGAACAGAATTTATATGAATTAAATTAAAAATGAATAAATCATCAGAAAGACGTTAAAGTAATCGTAAACATTATTTACCTACAGCTATCACTCCTGAGTGATCAGAACTGATCTAACCACTAGAGGGCGGTGTAGCCTACAGTGTAGACCTCTGGATCATGAATCCATGATCAGAAGTCACTGTGCACGCAAACACACACACACACACACACACACACACACACACACACACACACAGACACACTGGACAGACACTGACACAGAGGTGTGATGAAGTGGAGTTAATGTCATCGCTCCAATGCGGAGTATTCTCCTCTAACATCACGTCCTCCGGTGTTTTATTCCTCTTACACCACAACGATTTACCAACAATTCCACTTTAATATGGTAAACAATGAGCCGAGCGAGTTCCTTTACTCATTTAGGTTACACTGACACTGGAGACTCCTTCCATGAAACTCTGTGAACAAGCTGTTACCATAGAAACGATAACGTATTAGAGCGTGTGCATTAATATAAACCTGAGCTGCTGTTAATCAACACGGACCAATCACAATCCAGAACTCAGCACAGGATATAGATAAATAAGAAGACGACGACTAATGCATGCACACACACACGTTACCTGTGTGTAGAGGACGCTATGAGGCGTGGGGACAGACAGTAGATGGAGTACAGCACGGAGTGCAGCTCGATTTGGGTGTGTCTCTCACACTCCCATCAGGTCCAGGGGGCGCTGTGGAAGCTCGCTGACCCCTGCAGGATCGGAGCTGGCCTGCCGCTGAACAAACATATGCTGTCCTGGGAAAGCTGGCACTTTAGAGAGTATGAGAGAAAAGAAAAGAGAGGAAGTGAATGAGTGCGAGACATATTGCTGCATTTCTGCTGATCTAATGTGACATCTCTACTTCTGTTAGCACCTCAGGAGCCACGGTGTATTCCACAGGAGCTCGGGGCAAAGGGTCGAGAGAGAGCGAGAGAGAGAGAGAGAGAGAGAGAGAGAGAAATGAAACAACATTAAATACAGATATAGCATCATGTCATATTATTTTCTTATAAAATTGAATCATGTATTAAATGTTTATGACATAAACATTAACGTTAGCATCCTGTGTGTTTCAGTATGAAGATAAAAATCTTCAAAAAGACAGGAATAGTTCAAATCAAATATATCTAGAAATGAAAGAAATAATTCTGGGATTTTTCAGTTTTTCTTATATAAATATCACCTACAAATTTGTAATTTATACCCCTTGTAAATTTCCCATTGGGATGAATAAAGTATCTATCTATCTGTCTGTCTGTCTGTCTGTCTATACTGATCTAACGTAATAAAACAGCACACGTGTGAATATTGTATAGTTTTGCATATTGTCCTATATAAATAAATAAGTGCATTAGTGACCTGATGTCCCGAACACATTTATTATTAATAGAATAGTATGTAAATTAATAATCTTGTTTATCATTTAAATAAAACATTTTTTACAGATTTTTTTTTGTCTATGACAAATTTATTTATTGATTTATTATTTTATCTAAAGCTCTGATAAGACCTCGAGAAAATGGGTTTAATAATTACTCTAACAAACTAAATCCTAATGAGAAACACTGCATTTACAATCCTAGAGATGGTTTGTTTTTACAGTTACTAAAATCTGAGGTTTATAAAGCAAATCCGTTAGAAACCAACGACACCAACAACCTTTATATAAAATTAAATACTTTTTGTTCTGTTATATTAATGCTTCGTCGCAGTCACATTTACGGACACAAAAATGTTTAGATACAAATCTACTTCCTCCAAAAAACATCCTCCTTCTCTCGTCCTGTATAAAGACCAGCGTTCGTGAGCGTCAGTGTCTCGTGTGCGCGTAAAGGACAAACTCTCGGATGGACGAGCACGCCGGGCAGCAGATGGTCAGCACGTTTACAGGAAACGGAGCAGCGTGTGTATGTGTGTGTGTTCTGTTAGACTAACACACCCCTGGACTGTCCGAGCACGGCAGACACCAGTGTGTATGTGTGTGTGTGTGTGTTTATAGCTTTACACGGGCCCTCAGTAAACAGGACTGTTATTGTGTTTTATTTATTAATTTTCATTTATGTGCATGTTGTTTATTATATATAATAATCTTAGTATTTGCAGCATTTTAGTCTCACTGACTGGAGAGAGCTTCATGATCTCAGCATTTAAGATGTATTTTCCTCTGTTTATAAATTATTAATTCCGTTCTTGCTCATTTTATTTGAGATTTTTTTTTCCACCTAAATATCTTCATATAATAATAATTGCATTTTTTTGTAATTCAGGTTTTTATTTTTACATCACTGTGTGTGTGTGTGTGTGTGTGTGTGTGTACATTTCAATAGCAGTTCAGCTGGAACATTTCACAGGACAACAAATTGAAAATGCTTCCACTTATGACTTTATGTTTTTGTTTTATAAGCTGTGTTCTAGTACTTGTTTTTGCATTTAAAAAAATAATAAAATAAAATAAATAAATAAATAAATAAAATTAATAAATAAATAAATAAATAAATAAATGAATGAATAAATAAAAAGAAAAAAAAGCTGACATTTACTCTTTAAAGGTGTGCAAATAATTTCAGACATATTTAAACATTTATCAGTCATCATGGTGGATATTATTGATTTTCTTCAGCTACTCTGTGCTGGTGTAACTCCACCCCTTCAATAGCCCCGCCCCTTACACAGTGCATACACTTATCCTGTTCTAAACTCACCTGTTGAGATTTTCCCCAAGTCAAGCTGCACAGGAAAAGGCCTGGAGGACTAAACACACACACACACACAAACACACACACACCTTTTAATATCATACTAAACAGGTTCATTCATATTCAGATGCTCCAGTGAGGTTGAATACAGAGCTCTGATTGGTCAGGTGCTGATTAATTCTCTATAACAGCAGCTCTGATAGCAGTTTTATATTAATGCACGCTACGACATTTCTATAGTAACAGTTCATTCACGCTAAACTTAAACAGATTAAACAACTGTTTGGTGAAGTTTTGTGTAGATGTTTATTAACATGTAGGGAAGGAGTCTCCAGTGTCAGAGCATTAATACAGTCAGAGTTTATGGAGTTTATGTTTTGCAGTTTCTCTGTTACATAAGTAATGTTTTTTTGAGAGGAAAAAGAGATACTGGTGAGGGAATGATTGTTTGTAGCTGCTATAACAAGTGAAAACAGGAAGTAAGTTGATTCACAGATGTTCTGTTACATTATAGGCAACAATAAACAGACAAACAGTACCGTGTTGTTCTTTAGCAAATAAATCGTTCATTTTGTCAAATTGTTGACCCTATTATTCTGCTCATAGTTCCACATTTAACTCTGTGTGTGTGGGTGTGTGTGTGTTACACAGATACAGTCTTGCTCACCATCATGCTCTTTAAGAACAAAAAAAAGCAGTATTTAGTTTAGAGCCAAACTCACACAACGTGTGTTAAACCCTTTCATCAACATATAGACATAAGAATGAAATGTGATCTTCACTGCTGCGATCTCTAAAAGCACAAGAATGATGATTATCCCTAATTCTCCTACTTAGGCGCGTACTCTTCTGAATCCTGCTACTTATGACAGATTGGAGAGCTTAACCTCCGTGCATGTTAAGCTCCTGAGCGCGTTTCGCTCGTGACGTCAGCGTGCAGGAGGGAAAAGCAAAGCAATTCCATCAAGCCTCACACAGAGAATGTGATGATAACAATCCCCTAATCCTTTCAAATGAAAACGAAACCTCTCTAATTTCACCTTTATCCTCTTAAATATCCATCTCGGTTAACAAATTAACCTTTTTTCACCGTCGCACACTTGCGCAAATTGGGCCACGTCCAGCTTCCTACCTGCCGTTAATTACCCCGATGCTATCGGGCCTAATCTACATTCTGGAGCAGAATTGATTTCTCCCCCTCCCTCGGATTCGGCGTGAACGAGGCTCGATTCGAGTCGTAGAGTCAATTGGTGGCTCTGTGCGGCCGACTGTGGAGGAGAAGCGGTGGCGTTATTGTGTGCTTAATCAGTTCGGCACTCGAAAAGGTCACTTCCAGCCGCCCGGTAGGATTTAATTAAAATAGCGGCACAATGGCTGGGGCTGCTTGTCTGAATTTGATAACCGCACCAGCGACCCTTCAATGGCTAATCCTGCATTTGGAGGGGAGAAGGTGTGTGTGTGTGTGTGAGAAAGAGAGAGAGGAGAAAAGACAGTAGCAGAAAAGAGGGAGGTGAAGAAAGCGAGAGAGAATGAGGGATGAGTGTGAGAGGCTCTCCGGGGCTGGGGCCAGGTGTGGATTGCACTGATTTCAATAAGGAAGGCAATTAAAGGAACAATAGGAGGATGTTTCATTAGAGTCCAGGCATCACACTCTTGGTGCTGGAGACACACAGAGTGGGCCATCTCTCTCTCTCTCTCACACACACACACACACATTGAGAGTGAGGACTGAGCCAAAGCAAAGGTACTGTGTGTGCACATTTATGCTGTTTATAGACAGGGCCTTATTCAACTAAACATACGTGTGCATCAGTATGACCTTATTATTAATATTCTTCTTAATAATTTTTTCTTAAATTTATACATTTATTGTAAATTTAGTGACTTTTTCCCTCTAAACAGTTTTAAAATGAATGCTAGCAAGTTAATACCTGATGCAGAAGTCTAAGCACTAAGGATTTATTTATTTAAAATAGTCTTCTGTTGTGTAGCTCTTTTTTTTGCTAGATTTATATTGAGGAACATAATATTTCATCTAATTTTTTTCCAATATAAATTATCCACGCATTTAGGTTCTCTTGAAAGGTGCCACTATTTCTGAAATTTTTGGAACTGTACGTTTACATTATTAATCAGGTGCAAAAGTACAAATTTAGAAGATACACAATGCGGTGACTGTGGAATAAAAAGTTATGAGCTGCGACTGCATCAACTCAGTGAATTAAATAGCTTTGTGTTTGTGTGTGTGTGTGTGTGTGTGTGTGTGTGTGTATGTCTGCGCAGAGCAGCTTGAACCACAATTAACAAAGCTAATGAGATCTCTCACTGTTCCGCATTTCAATCAGGCCAAAATGTTGGATGCAGTTGTAAAATGGAGTTCGGTATGATAGGCAGGATTAATATTTAAACACCTTGCTTCATGGAAGATATCTCACACACACTCACACACACTCTCTTACACCCTGCAGATGGGACCCTGCATGTACGATTAGTGTGTGATTGCATGATAATGGTATGATAATCGAGATTAATCAGATGGAAGTTTCCGGAGGGCGTTTTGTAGCCTGCATGCTAAACGCAAGCTCACACTAAACAGAGAATTACCCATCATGCCACAGGGTGACCAGCAGGGAGCAGCCTGCAGAGCAGAGGGTTCTTGTTCTCTCTCAACTGAGACAGACAGGCATAAAGAATCACAAAGAGGCTTGGTCTGTGCACTAATTAATCTCAGTGAGGGGGTGTGGCTTGTGTATCAATTAATCTAAATAAAGGGGGTGTGGTCTGTGCACTAATTAATCTCAGTGAAGGGGGTGTGGCTTGTGTATCAATTCATCTCAGTGAAGGGGGTGTGGCTTGTGTATCAATTAATCTCAATGAAGGGGTGTGGCTTGTGCATCAATTAATCTAGGTGAAGGGGTGTGGCTTGTATATCAATTAATCTCAATTAAGGGGGTGTGGTCTGTGCACCATTTAGTCTAAGTGAAGGGGGCGTGGCTTCTATGTCATCAGTTAAATTCCACCAAAGAACATGACATCACACACTACAAATGTAAGCCATATGAATTCAGAGAAGGAGGCGTGGCCTTTGTGCCAACCTCAGTGGATGCATGACCTGTGCTCCAATTAGTGTCAGCATGTAGAAGGTGTGTCAGGTGCATAAATTAGTCTTAGTGAAGGACGTATGGTCTTTGTTCATCAGTTCCAGTGACAGAGGTGTGGTCAATAAAGGGGCATGGCCTCTATTCCAAAGAACATGACATCACACACTACAAATGTAAGCCATATGAACTCAGTGAAAAAAGCATGACTTTTACTTGTTAGTGTCAGTAAAAGAGGTGTGGTCAGTGAAGGAGGCATGGTTTCTGTGGTACTGCTTTAAGTGCATCCGTCTTTAACGGAATCATTATTGACACATGTAGAGACAAACACAGAGAGACAAACCCCCAACCATTTTATCTCATAATTATTCTTGGATTTTTTATTTATTGGAAAAAAGCCCTAAAGCACAAACAGGGCTTGGCTTTTATCACACCACAGAGACATGTAATGAACAGAAGGGGGTTGGTCTTCTAATACACAAAACTCTTCAAAATGTTAAATTCTCTGATGATCAGGTTTAAAGTTGGGAGTTTACTAAAAAGCAGAAAAGGAAAATTATACATTTTGTCATATTACTTTTCAAGAATAAAATTCTTCATTAATATAATAAACCTAAAGAAATGAGACAAAGATGACGCAAACAGGAGCGTACCAAGTGAGGAGTGTTAGCACTTAAGAAAATAAAAATTAGAATAAATAACCAATGAAGTATACATTAGCTGTAATACAGAGTGATGTATTAAAAGCAGTCGTGCTCTCGGGCGTTTTTGACCTGAACAGTGTAAGAGCGTGTAAGAGGAAGTGCTCGCATCCTCCTTTTACAACAGAGCCCTTGACTTCTCTACAAAGCATCGCTCGTCCTGCTGCAGATCCCTCGAGTCTCCGAGTGAGGAGCAGCTGCTCGGTGTGTGTATGTGAGTCAGGGAGAGAGAGTGTGTGTGTTCCACAGCTACTAATCATCAGTGTCCTGGCTAAACATGGTGTGTGAGTCTGTAAACACTGATAGGCCTCACTTCACAACTGGAAGTGTTTGATATGAGCTTTATTCACTTATGCGTACTGCGTCTGCAGGCAGGAGGAGTTCGGCGTAACGGCATGTCACAGGTTCAGAACTCCAATACGGAGGCTGGCTAAGCTAACATCAACATTTCTACTTTCCCCCAGCATGGATTACATTTTCAGCATGAAATACATCTACGCTCCTGCTCTCAGACACATTAAACCCTCTGCGCTCGCCTGCTGGATGCGAACAGTCTGAGCTCCACAGCTTAATAACGTCACAATTTAGGGTCACGGCACAAACCTGTTTAGTGAATTTCTATGTTCCTGCTCACTCAATACACCTTTTACAGGGTTAAATTCCAGAATATTGAAATGGCTAAATAAACACCAGCACTTCCTCATACTAAAAATTTATATTTAAACTACACATGACACGGACATACCAGATAACCACTGCATATGAGATTGGCGAAGTTAGAGGTTTAAAGTCCAAGGTCAGACTTGCAGCATGAAATGGTTCCAAAGGTCTGAGAATCCATCTTGGCTCGTCTGCCAGCAGCTGGCACGAGTTTTACGGCTTAACATCACACCACAGCTGAAGGTCAGATGAAAATCGGGGCTAAATCAATTCACGCAGCACAAATTAACACATCTGATATAAACTCACCTCATTTCCCATAACTCCTCACGCTCTATATAGGTTTTAGTAGAAACCAAGGGTTTAAATCTCTAAAAGCTGCTCATTAAAATGTGTGTTTCAATGCATTAAATATTTTTCTGAACTCAGGTTTTCCACCATGTGGAAAAACAGTGACTTCCTTTGTCTTTAGCAGTGTAGTACTGACCAAGTACTGACCATAATAGAGCATGATGAAACATTAGCTACATGTCTCTACAGCTCTGTTCCAGTGATCTGCCATCAGCTCAAACTCTCACATCTTAATAAATACATCATATCATTTATAATAACACACAGTCAACAGAGTCAGCAGCTTTTACACAATATACATGATGACTCAAGCAGTAATAGAAAGGTCATAAGTAATAGAGGGTCACTTCTGCTTTCCTGCCTGTCTGTGTGCATTAGCGGTGTGATCACAGATTAGCCATGAAATCAGAGAGAGAGAGACACAGAGAGAGAGAGAGAGAGAGAGAGAGAGAGAGAGAGAGAGGCAGGCCATAACCGATTGATTTTTTTTTACATTTTGTACGCCTGAACATTAAAAAAAAAAGGATCACTTTGAGGTTTATGAGCTGAGAATCAGGTGTACAGTAGATCCTGATGGTGAGTTATGATTACGATTACAGCACTGCACAATTCTGCCCTCTGATTGGTCAGAAGGTGTTGATTAATTTTCTATAACAGCAGCTATGACATTAGCGCAGCTGCAAATGATTTTATATTAACGCACTCGTTCTGTCCCGTACATTATTGTTTCCATAGTAACAGCTCATTCACAGGGAGTGACCAGATAAATTAATTTTAAAAATCACACTTAGTAGCCGTTCTTTAACTGTTCCATCACCTTTTATGGAATCGTATGGGCGTGTCTGAACATGCTTTGTAATTTAAAGCCAATTTTTCAAAAATACTCAAGTGAATGTGAAGAAAATCAGCAAAAGCAAAAAAAAAAAAAAAAAAAAAAAAAAAGACAAAGCTGTTTTGACCTACAATCCACACACACACGATTTTACTGGAAATACACTGATCAAGCATAACATTATGACCACCTGCCTAATATTGTGTTGGTCCCCTTTTTGCTGCCAGAACAGCCCTGACCCATCATGCACTGTGTATTCTGACCCCTTTCTATCAGAACCAGCATCAACTTCTTCAGCAATCTGAGCAACAGTAGCTTGTCTGTCGGATCGGAACACACGGGCCAGCCTTTGCTCCCCATGTGCATCAATGAGCCTCGACCGTGCTCTGATCCAGTGGTCTAGCCACTTAAATCCTAAATCCTTACGCTTGTCCATTTTTCCTGCTTCTAACACATCAACTTTGAGGACAAAATGTTCACTTGTTGCCTAATATATCCCACCCACTAACAGGTGCCATGATGAGGAGATCATCAGTCTCATTCACTTCACCTGGCACTGCTCACAGTGTTATGGCTGATCTGTGTATATAACAAAACAGAGGCCCAGTCCTAGGCTCTTATTCATCATGACGATATTATTGCACTTGACTGTACATTAAATTAGAAACCCTGAGCTTTAGAAATGCCTGAAAAGCTACAAATGCATACACATAGCTAAAAACAATATAATCACCCAGCTCTAATCTCTCACACCTGAGCTGATGATCAACATCAGTAAATAAATAATCCAGTACAGGAGACGGTGATAAATTAGGAGGGGAAATTTCTGAGCTCACGGCTTCTAAAATGAGTTATTACACTCATCTCTTCCCCAGTCTGTTTCTTTCACTCGATTGTTCTGCACTTGTTAAAAGCCATTTCTCACACATTCACCTGAGTTTAATTCCCACTGTAATCTCAGTCTCCAGCCATCTGCTCAGGAACCGAAAGGCCAATATGCTAAATCCCAAACTAAACACTGAGCTAATTTCGTATGATTGGCTCCGAGTGGACGAGTGCCAAGTTATTCAGCATAATCCGAATATCAACATGACTAAAGGAGAGGAACAGAGTGTGAATGGCAAACACTCTCCTGAGCAAACACGCCACACAATGACATTACAGCAGGACATGAGCGCTACAAAAACACTGCGTTTAAAAAAAAAAAAAAAAGAAAGAAAGAAAAAGATCTGGTTTTATTTTAGGAGTTTATAAAGAAAAAAAATGAACGAATCCTGGGATTTCTGATCAATATAAATCTGTACATGAAGCTGGATATGGAGGTGTGGCCTCTGTGCCTGAAAATTACAGTAAAAAGGTTGTGGCCTGTTAGATTAAATATTTCTTCCATATAACTGTATCTAATTTTATTTTATATTTTAGAAATTTTTACTTCCACAGAAACCTCAGCAGAAATGATTACTAAATGTTCAATATGAATAGTGCAAGCAATTACATATTTATTCATTACCTGTGTACTGATGTGATGGCCACGCCCCTCTTCTGCAGGACACGCCATCTCCTTCACACGGCTCTGTCGTGCATCTGTCAGTCAAAGCATGTGGGAATCAGAATACACACAATACTGCATCAGTGAGCAAACACACACACACACACACAATGTTTTGAGGTAAAATACAGTCACGGTGGTCTACTTCAGGTCAGGTAAACAGCTGCTTTGAAACCATGAATATTTAATTTTATCCTGAGGAGATGCTCTGGGTGTTACGCCGTGAGTGTGTAAATCCCACAGCCTCACTGCAGGCAGGTGGCACCATCTATCAAACGGCCCGGCACTGACGAACACCGCAAAACGCTGAGAGAGTACAATATGGCTGCTTTCATCCTGGATATTCTCATCTCTTAACTTCCCAACTTCTGTTTTGCTGCTATTACATGACCACAGCATCAGCACCTCACTGGATTTTTAGCAAATATGGAAATACTGCAATCATAATACCTGTGGCACAAGTATTCACCCCCTTGAACTAATCCCCACTTTGTGGTCTTACAGGCTGGAACTGAAATCAGTTTATGAATCTGCTAAAATTAATATATAACCGTGCAGTGGGGGAAAGAAAGCATTTGATTCCATGAATAGATTTAATAATTTCATTCATCACTGGAAGCTAAATATTGCAAGGAGTTAAGACGATTCAATGTGATTACAATTCAATACAATGAAAGGTTCAATGACTCATTTGATTCAATGAATCAATTCAATCCAAGAACAAATTGCACCACAAATTAACAATAAAGAGTGTACCTTTAGAGACTGTTTAGACTAGTATAAATTTTTCAGTCATGAAATACACACAAGCTACGGTGTCGGAGACGTGCAAAACAGAATAATAAATCAAAAAACACAAGGACGAATCACATAACCCGGAAAAGGTAGGTGTAGTTTGTGAATGGAATTCTTACCTCTGATTGGACGAGACATCTGTCACTCAGGATATACAGGAAGTAGGATATTGTGTATCTAACTTTATTTATTGTGCATGTGTGGAGTTAAATCCCCCCCCCAATGATGCAACTTTAAATCTTTTAAAGAAAATAACAGATTAACATATATATTTATATTTATAAGAAAATGGAGTTCATTCAGTGCTGCTTTGAGGAAGGAAGTTCATGTGGCGTGATTTTGGATATACTGATAGCGTATCATGGCGTAAAGATTAGTTTGCAATCTCAAAAAACACACCAGGAATGTTGGGAAGACCAAACTATTCCAGATTAAAGGATGTAAGGAGCGCTATAAGAGCAGATCTGCGTTCATACACACACCAATCCACTTTCTACTGCTGCAGCCTGCTGGACTTCCTGTATATCCTGAGTGACAGGTGTCTCGTCCAATCAGAGGGAAGAATTCCATTCGCAAACTATACCTACCTTTTCCGCTTTGTCCGATTCGTCCTCGTGTTTTCGGATTTGTTATATTGTTTTCAGTTATCATTTTCTTTCGCACTTCTCGGCCACTGTAACAATCTCTGTGTAATAGGTTAATATAAAAAAAAATTATACACAGAATATACATGAATATATTTATAAATACTTGTATAAATGTCTGCTAGTGTCTGAATAAGCCTTGCAGTCACATAAATCTTTATATCACTTAATAAGCTGAGAAATAATCTAGTACAGATGTTGATTTCGATGCTTCAGGCTCAGTTTAGACCAATTTAGACGTTTATGTGGTGATGAGTGACATCACGGGTCATAAACCGTGTGGTTTAATGTGTCAGAAACCCGCAGCACCACAAACAGAAAAGCTTTTAATCATTTTTCTGCTTGTTCGGAGTGCTGACTTCACGGATCACTGATATACACATCAAACGGTGCACAACGCTCCACGTGAAGAAGCCTCGCTTCCTCGGTCGGCTGCGAATCAGCAATTATTCTCCTTCACACTAGGTGTCGATGTTAATTTCGACGTCGGGCAAAGCCTCTGATCAGCATCCGAATAAGCTGTCACACGAGGTCTTGACTCCTGACAAAAATGAAATTGCATTTGTAATTTTGACTGAAATGTCAATTTCGCCGTTGCCACGAGAATGAGCCGTGCAGAACAGAAGCTGGGGGAATTAATACAACCTGGAGGGCATGAGGAACCGTACCGAGAGCTTCTACAGCATCCTTCCTGGCGTTACTGGTGGAGAAGCACATCACGGTGGCTGTTGTCTCTGTTTTCATCAAACTCCTGCTGTCTGAACGGATTCTCCTGTTAGACATCAAAACACAAATCAATGGTTACAAGCTGATGGCTAATCCATAGCAATGCTCTCGCACACATACAAGGTTGAATTATTTGTATATGAAATATATTATGTTTAGGAGTAAACTTATTCACCATGAAAATACTATTTGATTCGAATCAACAAAGAAATCTTCAGAATTCAATATGATTATGAATAACTGTTTTTAATTTGAATGAAAAGATTCAATGATTTCTTTCAATCAGCGTGAAGTTCTGCCAAAAGATTCCATTTGATTAAGAATCAATTCAATGAATCAATTTTGAATGTAGCTCAGATTTGAAACATAACCTGAAATTAAAATAAGATTTCATACTTCTACACAATTCAACGAACAGATCGAAAGATTGATTCAAGTCGAGGAATTAAACACAGCTGAAAATTTCGCCACAGCTTGAGACTATTCCTATTGATTACGATTCAAGTCAACAGAAAGAGCCAAAGGTTCATTTGATTCAATTCAAAGAATCAAATTGATAAAAGCCTCGATGTTGACTCAAAACATTTTAATTTGTAGTTTATTTTTTAAAAAAAAGATTCCATTGAATCCTAGACTCTCTCAAATTCACCACTATTGTGTACAGTTAAGTGACCATGTTGAGTTTAATGCCTTTTTACAGCCTCGTGTTTGTCTCTTCATGCTTCATACGCTGCTTATGATGGTTTATAATCACGCTGCTTGCAGTCAGTTTGCTCAGCTTCACACACTTCATGTCATCTGTTCATGATGCTCCTCCTGCTGTTCTGCGTAGTGTGTGTGTGTGTGTATAGAGATACAGTATGTGTGACTGTGCCAATATTTAATTTGCATTTAACCATGACTTTGCAGACGACCGAGTAATAAACTGAACAGTATTGTGAAGTGTGTGTGAGAATGTTATTAAATTAACGCACGCGTGTCTGAGTGGTAAAGTTTTTCTAAACGAATCTCAGAACTTTGTCATTTCCACTTGAGAAACAACTGGACTGTGTGTACACTAATCAACTCTATCTCAGTTTTTGTCCGGCTTTTGAAACACACACACACACAGATGGAAGTTAACAGGCTCGGCGCAGAGCCCACATCAACACCAGCGTGCAAATCGGAGATCAGATCAGGCGCCATCTGCACCGTGTGTGTGTGAGTGAGTGAGAGGAACCGAGAGAGAGAGAGGCAATAGAGAGCTCCATCACAGCCAACAGATGATCATAATTAATAGAGAGATGTTCCACCGTTTTAGCTGGCTGAGTGTTTGTCCTGGCTGAGGGTCCAGTAGCCACGCTGACCAGTGTTAGGGAAAGACTAAACATATAAATAACTCACATTCAGTACAATCATCAGTCTGGTGCATGTTTTGTGTACAGTAAAGGTTTCTGTCCTGGTAAAGAGGCATGACAGGAGTGAATTTCCATTTTTATGGTTCAACTGTGTCACATGTTTCTTGCGTCTTGTGCATGCATTTCTCTCTGAACATGCATCTTAACAGCGTCCGCAGAACTCAAATCACAAACATCCACGACTTTTTGGTCTCGTACGTCATCTCCATTTTCCCCTCTCTCCTCTAGAGATATTTTTCAAATATTTTTTAATTTCTTTTGTATCTGTATTTATCTTTATAAATCCATGTATGATTTTTTTCAGTATTTGGAAAATGTCAAAATTTTCTATTTTATGCCTGTTTTTAGGAAATGTATGTTTTAAGTTCTTTTCCTATAATAGAAGACATATCCTTTTTATATATATATTTTTTTTTACCTATCTATTTTTATTTCACTCTATATTGATATTTTTGTCCTTTTATTACACTTTTTTTGACTCACTGTAATGTTTTATTTAGAATAGACTTTTTTCTCCTGCACCTCCTCCCATGTCCTTATTTGGAAAACGTTCCTTTTTCTCACCTTCCCAACGTCCTTCATGTACCTGCTGCTTATCACACTTAAGAAACTTAAGGATAATCTCATTCTCTGGTTTATCAATTAGACAAAAAAAAAAAGAAACAGAAGAAGAGCATCATTTACAGCCGACATATTTAAGCCCCACAGATATGGTTTTAAAAAGGTCAATAATCTTTTTCACCTACACAGGCTGCTATCAGATTTGGACGGAAGCCCGTGCGTTATCGGAGGCTGGATAATTGGCAGGGAGTCTCGCTCTGGAAAACACAAAGCCGTGCGCTTTTCTGTGGGGACGCGAGCCTCAAGGTCAGAGCTCGAACCATCCACCAAACAAGCTGTCAGCGCTAACTTTGTCAGGACAAATAAACTGGCAGAGAGCGATAATGGATCTAATTTCACCTCTCCTGCCATCGCTGAGCCTGCAGCCTCCCAGGGGAACAGACGGAAAAGCACCAGCTTACAAACACACACTGAAAAGGAACCAATGTTATCTGGGGGGTGGGGGGGGAGAAAGAGAGAGAAGAGAGAGAGAGAGAGAGAGAGAGAGAGAGAGAGAGAGAGAGAGAAAGAGAGAGAGAGAGACGAACTCACTTGAAATGCATCACCTAGAGGTTCATTGATTTGGACGTCGAAAACATCTTCGTCATCTGCTGCCTGCTCTCTCGCTTCCTCAGCCTTGGCCCCAAATTCCAGATGTGAGCCAACACAACTGTGTACACACACACACACACACGAGCGTGCACACACAGAATATCATCAGGATCGATCTGATTCCGTAAAACACTGGACCAATCGGGTTTAAGCATTAAATCATGAACTCTTGAAGAAGTGCTGATGTTAAAAAAACACACCAACTCCATCTGTACTCATGGTTCTAGCATCGTGTTAAAACTGAGGTGTTTATTCTATAGCTCAACCTTTCAGCATGGAAAAGTTCATCTCTACCTGGTGTTTGGGTCGTCTTTTGTCACTGCACAAAAGGTCATCGTTCAGCTCTTCATCCCAAGTGTCCTGAAACACACACACACAATTCTGTAAAGTGTTTATTATTAAAATTCAATCATTTCAGTGAAAGTTATTTGAGCGCACAGCCAGTGTGTGAAAATTCTTATCGCAGCATCATCCAAAAATGTATTCAAAACAAGGAGGAAGAAATCTCACCTCCCATTATTGTCATAAAACATGAGAACTAATCAGCTCACACTACGCCAATATTACATCAGTACACCTGAGAGCGATGGCATGCGCCATAATTTTCATATTCACACAAACATTTTAATAGAACTGTTATTGAAGAGACCGGTATCAAGGCTTGTTGACATTTTATTGATGAAAGATGTAAAATAAGGTATTGTTTTTATTACATTTGATTTATGACATCATCACACAGTAGGCTTATGTGCTTATTAAGTAACTTCAATAGCATAAATAGCTAATGTTTGATGAACAATACTTAGTAAATGAATATACATTAAGAATGAGAAAACTGGGATACACGCCGAGCAAGCTCTTTAAACCAAATAAACGAGTGAAGCCAGTCGTTAGCTTATTTACCTGTAACACGGAACCAGGTATGACGTGACGTATTTAGCGTTTGGTTTCATTAACGAGTGTAAATAAGGTTTCTGTTTACATCGACCGAGTGAAATCTTTCCTCAGCCGGTCAGTCTGTACAGCATCACTCCAGCTCGGTTACAGCGGTGATATCTCACTCAGACAGCGCCGTCATACCTGCCCTGCAGTTCCCCAACATAAAACCACATCACTCCTGAAGCAGCGCCTCACTCGCAGCTTATTCTCATCCATCCTACACGCTCTGCATCGCTGCTGGAGGACACAACACACCATTACGAAGGAAAGAAACACGGCTGCCTCTCCTGCCAAGAAAGCAGCCGTCACCTGTCCCGAGGCGGAATGTGACACCTTTACCTTAAACCTGCCACTCTAACACACGCACACACACACACACACACACACACAGAGCTGCTACGTATCATTACACCTGATCCAGTAATACAGACATCCGCTCCTAGCGCAACGTACACTACGCTCGGACAGCTTGATTTTTTATTTATTTTTTCCCCAAACCCCAGGATGGCATGGCTGTAAGAAATACTCACGTTCAGGTCTGTCAGAGAGTCATCGTCAAGTATGTCTTCTTCGATATCGCTTTAAAAGAGAGCAAAGACAAAGCAAAAAGATTGAGTTAAGTGTCACGAGAGTCAGTAGATCACAGAAGTAAACGGAGAGACTCGGATAAGACCAGATTAGAAATAATCATCATTTAGCACGGCCTTTGAAATATGTTACAAGAAATTACAAATTTTTCGTCACTCAGATGAAGGGGTTTATTGGCAAAGTTTCTATGTAAAAAATAACATGATGAATTAATTTCATACAACAATACATTCTGAAGCATCTTATTTTAAAAATATGCCAACAATTACATTTTTAAAAAATCAGTTTTTATCCATTTAACTACATTTAATGTTCTAAAAACATAATTTCTGTTCTCATTTACATTACAGCAGCTATAAATATCTATAAAATGGCTTTCCATCACCAGCCTTAATTTTTCTCTCTCAGAGATAAAATTAAAAAAAAAAAATAATAATAATAATAATAAAAACACGTAGTTTGTCATATCAAGAAACCTTGTAAAGTGTAAACTCAGGAATTCTACTGTTACAAAACCCTGACACTGGATACTCCAGTGTCACAAAAGATCACAGATATTCATTGTGTACCGCTTATCCGATCTATTCTCGGGTCACGGGGAGCCTGTGCCTATCTCAGGCGTCATTGGGCATCAAGGCAGGATACACCCTGGACGGAGTGCCAACCCATCGCAGGGCACACACACACACACACACAATCACACAATTTAGAGATGCCAATCAACCTACCACACGTGTTTTTGGACTGGGGGAGGAAACTGGAGTACCCAGAAGAAACCCCTGAGGCACGGGGAGAACATGCAAACTCCACACACACACGGCGGAGGCGGGAATTGAACCCCCAACCCTGGAGGTGTGAGACAAACGTGCTAACCACCATGCCACCGTGCCCCCCAGATCACAGATATATTTTATAAAACTGTCTTTATAAATAGATTTACACGGATCAGCCATAACACTGTGAGCAGTGAGAGGTGAAGTGAATAAGACTGAGTATCTCCTCATCATGGCACCTGTTAGTGGGTGGGATATATTAGGCAGCAAGTGAACATTTTGTCCTCAAAGTTGATGTGTTAGAAGCAGAAAAAATGGACAAGCGTAAGGATTTGAGCGAGTTTGATGAAGGGCCAAATTGTGATGACTAGGCCACTGGATCAGAACATCTCCAAAACTGCAGCTCTTGTGGGGTGTTCCCGGTCTGCAGTGGTCAGTATCTATCAAAAGTGGTCCAAGGAAGGAACAGTAGTGAACCGGTGACAGGGTCATGGGCGGCCGAGGCTCATTGATGCACGTGGGGAGTGAAGGCTGGCCCGTGTGTTCCGATCCAAACTGCTGAAGAAGTTAATGCTGGTTCTGATAGAAAGGTGTCAGAATACACAGTACATGACGGGACAGGGGGACCAACACCATATAAAGGAGGTGGTCATAATGTTATGCCTGATCGGTGTACGTGGCGATTATGAGGAGTATCTGACATATCTATGCTTTAAAAGCTGGAGCGATCGTCCGAGCCGTGATTTTGTTTACCTGAGTTAAGCCTTATAAATGAACATTAAATAAAAAGATCCAAAATGTGACTCAGTGTAAAGACATCACTAACACAGAGGTCAAATCAGATACCATGAGGACGTGTAAAACTGGACTGAACTAATGTCATAGTGTCAGATTATCTCAACAAACTGTTCTCTTAAGGATTAAACTAGTAGATTTAAAAAAATAAATAAATAAATAAAAAGTACAAAAAGTTTGTCCCAAAGACAAGTGCACTGATTAGCAGCAGCAGTGTTGCATACAAACCAATTAAACCATGTAAACACACAGGCTTTCAGTGACAAACAGTAATTATCTTAAACCAACACGGCTTATTTTCACACATCTGAACAACAGTAAACAAACCAGACCCTTTTAATGAAGAGAAAGAGAGTTTTAGCTGGAGAAAGCACTACACTTCAGCTACCTGGCCATGTTTCCCTCAGTGCTCCTTCAAAACATCCCTGAAACAGTTAATCACCTGGAAAACACTAAATATTGTTTACTGGGGTGTTATGAGTCTAAGTTAACGCATTATAGCAAAATATAACTAAAATGAGGTTTGTTTGTTTTTTTTTAATAGAAAAAAAGAGAGCTAAGAATAAAACCCCCTTCAGTTTCAAGACACTTACATTAGCTACTTTCTGCACCATTAGTTAGCAAGCTAGACAGCTTTGCTACTTTCATTCCTAAGCAACACATTTAACGTCATGTTTATTTAAATATTTATTTCATTAGAAATATCGCTCTAAATTGTAGATATAGGCGAAAAATAATCGTCTGTTGTTTATTTGTCGATATTAGCCTTCAACAAATAAACACTACTACAAAAGCCAGTGAATATTAGCCAGCTAGCTAGCGTAAGGAAAACAAACGGTAATTGCCACAATTACTACAAAAAAAAAAAAAAAAAAAAAAAAAAAATGAAGAAGCAAAGATGGTCGTTATTTTGCCAATTTACAGCTATTTTTTTTAAAATCTAACTTATTTGTAAATACCAACGTGTCATTAGCCAGAAGTCACCGTCTGGTATCACTCACTAATTAGAAAACAGAAGCTGAAGATAATTAGTTAGCTTGTTAGCTGATTAGCTAATTGACTCGCGCTGGTCTTTGGCATTTTAAGAGCTCTCGCAGTAGAAAAAAAGAAAAAGAAAAAAAAAGATGTTAAATATTTGTTAATAATCCAAATGATTTTCTTCACCGTTCAAAAGAAGAACTAATCAATTGGATCAGTGAGTAATTGTGGATTTTTGCAGGATTTTTTAATGCAGTATTTCTTTTAATAAAACGTTTCTACAGCACATCTGAAGCATTTAATGTTGATGCATCTGTCTTTTAATTTAATTCTCCATTTCTTCATCAGCTAAAGGCTTGCAGTTGCATTTAATACACAGTCCTTTATAAAAGGGTTTTCTTTGTTTGTTTGTTTTTAAGCTAATTATTTTTGTTTGTTCAAATTAGGCTGTTTTAGGATTATTTAAATGATTTTAAAATAATCGTTTGGCTTTATTTATTTTTCATAGTCCAGTTGGTATTTATAATCTAGTTAAGTGTGTTATTTTTCCACTTTCTCTAACAAATTCAGAAAATCAGACTAAACTTTAAGATCCACAGCTTTGCTTTCTAAAGTCTTTAACTTGTTTTGATATCAAATAAAATGCATTATATCTAATCCACCTCATTTATGTGACTGAAATCAGACAGATTAAACTTTAACCTAGATTAAATCTAAATATTCAGACTTGCATTTAATTTTTAATGTTACAGTATACTCAAAGGAAATCAGATGATCTTTCTATATTTTTAGCCATTAATTTAAATTTCAGTCAGGGATTAATGCTGCTGGGTGTTTGTTGCTAAATAAATAAATAAACAGAATACCAATATTGTATTGGATAAGACTCTTTTTGATTTTATATCTAATCTTTATCCCACATGCCAAAAAGTATAGTGCCAAAATGGTTGGCTCAGGAAGACCAGCCTCTGCCTCATCCATATGGTTTAATTGCAGGGGGCAGGTGGGCAACAGCTTCACAGATTTAGCCAAAACTGTTCACAGTCGGGTAAAGTTTGGCAAAACCGGACCGTGTGCATCAGTTGCTATGCTGGTTGGTCATCCTCATCAGGACATGCAGCTAATTTCTTATCAGGGTTATGGAGCTGAATAACTGAGTCGCTGCACAGTCTGAGGATGTGGACTAAAATGAGGTAGAAGCTCAGCAAACTTTACGTTTCATCATATCATCATAATGTACTGTTTTATAAATATCATTTTAGTCCCAGTATTTTTTTTTGTACAGTTTTCTGGCCACAACTTTTAGAATACTGAATGCTGATCCCTGGTTCAGAAAATGTAAAAACTACAAAAAAAAATTACAGGAAAAGTAATAACTAGATTTTTTTTTTTTTTTTTTTTTTTTAAACAGGTGAATAAAGGAGATTGTCTTGCTTTTATCTATTTATTTTTTAGAATTGCTACGTGGATGATTGGTCATGTGACCTGTCAATCAGTTTCTTGTGAAAGAAGGCTGGTCTTGGCCACGTTTATTTAAAAGAACTGACCAGAGTCTATAGTAAAAGCTAGAGGTCTGGCTTGAGAGAATGTTAACATATATTTTTCCCCTCGATGATCCTTTTATTTTATTTTTAAGTGTTTGTGGCAGGTGCAGACTATAAACAAACGTATTCAGTCCATACAAATTGTAATTATCTCTAATTTTACTAAAGAACGGGAACGAATCACTGATTGGAGGAGTCGAATCATTTTAATGTACCGAACATAATGAGTCGAATCCCTAAAAAGAATCGTGAAGCATATCACTAATCCACAGATTGCTGCACACAACCGAATTACTTTCCTGTCCGGTTCCTTCTCCATCCGGGTACTCGGTGCTTATACGGCTTTAGCTTTCATTGGCCAGCCATCTGTGAGGAGCCACGTTATTGGCTAGCAGAGCTGTCAATCACCGCCCATGTCAGCATGCTTGTCGGTCGTGGCAACGCTACAGACCGGCACGTAACATAATTGTACCTTTTGTACAGAGAACCTGCAAGTCTTGTTTTGGCAACACAGAGACACAACACGGACTGTTCACCAGCTTTGTTTTTACAAGCTAACATTGTGTTTAAGGTCGTATTTAAATCGTTTAATTTTTATTAAAAGGAAAAGTTTTTTTCTCGCTCACCTGCTGTTTTTACACTACAGTAGCAGACAGGTAAGATGACACCAAACTACACAACAAAGCCACATGAGTGTTATTATGCAGGTCGACATCAAACTAAACACTTGATTTATTGTGTACATATCTGGATATTTTGGATTAGGATACAATGATATTTTATCAGTTATGTCACAGAGTATAATTGAATGAGAAGTTCCATTAAGCTCCTGCGTGTATGCAGTAGGAGCATGACTGATATAAAATTACTGTGAATATTTTTCTTTGACACACGATATTAAATGTACACTATTTCACAGGTCACTTCTTTCCATCAGACACAAGCAGAGCTTGTTTTTCCTCCATTGCTGTCTCTGTGCTCATTTTATCTACAGTTTCTGTATTTAGGTACTCTGTAACACACTTCACACCTCACCAGCTCATGAACACACCCAGGTGTACAGGGTGTGTAAAAGCATGACATGAAAACTATTCACTAGTAGGGAACACACCGACCTACATGTTTCTGAGAAAACTTCTGAAACTCTGTACAGCTGGACAAATAAACGGAGTTAATCAGTGTCCAAAAGCAAGTCATGGCCAAAGATCCTAGTTATGGTGTGACCTAGTGCTGGACATGAGTGTGGAAAACGGCCTGCTGGTCTATCGCCTCTCAGTTCCTGGCTTTTTAATCCCAGTATGATGATGTGAACATGACCTACAGTGCGGCACTTTAACTGCGAAATCTAAATAATATCCACAAGGACTAGCAGGAAGAAGAGTTCAGCAAGATATCAACATTTAGGAATAGTTTTTGTTATTGATGTGGCTTTATTATTAGTCATGAATTGATTAAACAAGTGTATTTAATTAACAATTCAAAATAATAATAATCACTTATTACTATGATATTACTATTACTAATATTAATTCAGTGATATATTTGTTAATGTTAATTATGGTTTGTTGAGTATGTAATAACACACTGTGTGTCATGCTGTCGCTGTATAATAATCAGTGATGAGTTACTGTAAAGTGTGCTGTTTCAGGAAATTAATTACAACAGCAAATTGCTGCTGATTATATATTTTGTTTTATTAAACAATGTTAACATTGTGGAATGTCTCTGAAATGAGTTCTTGCTCTCGCTTACGTTATAGCAGCTACACTATATTGTCAAAAGTTTTGGGACACCCCTCCAAATCACTGAATTCAAGGGTTGGGCTCGGCCCCTTAGCTCCAGTGAAGGGAACTCTTAATGCTGCAGCATACCAAGACATTTTGGACAATTTCATGCTGCCAACATTGAGGGAACAGTTTGGGGATGACCCCTTCCTGTTCCAACATGACAGGTCACTGGTGTGCAGTCATGTTGGAACAGGAAAGGGACATCCCCAAACTGTTCCCACAAAGTTGGGAACATGAAATTGTCCAAAATGTCTTAGTATACTGAAACATTAAGAGTTCCTTTCACTGGAGCTAAGGGGCCGAGCCCAACCCCTGAAACACAACACCTGAATTCAGTGATTTGGAGGGGTGTCCCAAAACTTTTGGCAATACAGTGTATAAACACGCATCTCCTCTCCAGCCTCTCTTTATTTTAATAAGACTAAAACATGCAACTGGTCAGTTACTGAGAACCCACAAAGACGTAGAAACTCCTCTGTCCTGAAGATGTGGGAGAACTTCTTCAGGAGGTGTTCTCAGAGAGCGAGACAGCGGCTGCGTCTCAAATCACATCACTGTTCGGATTTACCTGTTCTCCTGTTGATAAAGGTCATGTGTAAAGTACAGGGTGTGTTTTCACCTTCTCTCTCTTTTCCCGCACATCACGTTCCTCTCGTGTTCCTCTGCAGGACGTCAGTATGGTGCAGTGGGTCGGCTTCGTGTTGGTACTGATGTCTGTGGCGTGTAAAACAGCCCAGGGGAAGCGAGATGAAGTGCTCTACTGCTCAGGTGAGCTGGTCAGGTGTGCTCAGAATTGTGTCGAGATTGTGATTGGTCAGTGTACAGGGTGTTGATTAATTCTCTCTAACAGCAGCTCTGTCTGTAGCGCAGGTTTATATTAATGCACTTGCTCTCATACCTTATCGTTTCCATAGCAACAGCTTCTTCACAAAGAGGTGTACCCGTGGATACGTTAATAATAATCTGTGTAAACGTTGATCTGGTGATGGAGGGAGTCTCCAATACGGGTCAGAGCCGAAGCTGGAACTTTGTCTGGGTCTCTGGACAAGCTGCATGGATTTTTATTAACTTTAAGAGTCTCAACTTGTTCCACTGCATGAAATGTAACTCTAAAGGGATAGATATCATTTTTATAGTAAAACTATTTAGGTGTGTTCTGTAATAAATGGAAATTTAATGTAAATGAGATGATGAGAAATAAAACAGACCGCTGAGGGAAATGAATCAGCTTTGTGTTGGTCAGTCCATCATTAACTCCTTAGATCATTGATTACTTTCCTGAAAGTGTTGATGAGCTCGTGATGGTCATAGCGCGCTAAACTCTCCAGCACTGAAGCTCGATTCACTTAAATCCTGTTTTTAAGAGGCGCCCAGGCCTGGCAGTTCCCATGGGGACGATCGAGCATGACTAAGCACTGACCAAACCCCACCCCGATGTCAGGACACAAACATTCTACGACATTCACAACATCCAACCTGCTTTATTTGACCACTTTATTATTGCTTTTTTTTTTCAGTATGTTTCTATATGATTTTATTATAGATTTTATATCTATACGTTTAGCGTTTTTCATCACACCGGTGCTAAAGTGTGTTTTGATGACCTTCTGACCCTGCAACTGATTCTTCTCAGCAACAAAAAGGGAAACTCGGGCTTCATCCCAAACCCCAGAATCCTGAGCTGTGTCCCAAATCGAATATATTTACACCCTGAGTGTTGGGTCACATTGTCAATATTTTCACCATCATGTATTCTTATTGACAAACAGAATGAGTTTTTAATTTGTTTGTTCTAGTTTTCAGTGAAATGTGAGACACAGTCTTTGTGTAAGTATTATTCTAACGAGAAAAAAAATCCCACACAATTCATTCTATTGAAAGAAATTTTATTGTGTTAAATGTTCAGAATTTTGTATGTTCCATCAAAACATCTCAGACAAGCTAATTAGCTAGCAGGCTACAGTATTAGCTAGCTCCTAGTGAATCCTCACTCTCTTACGTTTCCTCCAAGATTATTGAGAAATGTTTTCTACAGAAGTATTATTACTGTACAGTGAATACACACTCAGTGTGATGATGGTATGTATGTGTGTGTGTGTGTGTGTGTGTGTGTGTGTGTGTCCTGCAGCCTGCATGGCGATCGCTGAGGAGCTGAAGTACTCCATCAGCCAAATTGACCCCAAGAAGATGGTCCACGTGGGAGGATTCCGGCTGAATCCTGATGGAAGCCTCACTGATAAAAAGGTCAAATTATACACTTTGTTACAGTCAATGTGGATGTACTACACACACACACACACACACACTAATACAACCTGAGGACACACACACTGACACAGCCTGAGCACACACACACTAACACATTCTGAGCACACAAACAACACACACTAACACAACCCGAGGACACAAACAACACACACACTAACACAACCCGAGGACACAAACAACACACACACACTAACACAACCCGAGGACACAAACAACACACATGCTAACACAACCTGAGTACACACACTAGCACAGCCTAAGCACACAAACAACACACACATATACACACACACAAACACAACCTGAGGACACAAACAAACACAAACACAACCTGAGGACACACACACACATTAACAAACATTTTCACTCAATCTTTTTTTTATTTTCAGAGTTAGATTGTTGATGTGTGTAGATCTGAAATAAAATTATTAACTCAGTTTTAAATAT
>JAUCMX010000022.1:19539914-19562414 GCA_033459395.1 Hemibagrus guttatus | reverse complement strand
TGTGATTTTGTTCGTTATTTTTAACGTGACCTGACCTTTACATCGTCTTATTGCTTTATTTAACATTTTATTTTAGTTTAATATTTAAAAATGATCCCCATAAACAAGAGGATTCCTTCGTTGACGTTGATTACGTCATCGTTTGTGTGTGTGTGTGTGTGTGTGTGTTTTGTGTGGAGAAAGTAAATGAAAGGTCAGAAATACGCGGTTTCATTTCCGCTTCCCGAGCGCAGCCATGATCACGTGCAAACACAGGAACACGTCACGTCGTGATCACGTTACAGCTGTGTAAAGCGTCTCGTTATAGGGTTGTTATTCTCCTCCTTTATTCTCGTCATCAGTTCATCACACAAACAGGAAGAAGCACAAGCTGATGACCAACCAGTCCCTTATTTTAATCAGAAAATTCTTAAACTGTGTTGAGTTGTGAGGGGTTGTGTGTGTGTGTGTGTGCTATGTGAGTGGTGTGTGTGTGTGTGTTTATATTTATATATCTATAATATAATGTGTGTGTGTGTGTGTGTGTGTGTGTGTGTGTGTGTGTGTTGTGAGGGGTTGTAGGTGGGTGTTTTGCATATTTCTTCAAATTCTCATGTGTTTCCATCGCAGCTGATGATTTCACGTCCCAGCTTCGTCTTGTTCCTGAAAAAAACCACGAAAATGAAATAAGAATTAAAATAAAACTCAAACTTTTCCATCGGTACAGACACAACCTTTTTTTTATGCTCAGATATTAAACTCCGCTTTGCAGCTTGTAGCTCAGACACGTGATTAAAACTGATCACGTGATGCTTCGTGTGTGTGTGTGTGTGTCATTGCGGGATTTTCATCCCTGGTTTATTTCAGATTTTATTTCTGAAGTGAATCGGGGGAAATTTTATTTTGGTTTTATTTAAAGATTAAAGATGAAATATTTTGTTTTTTATCGTCCGCATTAGAAAAAAAAAGAAATGTACTGAAATAGTTGTTTCTAAAGTAAATAAGAATATTTCTAATTCAGGATATATTTTATTAAATTTCTTGGATGGAAATCTCTGTGTTGTTTGATTATATAAGTTCAGCGGTCAGGCGTCTCGCCACGTCTCGTCACGTCTCCGGCGTGAAGGTGTAAGAGGTAACGAGCTCGAGTAACGAATTTCTACTAGAATTAAACACCGCTTTAAGGAGGTCACACTTTTTTATTTAACTTTGCGATGGTGGAAATACAAACGAACAAAAACGATTGAAAAATCAAAACCTCGTTATTGAACAGAAAGAGTGGACTTCAGCGTCCGCTGGAGTCTCGGTGTGTTACAGCGAGAAACTCTGAGCTGATGAAATGTAGCCTGATAAAATTTAGCCTGAAATCTTTGGTTTAGAGATTACTGATTCGATCTCTGATCTATTTCTGATTTCAGGATTACAGTTTAATACACCCTGCCATTTTTGTATCTGAAGAAATTTTGTAAGAAATATCCAAGAAAATACCTTTTTAAATTTTTTTTTTTTTTTTTTTTTAGTTGCTAGCTGCATTAGCCATGTATTTGTTTACAGATGAGAGAAAATAGAATTATTATTATTAATCTTAAAAATAGGTTTATTTGTTTATTTATTTTTTGTATTTTATTTTGTTTAATTTTCTTGTTTTTATTTTATTTCTAAGCAGATGTATTTGTTTGGAGTTGAGAGAAAAGAGAATTATTATTAATAATAAATATTGTGGTGTTTATCAGACTGTGACCTAGTGTAACCTTTCAGGATTCTGTAATGCTCATTTCATCTTTTCACTGTTTCATCATTTTATCATTTCGTCACTTCATCAGTTCATCATTTCAGTCTAACTCCAACTCACATACATCGTGTGTGTTCACTTTTTCATGATTCATGATGTACATGGAACTATCACTGTCGTGTGTGTGTGTGTGTGTGTGTGTGTGTTTCAGGAAGTGATGTCATTATAGAAATTATGTAGCCTTTAAAAGTTGTTTAATATAAACAGAGTTAGTAGAAAATGAGAATGTTGATAGAAATGTGCACAACAAATCCAGATAAATTACTTAAAAAAAAATCACTTAAAAACTTTGTTTTGATTTTAGAGAAAAATAAAGAGGTTTAAATGACATCAGAGTGTACCTTTTTAGTTTTTAAAAGATAGCGTGTTTTATTATTTTTAGCTTTTATTTTTTGCTAAAAGTTTGAGAAAAGATTTTTAGTGTTTTGGGAAAATCACACACACACACACCCACAGACTCACACTGTTCCTTATGTGCCTCGTCTGACCGAAGCTCTTGCACTGTGTGTGTGTAACAGTGTGTGTTGTGTTTTTCAGGTCACTGTAAAAGCGGCGTGTTCCAACACACTGACCTGTGATTCAACACCACGCTGACCGAACACCTCGAGGGCTCAGAGCCGGGTTCTGGGCAGAACCTCAACGAAGGACCAGATAATCCGAACGCACGAGCAGACAGCATTTTCAAGTGTTTTGTAACGACGCTATGAGGTTGAGCTGTAATATTATTTTTGTAAAGAAGAATAAAAGTCTTTTAAATGGAGTTAATAGTTAATTTTCTATTTATTCTGAACGCTGGACTTTGGTCACGTGCAGTTACACAACACGCTGCAGTGGACAGTGCGGTGATGTCATCGGCGGCGTCATGGTCACGTGAGGATGCGGGCAACTCACGTGTTGCAGTGCATCGTGCGTGGGGTTTTATTCTTGAGCTTTTCAGGACCTTTACTTTGAGAGAAACATGATGGTTGTTGATGCATTTTCATTGTTATCGTGTTTTATAAAGTTATGAAGTAAAAACAGGACGAAGAACACGGAACATCTGTAGAGCCTTCAAATACGGTTCCGTGAAAATATTGTGCATCAGGATTGTCGGACAAATGTCTTAGAGTTTGTACTGCATGGTAACCATGGCAACACATGCACTATGGTTCTTCGAGTTCTTTAAGGGATCATTTTCTAGCTTCTCAGCTCAGACTCTGTGTAAAATTTCTATTACTTTAACTAATGAGCTACACTTAAAATGGAACCGGGTTCTTTAGGGGGTTCTTTGTTAAGGGCTATGTGTGTGTTTCTACATCATGCCCAATGTTCCAGGGACAGACGCCAGATCCACACGGCCACCCTGAGAAACCTAAAGATGACTAGAGATGAATGAATAGTTCTACCTAAATCCCAGGAGTTATGGGTTCTTTCACAAGAAACTCTTCTCAGTCTCAGTGAAGGAGGCGTGGCCTCTGAATCAGTCTCAGTGAAGGAGGCGTGGCCTCTAAGTCAGTTTCAGTGAAGGAGGTGTGGCCTTTGTGTCAGTCTCATTCAAGGAGGTGTGGCCTCTTTTAGTCTCAGTGAAGGAGGTGTGGCCTCTGAGTCAGTTTCAGTAAAGGAGGTGTGCCTCTGTGCCAGTCAGAGTAAAGAAGGCATGGCCTCTGTGTCAGAGTAAAGGAGGTGTAGCCTCTATGTTAGTCAGAATAAAGGAGGCGTGGCCTCTGTGTTGGTCAGAGTAAAGGAGGTGTTGCCTCTGTGACAGACTAAAGGGGGCGTGGCCTCTGTGTCAGTCTCAGTGAAGGAGGTGTGTGCTCTGTGTCAGTCTCAGTGAAGGAGGTATGTCCTCTGTGTCACTCTCAGTGAAGGAGGCATGGCCTCTGTCAGTCTCAGTAAAGGAGGTGTGGCCTCTGACAGTCTCAGTGAAGGAGGCGTGGCCTCTGAGTCAGTCTGTGAGAGTTTATAGCTGCTATAATGTACCTGAGAACAGGAACTGATTTGTTTCATGGACACAGCATTAAATGTAAAAGGTAAAAAATGTTGGCAAATTACTGTGGAATAAAACTCTAACTCTGGGGCAGTAAGAGTACTCACATCCCCTGGTCTCTCTTTACACACACATACACACACACAGAGTGTGTTATTTAATAAATATTGTTTTTCCCACAGAGTGTAACGGAATGGTCTGAAGAGAATTCTGTTGTGTAACTCTAGTGCGACTCTGAGTCCTGTCTGATTCACGGCCGTGATAAATCAGTGAAAAACAAGTGACCACGTCTCTTCATGGTGGAACATCTCGGCTGCTGCCTTCTTATCCATTATTTTAAAACCAGCTGATTCATCTGAAAGAATGAATGACCAAGTAGGGCCAAATTTTACAAGCATTTTCACACTCTCTCTGCAACCGACTATGTAATTAACCCTCTAAGCCTCTTTTTCCTCTCCCTTCTTTTCTTTTTCGGCTTGAGGAAACAGCTCGGTTTGCGTTTCTAAATGTTGCAGCCTAAGAAAGTGGCTTTTCTCTGCTGTGCTCGGCCGGCTGACTTAAGCCTAAATCCATGAGAGATCAAGGGTTACCAAGGTGCAGCTGAGACACACTGGCCGAGCGAAGCCTCATTTCCTATGCACACTAGGTGACTGACCGAAGGCAGAGCTCTGGGTTTGCTTTGCTTTGTTTTTGTTGTTGTTTATTTTTGGTAATGGCCGCTTTGTTCTCTGTCTTTGATTTGTGAAAATTTCATACAAGCCAATGCTGGACGACCCGAAAGTCTTAGCTCGCAAATATAAGCTGTAGCGAGTGCTAAGTTCAGCATTAACTTGTATTCTAACAAGATTAAAATATATTTGTCCTGGAGATTAGCATGCTTAAGTCCTCCTTTTAAGTTCCCAACGCACTTTGATCTGCACGGTGCGGCAAGGGCTCGGCCATCGGCGAGCCGGGTGTGAAATTAGCCTGATGTCGTCTCCATTCTTCACCTTTGCCTTCACTCACTGCCTTAATTATATTTTCGTCACTGAGCTCTCTGGCTCTTCGTCGCATATTCAGATCTGACCAGGAAGCTGGCCAGAAACTATGGATAAATGGCCCAGTGGGGGAGGGGTCACAACGCTGCCCCTTTTGTAAGGGGGCCAAATGGGGGACGTCAATACTTTTTCTGATATGTATTTTCTTTCGGAGCGTGGCTGGCCTTTGGCCCGGCCGTTTGTCGGAGTTCAGCTTGGGGCATGTGTATGGATTTGATGAGACGCCTGGATTTTGGAAGGTACGCCACTTTGTGAGAGGGTTTTTTTTTGTTTTTTTTAACACAATGGGACTGTCAGGACTGGTTGATGGGAAGTTTTCAGATTTGTGCTTAGACATTTGGAGTCAGGTTTTCAGAGCCTTTTTATATATAGATATATATAATCTCTTCATTCTGGGAACCACAATCTGATTTTGAAGCACTTTTATTACAAGTTTATTGTGGTGCAAGAATCAATCATTTAAAATCCAAAGAAACCAAGAAATCACATTCTGGCACGATATCTAAAGACACCGCTAATGGCACAATACAACAAACCCTAAATCTGCTTAAAGGTCTTGAACATCAGCTTTTATCTGAACCCAGTTTGGTTGAAGGTGAAAAGGTTGAAACATAAAACTGCAGAAAAGTCTTGAGCTCTGTTGCTGAATCTGGAGGCGATGAAAGGTTTCAGAGAGCGAGAGAGAGAGAAAGAAAGAGAAGAGGAGGAGGAGAGCCACCTGTGAGCTGTGAGGGAGGGAGCTTTGACCTTCAGCCTCTCTTTACGCTTTCCAGAGAAGCTTGGAGTCGCTGGCCACTTCCATGTTGGCGAATAGAAATGCAGATGAGATCCTGCTGCATTGAGGAAGGCAGGTCAATGCTGCGAAGGTTTTCTCACTGCTGTTTCTTGCTGCCCTTTTTGTATCGACTCCTATTCACTTCTACAACTTTTTTCCCCCTCTTTGCTCGTAGCCTGTATTTCGTGTAAGAGTGAAGTTACTCATACTTGATCTCTTCACGCTTCAGGTCTGCAGCCTTCCTGCTGAACTTTCGATCTTATGCAGCTACAGATCCCACGGCTCCTAGATTACATTACTTTCAGTCATTTCTTACTCAACGCTTCTTCCTTCATTTTGTTGCATCTGTTTTTGAACATCCATTAAGTTTTAACAAGAAAAGTGGTTCGTAGTAGATATTTTAGATGTTCATCAGCAGAGTTTCTCACCTGACACCATGTATAGAGATTTCATTCTCTAGTTTCTGGTTTAGCTTTGTTGCATCTTTATTGCTTATTCTCAAGATTTTTGAAGGTCTTTGGATTGTGTCACCAGCAGAGCTTCCCAAAGTGCCTTCACAATCTGCAAACATTCCTCAAATATAAATATGGAGAATTTTAATTAAAAAAAAAAAGGTTCATATGTTGCATTAATCATTTTAAGTCTTGTAAAGAGTAAACTATGCCAAGCTTCATGCTCACTTTATTGGTGTGCAGTTATAAATCAGACTCAGGACACAGTTTGGTTTGTTAAACTCCAGACTGCTGCCTGCTCCTGAAGTTAGAAATGTTTAGAACTTTCCGTATCTTTATGTTTGCATGGACAGGTGAAGATTTTAAGGTTACTTTTGGTTTAGCACTTTTCGATTGATTCTAGACTAGTTTGTGTAAAGTTGCTGTTTGCTGTGGAGATCACAGAAGTGAACCCTGACTTAAAGCGGAAATAAAAGCTAAAAGCAACTAACCAAGTTAGATCCCATTCTTTAATAAAGCTTAAATGATGTCTAATTCCTAACCGTGTCCAATTCGTAGGGCTAAATAAATAAATGAAAGCGAAATAAATGACATGAAAACATGTACAGTCTTTAAAATCGCACGCTAGCAGTATAAACCTACCTGATGCAGCACGTGTTCATTTGATCTTAGGCCACTGAAGTTATAATTAACCTAGCCCCGCCCATTTCTTAACCTTCGCCAATCAGAACGTTAGAATCAGAAGACATAAAAAATCTCAATTTTATATAAATGTGATATAAATAATAAGGTCTGTCGCGTTTATTAAGACGATGTTTAGATGATGTTCACACTGGTTGTTTTCTTGTTTTAGTTAGACCGGAAGTTGCGAGTAGCTGAGTTCTGTATCTGTGTCGCAGTCGATTTATAAACACTGACTAAAAGAGAAAAAAACTTCCGGGTTCATTAGATTAGATTCAGTGAGTTCACATGGCATTTCCGTACTGCTTTTTAATTCTGTTTTAATGCACGCTAAAGTCTTAATGCTAACCTGAATTAGCAGTCTCACACTAATCCCAACACCAATCCAATCAGATTTAAAATCAAGCTGTAATTAACCTAACCACGCCCCTTTCCCGTAACCACAACCAATCCGAGTGTTACATATGAGTTAGGCTGTCTTGTGTACTAACTTGGCAACTATACTGAGAGAGAGAAAAAAACAATAACAACAAACACACCTATGAAATGACCTGGTCAGTACAGGACAGAACATAATGTTGGTTTTTAAAATCACTTAGATTAAAAATCAACATACATAGGATATATTTCCTTTAGCTGCTATCATCATATTAACCTCCTAGCTGTTATTAACTGCGATGATGATGATGAGGATGATGATGATGTAACAATGTGGTGTCAAGCTTCCTAAGAATTCATGAAAGGCATGAAGTTATTTAATAAAAGTGTAAAAGTGACAGGAAACACCTGGAATCCCTGCAGCTGGGAGTTTACCGTCATTTTACAGAAAAATTGAACTTAATAGCGTAGATAAGGAAGTGAGCCTCCTGGTGGTCCAGCGGCAGGACCCTGCGCTCTCATTGCCGAGGCCCATGAAGTGCATTTCATTTATAAAGCTTAAGGAGAGCTGATAGAGATGGTTTATCAACTCGGAGTGAAAGAGTTCACCATCAGTTTTAGCGTATTTGCGAAAATATTAGAAACAAAAATCTAAATAAAGAAAATAAACAACATTACCTTACAAATAAGCCTTGTTTTATTGACTTGTTCATCCAGTTGGATTTAATGCCACAAATAAACATGTTACAAATTATGTACATCTGTTTTTTTTTAAAGAATACCTCCAAAGAAAACCACAAGAAATTTTTTACATTTAAAAAAGACGAAGGGAAAAAAACCTTAAATTATCTCATTCTGTTTTATATCCTTTGTAGATTCTGCTGTAAATTGTTTCTTTATAGGCCTATAGATAACAAAGAGCACAGTTTCTCATAGGATAATAAAAAACAACAACAACAAAAAAAAAACAAGTTCCTCTCAGAACTTTAAGGCAAAGTGTGTGTTTGTTTGGTGAATGGATTTATCATACACACTTTTTTATTTATTTTTCCTCCCGAAAATTACAACAGGACGCAGTTCACACTAAATAAAAGGTCACAATTTGGTTTCTTCAACTGTTCTTGTCTCGTAGTTATTGCATGATGACACGAAACGGAAAAGAAAATGGTCGAGACAAATTAGCTTGAACAAGACTGTGGAGAGTGACACATGGGTAAAAAGCTTTAATCAAGTCGCTGACGAGATTGGATTCTGTGTCTGAGAGATTAGCCTTCATACCTTTTTTCTTCCAGATTATGAAATAAAAATCACGCTCAACAAGCTAAAGCACCAATCTAGGATATTGCTTTGAAAAAACGCACAAAAAGAGAGGAAGAAAAGAGAGAGAGAAAAAGATTTAAATAGAGGAAATCGAGAAATGAAAGAAAGAATGCAAGATCAAGACTGAATTTGTGAATGAATCGAGTAAAGATGGATTGAGAAAGAAAGAAAGAAAGAAAGAAAGAAAGAAAGAAAGAAAGAAAGAAAGAAAGAAAGAAAAAAAAAAGAAAAAGAAAAGGATATTCATGGGTCAAGTATTTCCATTCATAATGCGACTTCGTCATTCAGTTGTCTGAAACCTGAAAATGAAAGAATTATATTAATATCTGTATGACAACACGATTTCACGCAGAAAATAAAAATAAAAATAAATTCGTAGCTCGGACTTCCATGAAGTCGTGATAAATGCCCCAGCTTCTGAACACTGCTTTTATTCCCTACGATTTTCCTGGCGCGAGACCGTGTTGTGTGCGGAAATAATACCTATAAATACAGTATAATGTGTGTAATGTGTACACATATCCATATGCTGTTTGTGTTTGTTTGTTTGTAAAAAAAAAAAAAAAACAGAAAGAAAGAAATTCCAGTTTAACATACAAAAAAAAATTCATAAAACTTGAAAAATATTCTTCCGGAATCATAATATTAGACATTAAACCATGAAAACGGACATAAACATATTTATTTTATTTTTAAATCACAGTTGCCTGAATGCAGAAAGGAAATGAAAAAACTCTTTGGACTTCAGCATGAATTAAAGATCAGGAGTCAATCAGAAGCGCTTTCTTTTAAACAAGAAACTCGTGAACACTCTGAGAAAAAACGGTACTGAAGTGCACCTCGGTGTCTCACCTGGAGCTGTGTTGCTGGGAACAGACAGCTTTAAGGAAACATTTCAGCCACAACACTGGAGCGTTCTCTCTTTAGGACACAGGAAAGTTCCAGGCGCACTACAGGTACTAAGAGAGTACACTTGATGGCACCAGTACAGGCTCAGGGAATGGTACCATGTAGTACCCTTTTCTCTGAGAGTGTAGTGTAGTGTAGCTACGTCATCTGTGTGGAGTTAATGTTTGCAACAACAACAACAAAAAAGAAAACAAATATTTATAAAATTAAAACCAAACTCATACCACATAAAATGAAAGGCTACATAAAGGTATTGCAGAGTGATAAAAAAAAAAGCTCATCCAGTCCGTTTCCGCTGGTCTGTCCGAGTACCCAGGCCGCTCATGGTTCAGGTCTATGCGCGCGTTATGACGCGTCGTGGTCAGTCGCTGTCTGATTTGTCGTCCTTGGTGGAGTTGGTGGAGTGGTTGTACAGCCCCTGTGCCATCAGGTGCAGCGCCAGTGTGTTCTTGGCGCCCGTCGCTTTCTTGATTTTGGCCCTCTTGTTCTGGAACCAGATTTTGATCTGGGCCTCGTTGAGCTGCAGTTCGGTGGCCAGGCTCTGTCTCCTCTGCTCCGTCAGGTACCGGTTCGACTGGAACTCCGCCTTCAGCCGCTGCAGCTGTTCCGCCGTGAAGGCCGTGCGGGGTCGCTTATCCTCCCGAGTCACAGTCTTCTTCTTTGGTCTGCGCGATCGGGGCCCTGAACACACACACACACACACACACACACACACACACACACACACACAGAGAGAGAGAGAGAGAGAGAGAGAGAGAGAGAGAGAGAGAGAGAGAGAGGTTTGCGTTAGGGAAGTGTGCTTTACTCGCTACTACTACTACTACTACTACTACTACTACTACTAATAATAATAATAATAATAATAATAATAATATAAGGAAGAGGAAGATGATGTTCTGCACTTATAGCAACTTATATAATATTTAACATCAACGTTTAACACCAACTTTAGTAGTAAAAACTTAACTTAATATATATAAAATTTTAAGGACAACAGCACGCACTCATAAAGAGCTATACTGAGATATACTGAGAGGATTATTACTCATAGCATGCCGGAGTGAAGCAGATAATAACAATAATGTATTATTAATGATTTTACTTTCTTTACTGTTCACTCTGCCTTTTCATTACAGCTCTGGTTGGTCTGTAAGCCCTAGACTACGCCTACTACTGCGCAGTGCACTGTGGGATTTCAGAAGGTCCGCTCTGTTTTACATGATTAGGTATGAAATGGAAAAGTTCCTGACTGCTGCACTGTGTGTGTGTGTGTGTGTGTGTGTGTGTGTGTGTGTGTGTGTGTGTGTGTGTGTGTTTGGGGCGCACTGCACGTTCACACCTCCAGAAGCTGATAAACTACACCAGCTCGCACTTCTGTAACAAACTGTAAACTGGACAGCAGTGGACATCTGAGGTGTCCTGCTCGTGTTCTTCTCTAGATTACAATCAGGAAGTCTACGGCAGCGCGCGCAGCACGGCTCTGTTACGACTTCCGCTCAGAAATAAAAAAACAAAAAAACAAAAAAACAAAACAGAGGTATCAATTAATGTGAAACTGGTGTTTACTAAAATTCTGAATTAACGAAGCGCAAAAACCACGATAGTGTGAGAGAAACAACACTGGAGAAGTTAGACCAGAGAGAATTATTTATAAAAAAAAAAAGACGAAATATGTTATTTAATATATTTAATATAATGTAGGAGCTGTAGCTCAGTCTATTTTATGTCGCCGAAATAAAAAGCTTCTTCTTCTTCTTTATTATTATTATTATTATTATTATTATTATTATTATTATTATTATTATTATTACTTGAACTCGTATATAAACACTTATAGAAACTTTAAAAACAACAACAACAACAACATTATGAAATTTGTTGCTATGGTAACAGAGGAGCGCCTGAGGTTTAGAAGCAGAAACTTTTCGGTAGTAGTAACTCAAAGTTATTCAAAGTGTAATAATAATAATAATAATAATAATAATAATAATAATAATAATAATAATAATTTTTATTATTATTATTATTATTATTATTATTATTATTATTATTATAAAATCTGTTTGTTATTAAATGTGCGAGCACTGCATTTATAGCAAATTTCTGAATAATATCAGGCGCTTATAAAGAGTTTTACTTCACTATTCTAACTATACAAAGGCCCGTTTTGTGAGTTTTTCATTCTAGCATGACTTTAAATGCAGATAATAATAATAATAATAATAATAATAATAATAAAAATTATTATTATTATTATTATTATTATTATTATTATTATTATTATTATTATTATTACATTATTATTATTATTCTCAGACTCTGAGAATAATAACTCAAGCTTTTTCTCTCTCTCTCTCTCTCTCTCCACACACACACACACACACCACACACACACACACACACACACACACACACACACACACACATTTGCATACACATGTCCATATTTGAAAAGGGTGCTGGAGTTTTTTTTGGAGGTTTGGGGTTGGGGTGGGGGTGGGTTGAAATAAGGGGGTGGGGTTAACTCGTCCCTTCCCCCTCCCTCTCCTCCTCCGGAACCTCCCTCCTCCTCTGTTTCCATAGCAACTAGATTTTTTTTATAATCGCTACTTGCTGTTATTACTGTTTATAAACTTTGCTGGAAGTGCTGCGCCTGCAAGGATGTACACGGAATAACCACTTCCGGTTTATTTCTATCAGTCTGCAGTCAGAGATGTGGGACTGGTTCCGGAATTTTTCTCTTTCTGACGGAATTATGTGACATTAGATTATTATTATTATTATTATTATTATTATTATTATTATATCTGCAACATCATATTGTGCAGTTTACACACAGGTTACATAAGTAAGAGTTTGTTCATAATATTTAAAGTTTGTTTTATGTGGGTTTTTTTTAATTATAACTATATTTCCCAGAATCCCACTTCAATTATCTATAAACTGTTTTATATCTGTTATGAAATGATTAAATTTAGCTTCCAAGCTAATGATTAGATTAAAGCAACACAGCCTCAGATTGGACTTGAAATGTTTTTTTTAACTTGATAACGACATCATTTACACAAAAAATGTAGGATTTCAACCTGAGAATAAATAAACAATAAAATAAATCCTAATATTCATAATAACAACCTTGAGTGTTTGGGCTTTATTTCACCGAAACTTTTGCTATGAAGCGCAATTAAATTCTGCACAGGATTTCTATAAAGTGCTTAAGGATCATTTTTACTGAAACATGTTTGAAACTGTTCTTCATGAAAATGAATATTTATTTAAATTTAGCAGAAAATGTCTGAAGCCTCGACTCCCTTCATCTCCATTGTCCAACAAAAATATGCTAATGAAATATTAACAAAGCCCTCGACCGAACAAAGGCGCTAAACTTAGCTTGGTTTCGCAAAAACTCTACAAAAATACTATTTTCATTTTTATTAAAGATCATGAGGTACTACACACTTTCATCGAAAATCTTCAGCCAAATCCTTTCTTTAGTTATATCCTGTAATAACGCATCACTACCGTCAAATATACACACACTGCTGCATTTATAATAATAATAATAATAATAATAATAATAATAATAATAATAATAATAATAATAATAATAATAATCATGTGCTAACTTTTTTTCAGCTGGGTTTTGAGCATATTTAAAGTCGCTAATCAATCCACACTCTTCAGTCAAAATTCCAAAAAATTATAATAAACATACTTTTAATTAGTTTATATCTCTTTAAAATACTGACTATTGGAAACTGATTTTTTTATAATTATATTTTTTCTTTTTTTTTAAATTCCCTTTCCAAAAGTACACTCGTGCTGCTTGCCTGCTAAAATGGCCTCACAAAGGTTTTTAGTAAATTTCCATATGATTATCTTCACTCTATTTCCATAAAGACTCGGAGAAACTCACTGCAAACAACTTTATTATTTAAACAAATCATATTATTATTTTAATTTCGGTGAAATTTGTCACTATACATCGGATCTGCTTATATATGTATATATTTGTATATTTAAACAAGCCGATTTGGGAGATTTCGGCTAAATGAGTTAAAACGTTTTATTCTTTAAACGCTGTGATTTTAGTAAATTAAGAATCATAAATTATATAAAGATTCAGACAACCAACAGCAGGTGCAGAAAACTCTCTGACCTGACAATAAACAGGAACCGACCGCAGTTTGGGAACCGATTTTTGTTTTATTTACCCCCCCCAACACACACACACACACACACACACACACACACACAAAAACCCATTTTATGATTTAAAAGGTCTTTACAAACGTGTTTTTTATTTTATTTTAGAGTACTATAGCTGATGATGTTTTAAGCAGAATTGGCATATTCACATTTCTTCACTGTGAGCTCTGTTACTGTGTTATGAACGGAAGTTTTTTTTAATTTTTTTTACCGAATAGTTTTGTCCGTCGTGGTATTTACATAAAAGTAACGCATGCAAAAATTTTTTTGTTCTGTATTTTATATTTTTTATATAATTTGAAATTAGACTTCGCTTCATGTGTAGTACATTTTTGGTTTAATGTAATATTTTGTTCTTATTGTATTTAGACTCGCTAAAAAAAATCCTAATTATTTATTATGAGTATTTTTTTTAGTATATTTCCAAAATGAACTCTGACCTGATGAGGGTCTGTCCGAGTATCTGGTGCAGTAAACCCAGGCTGGCCACAACATCGACTGGTTATTAGGCGAGTTTGCGCATTGATCCGCGCCGCTTTCGGCCCCGGGCTTCGAGCCGCTGTCGGAGGGGTTTGATGCTCCTTCACCCGACCCCGGTGATCCTGCTCGGTCCGTGCCGGTCTCTGCCTCTGAAGGACACCGGTTCTCTCTACCGGACACGTTAATATCGCTGCGCTCGGTAGCGTTCGCCGCCGTGGCGCTTTCTTTCCTGCGTCCGAAGTCCGGGCGCAAAATGTTGTCGATGTAGAAGTTGGTGATCCGGTGCAGGTTTCCGGGAGGCTCGAGCAGCGGCAGGATGGCTCTGTTGGATTCGTCTCCTGCATCTCTGCTGCTCTGATCTTTCTCTTCCATACTGAAACTCTCCTTAACCCCTTTCTCTCCCGCACCAAGGCGAGCGCTCCCGACTTCCAGTTCTGTTTAGTTTCTAAAAAAAAATATTTCTCCTCTTTTGTATTTAGATGTTCTTCAGTTTGAAAAAAATAAATAAATAAATAAAACTGAACGACAGAAAAAAAAGAGAGAGAAAAAAAAGAGAGATAGAGAGAAAAAAATCTTGTCTTGGTTTTAAATGCCACCTGAGCGCTTCTTGTGCGCACAAAGAAAAAACATAATTATAGATGTTAATTCCACAACGAGCTCCACGAAGTAGTTCTTAACAATATTGGAGGAATATTATTAAGACAAAATTATGCTATTTATAATAATAATAATAATGATTATAATAATAATAATAGCACTAGTAATAATAGTAAGGCCGCTGTAGGAGCCGGTGCTGTAGTCGCGCCTCAGTGAGCAAATAACGGCTAAATAAAGAGCTGCCAACTGGCTCTCAAATACTTTCACTACGGATTTTTTTTTGTTCTTATTTTTAATACGAGACTCCCGTGTGACGTCACACCCCGTATCCTGGACACGTGCCTCCTGCCAATAAGGAGGCGCCGTTTGTGTCACGTGATCCGGAGACTCCGCTAAGTGACAGCATCTCAGCCTCGCCTAGTTTCCTCCACTTAAAGCTACAGGAACCCAAAGCCATGAATTAAATTAGCATATACTACAGGCTCTCGCTGCCTACAGATGATTAGCACAAGACTTGTAAAAAAACAAACAAAAAAACCCCCAAACAAACAGAATAGGTGATGCGAAATCTAGCATTGGCCATGCGTCGTGTGACTATACCACCATACATGATAACATATGCATATATATAAGTGATAGGTCAAAGGTTAATGGTCATATTTGTCATGTGTCATAACATATTGACCACAGGATTGATCTAAATCAATGATCAAATTTAGATTTGGAGTTAGTATATACTAATATGACGTCATATGTTAATGACAATATTTTGGCCAATATGTTACACAGTGGTCATATGAAGCTTCATGTGTAATTACATGTGACCCATATGACCTACTGGTTACACAGAGGGCTTTATAAAGCCTTGGTCATCATATGCCTTATTACTAACACTCTATATGTTATATAACCTTTTTGTTACATAGATATAAAGTTTAATATGTGTCATTGCAATTCATCCATCTAACATATATGGCTTTATAAAGTCTTGGTCATCATATGTTATAAAACATTAATAATAAAACATATTGGTTACATATGTTATTACACATTGCTCTGTACATTTTGTCTTTATAACATATCAGTCACATGGTGTATAATGTCATGCTAATATAAAGTATTTGTGGTATATAACATGATACATTAGACTTATAGCATGATGTAAGAGTAAGAGATATTAACATATTGGTCATACAGAGCATTTTAGCACATACGAGGTAAAATGCAGTGGGATAAAATCATAGATTTTATTGCATACATACATATGTATACATTTTGGCCATGTAGAATATTGATATTATTGGATATTGATATTGGTCATATCAGTCATATGTGCCACATAACTTATTTATAGTTTGATATATCAACCATATGTCATTACACGTGAGTCATGTTAACAAACTGGTTATGTATAAAGCATTATAAAGTCTTTCTCATATGTAATATTGTGAATTTGTTATGACGCATGAACAAGACTTCAACAAGACTTGATGAGAATTTAGCATGATGTTTATGGGACATACATCATATTTATTATATAATATACTGATCATATTTAACATGTTATAAAGTGCTGGTTACATGCTATAACACATTAATGAAAAACTGCATTGTTTATGTATGTTATTTCACTTTGGTCATGAGTCTTTTGACCATTAGCATTATATCACAACACATACAAGTCGTATAGTTTATTGCTTGTAGAGATTAGTCATATATTATTAGATAAAACACGTTAGTTATATATGTTATTACAGTTTGGTGGACACATTTTGACTGTATAACTGATTTGTCGTAGTGGACTATTGGCTTTGGTCATGGATAGGCTAGTGTATTAAAAAGTCTTGGTCATATGTAGTGATAAACTGCATCGGTTATATATGTTCTTACACACTAACTATATAACACAGTGGTCATATACTGGTCATATGTCATTAAATGGCATTAGTTAGGCTATACAAGATATTAAGACTTTAGGACGTTATTAGGTTCCATCATACTGATGATAAAATGCTTACTCCATACATTTTGGCCTGATGATATATTGGTCATATGGCACAACATGTTTAAATCTTATATGTATATAGCTCAATATATCAACATATGGCATGACATGTGCCATATTAATGACCAATGTACCACACTGGTCATAACTTAATATAGTGTAATAACACATAAGGAATAAACTGCTCACACACTGGACCATGTATTTTTGCCATATACCAATTGGTAATATAATTAGTAAAGGCTATTATTATTAATATATATATATATATATATATATATATATTATATATATATATATATATGGAGTCATAGCGTACTGACCCCTCATACCATAGCATGTCAAAGCCTGTTGGTCATAACATGTTCATATTTCACGTAAGGTTATAAACTTTCATCTTTAATGAACCGAAGTGACTCGTGAGGTCTTATAAGGCTTAAGTTGATTATTTTGTTATGAAATTCGCGTTGCTGTTTTATTCATTTCACTTCAGTTATTTTAAAAGGTGTATGAAGAGCCGTCACACTCCAGCGCAGAGTAACGCGGAGTGCAAGAGCGGCCTGGACGCTGCTGGTAGCGCTTTAAAAGAAACCAGTGATGCGCACCAACAGCGGCGAAATGAAACCCTCGCACACACACACACACCACACACACCACACACACACACACACACACACACACACACACACACACACACACCATGCATGAGAAATACACATCCAACAAAATGCACAAGCAGCAAAAAAAATACACAGTGCTGAATTAGCAGCAGCGCCACAGTTTTCTGGAACTTCCTCCTGGGTTCATCTCCTCCTCTGTTTTATTTATTTATTTATTTATTTATTTATTTATTTATTTTGCAACCTGTGCATTTTGTCAAATAAATTTCTGATTCTGATCATCTGGCAGGATCTGGTTCGCTCAACACTACAAGACTTAAGACTTTAATTAGCTTGTATAGCTAAGTGTCGTTAAGTCTAATGAGAAAGGACGCAGATTAGAAAGATTCATTATTCAAATAAAATGCGCTAGCTAATCCCCGTATCCTCGGTCATTCATTAAAAATGCATCATGTAATACAGTGGTCAGATATCATACACCATGCTTATATAGTGGTCAGATATCATATATCATGCTATTAACAGTTTAATCAGTAACTTAATGAAGATTCATGCAGTGATAAACCCGCCGTTTGAGTCACACAGGATGTGTGTTAATGTTTATATACAGTTAATGAAAAGCGAGTGTGTGACCTTCAGCAGGACGCTGGCGGAAGTGACACGAGCTGTTTAAAAAAATCAATCGTGTCAAATCAAATGCGTTAAAATTGCTCGGAAATGTAGCCTGATCTCCACAATTTAGATATTTTAATGAAAATAAAGGGGGTAAAAAATCTTAAACAGTGTATTTGTAAGGAATAGCAGAAGTTTCAACATAAACTTCCACTTCTCAATTTTATTAGTGTTAAAAATAAAGTGTTTTGATCAATTCTAAACATAAAGAGTTAAATAAAGGTTTATAGCTAAAAAAAAAAAAAAAAAAAGCACTGAGAAAAATGAAAAATGATCCAGAAAATTGTAACCCTTTATTGGTTATTGTTTGTTGGAATTCTTTCTAAAATCCAAAGTAAAAAAAAAAAAGAAAAAAAAGAAAGAAAAATAAAAGCCCATTTTCCCATCAATTTTAATCAAATTTTTATTCATCTTCTAATAAATACATTTTTTTTTGCATTTATTGCATTTTTTGTGTTCTTAATTTATAATTTGCCTCGTTTCTATGCCTATATTTTTTTGTAACAAAAAACGTATACATACTCTAAAATAAGCCTATAACTGATTAGAAACAAAAATCCGTTTGTTAATCTTAAAAAAATTGTAATTAGCAATAAATATGGCCAATTATTATTATTATTATTATTATTATTATTATTATTATTATTACAATATATTATTGATATTTTATAATATATTTTAATATGATTATTATTTAAAAAACACCTTCCTGCTTATATTTTAATCGTAAACTGTTGCGTTCACATTGCTGAAAATCCCGATTATAATTAGAACTGAGCGTGTAATCATATCATTCCCAGTATAAAAGCAAGTGTCTGTTTACAAAAGGTTTTAATTTTCCTCATTAATTTTTTCCTCTCAGCCATAACACGGATTGTTTTAGAAACTTTAACCTCGGTGACGGTGATGAGATCCACTCTCTTTAATCCGAGAGAAATTCTTTAGGATTAACACTTTACCCCCTGCACTACAATAACACACACCATAATGCACACGATTCTACACCAACACACACCGTAACACACACCGTAACACACACCGTAAACAATGCATTAACGATAACATGAATAACAGCGTCACTTTTTATATTTGCGGCATTTTACTCTGATTTTGGTTTTTTTTTTTTTGTTTTTTTTTTTTTTTGTTTTTTTTCTTTTCATGAAGATCTTTCATTTAGTTTCACGTTCAGCTCAGTTTATTCTGTAGAAAAAAATCTGAATATAGTTTAAGTTGTTGTTTTTAAAAATGTGGCCACGGAGAGAAATCCACAAAGGAACAAAAGCAATGTGAAATGTGCGTTTAAAGAAAGCCAGAGAAGAGAAAGCGGCTTTAATTTGTGTTTTCCTCTCCGAGTAAAGAAGGGATTTGAGCTCTTTTTTCAGCAGCTCGCAGATCACAGAGCTCAGACTGAGTCTCCATTCAGAGCCTCTCATATCGGGGTCACACCGCATCACCCCGACTTCCTGTTGGGCTTTAATACACACACACACACACACACACACACACACACACACACACACACACACACACACACACACACACAGGAGCACTGAGGAGATAGGTTATTTCCTATTTCGGCAATGTATTCCATCACTATATATGTAAGTTCTCCCCGCAGCACAGACTAATTCTAATTCTATCTCTATCTCTAATTCTAATTCTAATTCTAATTCTCTCTCTCTCTCTCTCTCTCTCTCTCTCTCTCTCTCTCTCTCTCTCTCTCTCTCTAACTCTATTTCTATCTCTAATTCTAATTCTATCTCTATCTCTATCTCTAATTCTAATTCTAATTCTCTCTCTCTCTCTCTCTAACTCTAATTCTATCTCTAATTCTAATTCTAATTCTAATTCTCTCTCTCTCTCTCTCTCTCTCTCTTTTAACTCTATCTCTCTCTCTCTCTCTAACTCTAATTCTATCTCTAATTCTAATTCTATTTCTAATTCTAACTCTCTCTCTCTCTCTCTCTCTCTCTAACTCTAATTCTAATTCTAACTCTCTCTCTCCTCTCTCTCTCTCTCTCTCTCTAACTCTATTTCTATCTCTAATTCTATCTCTAATTCTAATTCTAACTCTCTCTCTCTCTCTCTCTCTCTCTCTCTCTCTCTCTCTCTCTCCTCTCTCTCTCTCTCTCTCTCTAACTCTATTTCTATCTCTAATTCTAATTCTAATTCTAACTCCTCTCTCTCTCTCTCTCTCTCTCTCTCTCTCTCTCTCTCTCTCTCTAACTCTATTTCTATCTCCAATTCTAACTCTACCTCTAACTCTATCGTCTAACTCTATCTCTAACTTTATCTCTGTCTCTATCTCTATCTCTGACTCTAAATCTAACTCTATCACTATCTCTAACTCTCTCTCTCTCTCTCTCTCTCTCTAACTCTATTTCTATCTCTAACTCTAACTCTATCTCTATCTCTAACTCTATCTCTATCTCTACCTCTATCTCTAAGTCTAACTCTATCTCTATCTCTAACTCTAACTCTAACTTCAACTCTTACTCTAACCTTAACTCTACCTCTATCTCTATCTCTACCTCTATCTCTAAGTCTAACTCTATCTCTATCTCTATCTCTAACTCTAACTCTAACTCTATCTCTATCTCTACCTCTATCTCTATCTCTAAGTCTAACTCTATCTCTATCTCTATCTCTAACTCTACCTCTATCTCTAACTCTATCTCTATCTCTATCTCTAACTCTACCTCTATCTCTATCTCTAACTCTAACTCTAACTCTAACTTTAACTCTTACTCTAACTTTAACTCTATCTCTATCTCTATCTCTACCTCTATCTCTAAGTCTAACTCTAACTTCAACTCTTACTCTAACCTTAACTCTATCACTACCTCTAAGTCTAACTCTATCTCTATCTCTAACTCTAACTCTAACTTCAACACTTACTCTAACCTTAACTCTATCTCTAACTCTATCTCTATCGATTATCAATTCTTATAAAATGATTTCAAATAATACACATACAAACTCTATTCCAGACTGTGTGATCAGCAATAGGTCTCGGGTTTTTCCCTGTTTTAAAAGAAAGCGATAATTACTGTCAAATTTAGCAGAAAACAAAATCGCAGCCAGATGTTCCAGCTGCTGAGGAATATAAGTGCGCGTGGAGACGCTATTTTGTTTTTTCCCCCATCTGTATCTGTTAGTCAGTTTGGTGTTTTAATACCTTGTTGCATGGCGTTAAGCAGGATTATGTGCTGAGTGTAATTGCGCTTGCAGGTTTGTAAGAAATCGTACACAAATGACAAACAATCAGAGTCAGGCAGAGGGGCGGGGCTAGCGCTCCGATCTCATCTGTATACGTTCCAGTTCTCTCTCTCTCTTTCTCTCTCTCTCTCTCTCTCTCTCTCTCTCTCTCTCTCTCTCTCTCTCTCTCTCTCTCTCTCTCTCTCTCTTTCTCTGTGTGTTGATCATCTTCTTCTTCTAAAATAATGATAACAATCCATTTCAGTTGCTTGAACCAACAATGCAAACAGAACAGAATTTTCGGAACATTAGACACGCTTCTGCTTTCCTTTGTCTTGCAGCTTTGCTTTAAATTCTAGAATTCTCTTTAACTTCTTAACTCTTCAGCCTTACACATGATGTAAAGTTCCCTTTAAGGTCATCTCAATTCCTCTCACTTAGATCAGAGTAAGTTATGTTACACGTGTGTTTGTGCCTGACGTAATCGGGCAGTGTTGCTGGCCCCGCCCTCTGAGATCAATTAGTCTCTGATCAGGTGGACCGGGGTTGATCAGGAGAATGAAACTGGGTAACTGGAAACACTGGTACTAGAGCAGTTCCATTTTGTGTGTGTGTGTGTGTGTGCGTGTGTGTGCGCGCGCTGAAAAAAAGGAAATGTTGGGGGATTAACAAACAAAGTATTATTATTATTATTATTATTATTATTATTATTATTATTATTATTATTATTATTTTTTATTATTATTATTATTTTTTTGATTGATTTATTTTTATTATTTTTATTATTTTTATTATTATTATTATTATTATTATTTTTATTATTATTATTATTATAAATAACACAGGGTGGCCTTAACTGTTTAGAAATGTTTTTATTGTGTAGCATAAATCATTTGGTCAACTTTCTGTTCTTTTGCTTTATAAATAAATAAATAAATAGATAGATAAATAGATAAATAAATAAATAAATAGATAGATAAATAGATAAATAAAGAAAGAAAGAAAAAAAGAAAGAAAGAAAGAAAGAAAGAAAGAAAGAAATGTATTTTTTTTTAAGCATGCATTATAAAATGTGCAATAAAATTTTTTGAGTTTAATTTTACTGAAACTCGGTGAAGAGGTCAGAGTTGACTGAAGATAAAAATGACCTTATAAAATGCCAGAATGTTCTAGATTATAGATTATTGACCACATTATAGCCGCTATTTTCAGCGAACGAGCCCAACCCTTCTTCTAGTTTTGAAAAGTTGTTGGTCAACATGCATGCAGCTTTTAAATGCGTGTGTGTGTGTGCGTGTGTGCGTGCGTGTGTGTGTGCGTGTGTGTGTGAAGCATGAAAGCAGTAAAAAAAAAAAAAAAAGTGTGAAGGAAAGCAGGAATGAAAGCTTTTCTCCTTCTTGTTTAGGGAAAGTTTTTTTCTTTTGTGTGTC
>JAUCMX010000022.1:19517414-19534914 GCA_033459395.1 Hemibagrus guttatus | reverse complement strand
TCTAAATGAAATGGAGTTACAGATGAAACCAGCTTTTGGTTTTTAATTTTCTAATTAATATAAAAAAACTTCAATTTCTACAGCTTTCAAGATGACTCTCTGTCCACACACACACACACACACACACACACACACAGAGAGCTCATTTAAGCTTTAATGTTTAAAGTGTGTGTTCGGTGTCACTTAAATCCGGATGCATTTAAATTGGATTTTAAAGCTGAGATTAAAAACAGTCATTAGCGCTGAGATGTAAAATAATCCTGAGTTCCGCTTCACTGATTTTCTTATTTCTTCACTGTGACAGAATCACGCAGTCATCGTCACCGTGGTGTGTGTGTGTGTGTGTGTGTGTGTGTGTGTGTGTGTGTGTGTGTGTGTGTGTGTTCGGAGGGAAAGTTTAAAAAGTCAGACAGGTTTCTTTAACTTATAATATTATTAATATTAAAAAATCTTTATTTGCTCAGTGTGAATATTTGCACTGGACAAACTGAAGTGATGAATTTAGGAAGAAAAAATATATTTAATAAAATTCCTGCACTCTGGGAAAGAGGGGGGGCAGCCTGTACCTTCATAAGGGGGTGGAGACTTTCTCTACAGCACCTGTAATCTGTTTCACCTGTAATGTGGGGTTCCTGCAGCTGTAATGTGAAGTTCCTGCAGCTGTAATGTGGAGTTCCTGCAGCTGTAATGTGGAGTTCCTGCAGCTGTAATGTGGAGTTCCTGCAGCTGTAATGTGGGGTTCCTGCAGCTGTAATGTGGAGTTCCTGCAGCTGTAATGTGGAACTACTGCAGCTGTAATGTGGAACTCCTGCAGCTGTAATGTGGAGTTCCTGCAGCTGTAATGTGGAGTTCCTGGGGGGAAAAACCCCATTTAAAGTGGAGTTCCTGCAGCTGTAATGTGGAGTTCCTGCAGCTGTAATTGGTTGGGAAGTTCCTGCAGCTGTAATGTGGAGTTCCTGCAGCTGTAATGTGGAGTTCCTGCAGCTATAATGTGGAGTTCCTGCAGCTGTAATGTGGAGTTCCTGCAGCTGTAATGTGGAGTTCCTGCAGCTGTAATGTGGAACTACTGCAGCTGTAATGTGGAAACTTTTTTCCCCGGGGGGAAAACCCCGGTTAAATTTGGTGAAAGTTCCTGCAGCTGTAATGTGGAGTTCCTGGGGAAGGGCCCCATTTAATTGGGTTTGGGAAGTTCCTGCAGCTGTAATGTGGAGTTCCTGCAGCTGTAATGTGGAGTTCCTGCAGCTGTAATGTGGGGAGGTTTCCTGCAGCTGTAATGTGGAAACTTTTTTTCCCCGGGGGGAAAACCCCGGTTTAAAGTGGAGTTCCTGCAGCTGTAATGTGGAGTTCCTGCAGCTGTAATGTGGAACTTTTCCTGCAGCTGTAATGTGGAGTTCCTGCAGCTGTAATGTGGAGTTCCTGCAGCTGTAATGTGGAACTCCTGCAGCTGTAATGTGGAGTTCCTGCAGCTGTAATGTGGAGTTCCTGGGGAAGGGCCCCCATTTTAAAGTGGAGTTCCTGGGGGGAAAACCCCGGTTTTAAAGTGGAGTTCCTGCAGCTTTTTAATGTTTGGGAGTTCCTGCAGCTGTAATGTGGAACTACTGCAGCTGTAATGTGGAACTACTGCAGCTGTAATGTGGAACTCCTGCAGCTGTAATGTGGAGTTCCTGCAGCTGTAATGTGGAGTTCCTGCAGCTGTAATGTGGAGTTCCTGCAGCTGTAATGTGGAGTTCCTGCAGCTGTAATGTGGGGTTCCTGCAGCTGTAATGTGGAGTTCCTGCAGCTGTAATGTGGAACTACTGCAGCTGTAATGTGGAACTCCTGCAGCTGTAATGTGGAGTTCCTGCAGCTGTAATGTGGAGTTCCTGCAGCTTAATGTGGAGTTCCTGCAGCTGTAATGTGGAGTTCCTGCAGCTGTAATGTGGAGTTCCTGCAGCTGTAATGTGGAACTACTGCAGCTGTAATGTGGAACTCCTGCAGCTGTAATGTGGAGTTCCTGCAGCTGTAATGTGGAGTTCCTGCAGCTATAATGTGGAGTTCCTGCAGCTGTAATGTGGAGTTCCTGCAGCTGTAATGTGGAGTTCCTGCAGCTGTAATGTGGAACTACTGCAGCTGTAATGTGGAGTTCCTGCAGCTGTAATGTGGAACTCCTGCAGCTGTAATGTGAAATTCCTGCAGCTGTAATGTGGAGTTCCTGCAGCTATAATGTGGAGTTCCTGCAGCTGTAATGTGGAGTTCCTGCAGCTGTAATGTGGAGTTCCTGCAGCTGTAATGTGGAGTTCCTGCAGCTGTAATGTGGAACTACTGCAGCTGTAATGTGGAACTCCTGCAGCTGTAATGTGGAGTTCCTGCAGCTGTAATGTGGAGTTCCTGCAGCTATAATGTGGAGTTCCTGCAGCTGTAATGTGGAGTTCCTGCAGCTGTAATGTGGAGTTCCTGCAGCTGTAATGTGGAACTACTGCAGCTGTAATGTGGAACTCCTGCAGCTGTAATGTGGAGTTCCTGCAGCTGTAATGTGGAGTTCCTGCAGCTATAATGTGGAGTTCCTGCAGCTGTAATGTGGAGTTCCTGCAGCTGTAATGTGGAGTTCCTGCAGCTGTAATGTGGAACTACTGCAGCTGTAATGTGGAACTCCTGCAGCTGTAATGTGGAGTTCCTGCAGCTGTAATGTGGAGTTCCTGCAGCTGTAATGTGGAGTTCCTGCAGCTGTAATGTGGAGTTCCTGCAGCTGTAATGTGGAACTCTGCAGCTGTAATTGGAGTTCCTGAGCTGTAATGTGGAGTTCCTGCAGCTGTAATGTGGAGTTCCTGCAGCTGTAATGTGGAACTCCTGCAGCTGTAATATGGAGTTCCTGTAGCTGTAATGTGGAACTCCTGCAGCTGTAATGTGGAACTCCTGCAGCTGTAATGTAGAGTTCCTGCAGCTGTAATGTGGAGTTCCTGCAGCTGTAATGTGGAGTTCCTGCAGCTGTAATGTGGGGTTCCTGCAGCTGTAATGTGGAACTACTGCAGCTGTAATGTGGAACTCCTGCAGCTGTAATGTGGAGTTCCTGCAGCTGTAATGTGGAGTTCCTGCAGCTATAATGTGGAGTTCCTGCAGCTGTAATGTGGAGTTCCTGCAGCTGTAATGTGGAGTTCCTGCAGCTGTAATGTGGAACTACTGCAGCTGTAATGTGGAACTCCTGCAGCTGTAATGTGGAGTCCTGCAGCTGTAATGTGGAGTTCCTGCAGCTGTAATGTGGAGTTCCTGCACCTGTAATGTGGAACTCCTGCAGCTGTAATATGGAGTTCCTGCAGCTGTAATGTGGAGTTCCTGCAGCTGTAATGTGGAACTCCTGCAGCTGTAATGTGGAACTCCTGCAGCTGTAATGTGGAGTTCCTGCAGCTGTAATGTGGAGTTCCTGCAGCTGTAATGTGGAGTTCCTGCAGCTGTAATGTGGAACTCCTGCAGCTGTAATGTGGAGTTCCTGCAGCTGTAATGTGGAGTTCCTGCAGCTGTAATGTGGAGTTCCTGCAGCTGTAATGTAGAGTTCCTGCAGCTGTAATGTGGAAGTCCTGCAGTGTAATGTGGAATCCTGCAGCTGTAATGTGGATTCTGCAGCTGTAATGTGGATTCCTGCACTGTAATGTGGAATCCTGCAGCTGTAATGTGGAATCCTGCACTGTAATGTGGATTCCTGCAGTGTAATGTGGATTCCTGCAGCTGTAATGTGGAATCCTGCAGCTGTAATGTGGATCCTGCAGCTGTAATGTGGATTCCTGCAGTGTAATGTGGAACTCCTGCAGCTGTAATGTGGAACTCCTGCACTGTAATGTGGAGTTCCTGCAGCTGTAATGTGGAGTTCCTGCAGCTGTAATGTGGATTCCTGCAGCTGTAATGTGGATTCCTGCAGCTGTAATGTGGATTCTGCACTGTAATGTGGAGTTCCTGCAGCTGTAATGTGGAGTTCCTGCAGCTGTAATGTGGAATCCTGCAGTGTAATGTGGAGTTCCTGCAGCTGTAATGTGGAACTCCTGCACTGTAATGTGGAACTCCTGCAGCTGTAATGTGGACTACTGCAGCTGTAATGTGGAATCCTGCAGTGTAATGTGGAACTCCTGCACTGTAATGTGGAACTCCTGCACTGTAATGTGGATCCTGCAGCTGTAATGTGGAATCTGCAGCTGTAATGTGGATCCTGCAGCTGTAATGTGAATCTGCAGCTGTAATGTGGAGTATCCTGCAGCTGTAATGTGGAATCCTGCAGCTGTAATGTGAACTCCTGCAGCTGTAATGTGGAGTTCCTGCACCTGTAATGTGGAACTCCTGCAGCTGTAATGTGGAATTCCTGCAGCTGTAATGTGGAATCCTGCAGCTGTAATGTGGAACTCCTGCAGCTGTAATGTGGAACTCCTGCAGCTGTAATGTGGAACTTCTGCAGCTGTAATGTGGAGTTCCTGCAGCTGTAATGTGGAACTCCTGCAGCTGTAATGTGGAACTCCTGCAGCTGTAATGTGGATTCTGCAGCTGTAATGTGGAACTCCTGCAGCTGTAATGTGGAGTCTACCTGCAGCTGTAATGTGGAGCTATCTCCTGCAGCTGTAATGTGGAGTTCCTACAACTGCAGCTGTAATGTGGAACTCCTGCAGCTGTAATGTGGAACTCCTGCAGCTGTAATGTGGAACTCCTGTAACTTTACAGGTGATTTTGACACAGAGTGTGATCTGTCTGTCTATGTAACACACACACTAAAGCTACTAAAGGTAACACAATCATGCACACATTCATTAACACACTCATTAACACAATCATGCACACACTCAACACACTCATGAACACAATCAAAACACACTCATTTACATACTCAATAAACAATTATTAACACACTTATTAACACGTTCATTAATACACTCATTAACACACTTACTAACACAATCATTAACATACTCATTAACACAATCATTAACACACTCAATAACACAATCATTAACACACTCAACACACACTTATAGACACCACAACACACACACACAACATACTCAACACACACTTATAGATACCACAACACACACTCAACACACACTCAGCACACACTCAACACACACTTATAGATACCACAACAAACACTCAACACATTCTTATACATACCCCAACACACACTCAACACACACTCATAGATACCCCAGTGTAGAACCAGCAATATCCAAACACACACCCTGTTTCCTCCCCAGAACCTCAGCCTGTCAGACACAGAGAGTTTAAAAAGTGAATAAAATTTTTGAAAATCAGTAGATCAATCAGTCAACCTATCAGTCTGTGTGTGTGTGTGTGTGTGTGTATGTGTGTGTGTGTATGTGTGTGTGTGTTGCTACACTAAACTAACAGTCCTGGTGCTTTTAGTTACAGCTCCATCTGTATTCCTTCCCAGATTTAGCAACATATTAAAATTATTAACAACTGAATTTTTTACGTATAAGATTTAAAAAAAATCTTATTAGATTTTTCTTCTTTTCACACGTGAGCATACGTTTCTCATGTAATAAGTGTCACACAGGTGGAAAAAATTCTCACGTGAAAAATAACAACACAGATTCAGGAATGTTTAATTAAGTAGAATTAAAGGAATCCTGAATTAAATCCACTGGAGACCACACTGATCCGATACCCAGGACCGGTCCCAGGCCAAACCAGAACAAAACACTGGACCAGACATCAGACAAAAACACATCAGATATCAGATCTATTATTATTATTATTTCTATTTACAGTGTAAGTGAATTTTGTATGAAATTTAATTGTAAATAAAAATAGAAAGACGAGATAAACGGCTGAGTATGGGGAAGAGAACGAGGAAGCCACATTGTGATATTATTTCTACATTAATTCCACACCTCAATCTAGATGTTTTTTAAGGTTCTTTGTCTGTCTGCCTGTCAGAGAACCCTTAAAGGTCCACCAGAAATCGATCCACTCTGTGCAAAAAAAACCCTTGAAGAACCTTTTCCTTCAGAGTGCAGCTCATATTCTGCCTTTAAATACAGTTTTTAAGCATTTCAGGGTTAAATGTTATTAAAAATCAGACGTTAGAACCTCTGCAGAACGTCTCAGTTGGTCTTCCAGGCTGAACTCTCAGAGATTTGTCGCTTATTTGAATGAAACAAGCCTCAGTTATATGGCATATCAGTTTTTTGTCAGTGATTTGAATGACACCGGTCTCGGTTATTCGGAGTAGCAGTCTCGTTAGGAGGCCTGTTTTGAATGACACAGGGAGCAGCCGGGAGTTCAGCGGTGCACGACGGAGAGAAATCCAGCCTTTTCTTCTCCTCGCTTACAGCTGTGAGAGTCGCCGAGGGGCCACGGCGAGACGAAGAGGCCTAGCGAGCCTCAGGCCTAACCCACTTCATAAAGGCTCAGCCGAGCTGAACGGCCCGCTTTCCACCGGCCGCTCGTGAGCACCGAGGCCCTTAAGCTCCTTAAGCAGCCTTTCAGACGGGGATTTAGGTAATGGCCCAAATGCAACCTGATACTTTACTCACACAATAACAGAAATATAGGATTCACTTACATCATGCTGCTTGTTATGACCTGAATAATCCAGTGTCATTTATTCAGCGTGGCCATCAGTGTGTGGCGTATAGACCTGCGATTTCTCTTAAGCAGCTTCAACCTATAACCTTAGATAAATCATAAACATCTTCTTTTCTACTCAGTTAAATTAGTGTGTGTGTGTGTGTGTGTATATGTGTGTGTGTGTGTGTGAGCGCTAGATTGAGATGTGAGAACCTTTGTTTGCAATCAAAAGACATCAGAAGTCCTGCTTTTATCATGTTTCTGAAACAAAAGCTGCCTGAATAACACAATGTTCGTTATTCAATCAGATTTCTCTCAGCTCTCAGTCGTTTAAACACGTTTCATCAATTCAACTCAATTTTATTTATTCCTACAGCAATTTTAACAATTTTTTTTTTTTAATAAACTCAGGATTATAAAGAATTTTATAAAATTTTATAGAATGTGTATGATGTGTAAAGTCTTCTGATTTATATTCGGGTTTCTCGGGTTAGGGTTCAGGGATGCCAAAGGGTGTGGAATTATTTTATCAAAATTAATCTGTCTATTATAACATTCTAATAATTCATATATAACCATATTGACTTTAATCTGAACTCAAATCACATGATCATTTTATTAATCATTTTTTTAGAAGTGTTCTGTGAGCAGAAAGCGCTTCAGTAATTAGCTAAAATATTATTGTGCACATTTACATAATGAGGTTCGTATTTGAATATTTTTGAATAGTTAAATAGTGAGGTTGTGTTCATAAATTAAACCTGTACTTGGAGGTTTATGGAATATTTCCTAGCTAAAGGTTTGAGACCCCGTGGTGTATTAGATTAGGTTTATGAGATAATCAGCGTTAACATTTAAACCAGATTCAAGTCAATAAATACGTCTCAGATTAGAAACACGTTAAATATTTCATCTTCCTTTTAAAAAAATCAGATGTGCTTTTGCTGATTTATAATAGTGTGTTTTAAATGTGTGTGTGTGTGTGTGTGTGTGTGTGTGTGTGTGTGTGTGTGTGTGTGTGAGAGAGAGAGATGTAAGTGATAGATTTGATATTTTTAGACTTTTAAAAATTAAAGACAGATTTTTAAGATTTTCATCTGCAATTTCTCCCACTAAAATTTCTATTTTGTTTTATTTATTTTTTCCTCTCTCTCTCTCTCTCTCTCTCTCTCTCTCTCTCTCTCTCTCTCTCTTAATTCACAAAACAAATGTAATTTAATCCTCATGAGTGAACAGGTGCAGAGATGAAACTCCTCCAGCGTAGATGTCTGCAAACTCGGAAAGAAGTCACGCTGTTAGTCTGGGCTTCATTTATATAAAAAAAACTACATTCTTAAACCTAAGATCTGATCTCATCTCTCTCTCTCTCTCTCTCTCTCTCTCTCTCTCTCTCTCTCTCCCTCTCTCTTTCTCTGTCTTCCTGCACACAGATTTACCAAATGATTGTGGTTTAAACCCTGTGGCTGATCGTCCTTGGCTTTTAATCTCTCTTTTAACTTCACAAGATGATCTGAAGAAGTGTGTATTAAAAAGGGTTTTTGTGTGTGTGTGTGTGTGTGTGTGTGTGTGTGTGTGTGTGTGTGTGTGTGAGTGTTTATGTGTTTAAAGCCATCACTAATCAAGTGTTTAGGATCTAAATATATGTGACAGCTAAATTTCACCATATACAGGCAAGCTTTTTTACTTTATGAAAGTTAACGCATTATTACAGACTCTGTGTGTTTCTGAGGTTTTAGAATAAATAAATACAGCACTAAGGATTTGGGGATTTTGGTTCTGATCATGGTTCTGCTCATGTTCATCTTCAGCTCTTCACAGCCCGTTCACCTGGGTTTCCATCCACACCTTCTTTCACCTGAATTCTCCGTGACTTTTCATTAAAACTCCTAAACATCTGCCTTTGCGTTAAAAAGCACATCTGGATGCAAATAAAGTCTTTGTGAGAGAAAGTGATGTGAGAATGTTGATGAGAGATAAGTTTAAGTGTCTCTACTCTGTTCATGTTTGTGAGTTTCCATGTCCTGAAAGGCGAAAACTTTTAACATGACCACTCCGTCTGTGTAAACGACTTGTTTACATAAACAAATAAATAAAATTTTGGTTTACTTTCTACTGTTCATGTCCATTTTGCTGTGAAATTAAAATGATAATCTTCTGCACATGGGGTGTGTGTGTGTGTGTGTGTGTGTGTGTGTGTGTGTGTGTGTGTTGTGTGTGTTTGCATAACGCTGTCCCTCTGTCCCTCTTTTATGTAGGTTAACGGCACTAATACCTTCCTCACGGCCGTCTATCACTCCTCCACTTGTCACATTGAGAGTATGTTGTTCTCAGGAATGACTGCCCTAATTAAAAAAGTTGCCCCGTTTCTTTCTTTCTTTCTTTCTTTCTTTTTTTTTATCATAATAATCTCATGATTAGGTCCCAACGTAAGCACTACTGTAAATCAACCCAAAGGCCATTTTTTCCCCGTTTTTCTCGGTTGGAGGACGTTCCGCTCCACCAGGTCACATTTTGGTTTTCAATTAACGTGCTTTTATTAAAGTATAATTGTCCTAATGATATGCTCTCCATTTCTATAGGGACCGAGCCTTTTAATTTAATTTTCTAAAAGCTGGTGATCTTGAAGGCCTTGTGGTACTGAGAAATGATTATTACATTCTTTTATTTCCTGAAGAGAAAATCCACAAAAGAATAAAATAGTAAAAAAAATTAGGAAGGCAGGTGTGTGTGTGTGTGTGTGTGTGTGTGTGTGTGTGTGTGTGTGTGTGTGTGTGTGTGTGTGACGTGTGATTTATGTCTGATTTTATTTGAGTTAGTGACCTGGAGGTGACTTTTGGGATTGTGTTTTTGTTTTTTTCAATTTGTTTATTTATTTATATAAATTATAAAGCATTTAATTCTCTGCATATATTATAACAGACAAATGTGTGTGAAAGTTGGGGTTGGGTTTTAGTTTTAAAAAATATATTAATATTAATATTAATAAATATATTTTAAAAATTTATATTAATTTAATGATTTGGTTTCATTTAAACTTTTTATTTTCTCTTTTCAAATCATTTTAAACCACAGAATCAGAAAACACACACACACACACACACACACACACACACACACACACATGTCATTATATTAGAATGCTTATATGTGCTATATATATATATATATATATATATATATATATAAGCATTATTATTATATTATTATAGAATTATTATAATTATGTTAGAATTATATATACTATGCAGTAACTCAAATATTATATATAAAAAAAATCTTTAGGACCTATAAGCTGTTGATGATGTAATACATTTCTGGACTTGTTATTTCATGAGATATTAAATGATATAGAGTAATTCTTTGCTACATCTAGCTACATCATGTGCAGAAGTGGAATATTGCTGAATAAGGATGTTATTACATTATTAGCAGCTTATTACACCACAGCATGCCTATTAAGGGGCGTGTCTTAGCATTTTTAAATGGGCTCATAGACACACCCAGTGGTCTGCAGATCACAGACTGACCCTCAGCTGTCTCTCAATTCATTCCTGTTCTGTGGAAATAACACACAGGAAGTGACATCGTAACCATGTTTCTACTACATGAAAAAAAAGAATGTTAATTATATGCTGAGGATGTCTGGATGTTCAAATTAAAGGAGCCATTTGTAATAAAGCTCTCTGCTAAACCCTCTTGCTGTACAGAACGGAAAGGGGTGGAGCTACTTTCTGGGCCATAAAAATGTCAACAAAAAAACCTGAGATGAAGAAAATATACTGTAAATTATTGTACTGTAGAACTTTTAAAATTTGGACTAGATAAACTTGACCAAAAATTACCACCTGCACCTTGAATGACTTTAAAACAGCGGTAAATTATTTCCAGAGAACGTTTATGTCTCATTAACCTTGTTACTCGTCTGTGTAAATGTTTAAAGTCATGCAGGATTTGTTCAGTTTCAGATCATCTGCACTTTCCAAGTCCTGGTTGTAGGACACAGTTGGACTGTCGAGACCTTTCTGGAAGTTCAGCGTCCCGCTGCTCTGTCTACATCTAAACAACAAAAGGTGGAAGAAGAGGGCCTCATCAACACCTCGAGCGGCGCCATAATTAACCGACTCCTGAGGTGGATGATAACAGGCTCATGATCTCCGCAGGTAAGCCAGCGGAGCGATGCTATGCGCTCGGCTCTGCTTTCACGCTGCGTGTTATGAGCGCAGCTTCCTCTCAGGAGGCCATCTTGGCTCGGAAAGTTGGCGCAACTCCCAGAAATCTCAGCGTGAAAGGTTAACCGTGGGGGTGTCTGAATCTGAAATTGAGCGCTACCCGCTGCAGAGTAATTCACAGATCACACCATTCTCCTTCTGTGTGTGTGTGTGTGTGTGTGTGTGTGTGTGTGTGTGAAAGTTTTCAGACACGGCTACTTGGCTTTATGATCTTGTAACTTTGACCTTTAAGCGACCAGCATCCTGCTATTTGTCAAAATGTACCTTATCGACTGCAGGATTGATGCATGAACATGCATTTTAATGCATACTGATGAGTCCAGGAAGTAGAATAGTCACGTGACGTGCGCGCAGATGAAGCACTAAGTCGTAATTACGACTCAGGAACTCGTTTCTGTCTATGAACAAGTTTAGGGGCGTGTCAGTAGTGACGTGTCATGGCGGCCAGATACAGCAGATTTACGTACACGAGATCTTCCGTGAACGACATGACTGATTCAGAAGCCACGCCCACTCCGAGTGTCGCGGGAGGGAATAATTGGACTGAATCCAGCCTTTAAATCCCAAACAAAATTAATGAATCCTGTGTAGGAGACTCTGAAAGAGAGAAGACTCGCGGGAGACGATTGTAGAGTTAATTACTTTAAAACTATGGTGTTTTTGCTCTTAATGAAACATTTGTGCTGCACACTGAAGTTTATTTATAAACACAGACGGAATTAATCAACACTGACCAATCAGAGTCCAGAACTCAGCAGCTCTTTGATGTAATTAATTAATTCTTTAAAATGAATTGAAATCCAACTTGGCTTTTTTTTTTTTTTTTTGGTTATCTGTGAGCTTTTATTTATTTTTTCCTGCCTTCTAACCCAAATCATCAACATCTTTATTTCTATGCACATTATAACTAACATTATAACTAACATCATTTAGCTCCATACTTTTAATTCAATTCAATTCAATTCATTTCTATAGCACTTTTAACAGTGGACATTGTCTCAAAGCAGCTTTACAGAAGAATAGAAACATAGAGAAAAACAAATTATAAAGTTATTATTTTATCCCTGATGAGAAGCCTGAGGTGACGGTGGTGAGGAATAACTCCCTGAGACGATCTGAGGAAGAAACCTTGAGAGATACCAGGCTCAGAAGGGAACCTCATCCTCATTTGGGTGACACTGGACAGGAAATAATAAATAAGTAAATGTAAATAATTGTCCTTTCTACAACAGCAACCAAGAGCTCTTTTACATGTCCTCCATACAGATGGAAATCAGAGTGATCCATCATTTTAATCCTGGTGCTGGTATTAAGGTTGCATTTACACTTCAGATATCTGTGTAACTTTTTATCTCTTGGTTTAATCTGATCTATAGAGATGACAGGGACGGAGATAACGCTTCCACATCAGTATAGCAGGTCACATTTTAGAGGATTCGTAATAGATTAACGTACAGCAGACCTGTGATACTTTGTCCTGAGATTAGCCATGCTAACCCACACACACACACACACACACACACACACACACACAGGGCAGAAGGTCGTCAGGTCAGACACCAGCGGTCTTCACACCTTCGTTAAGGGTTTGTTGGATTATTAAGCTATTAAGGAAAACTGCTTTTGTTCCTGGTCTGTTTCTCTGGAAACCGAAGCACCTTTAACAGTGCTACATTTTCTATGAGTGTACATTTAAGAGCCAGTCCACTTAAAGGACCTGGGTTTAGAAGGAAGAAAAACCGAGGCACCCAAAGATCATTAATAATGTAATTCAGAAAAGGCATTAAATATAAATATTCAGTCTGAAATATACATCTGAATGAAATGATTCAGCGCCAGTGCAAGTGAAAGACATCGATTTGTTCGCGTTAATATTTAGTGTGTTAATGCGGAGACACAGCTGTAATGATTACAGTGAGATTTATTATTATATTTACTGAATGTGTTTTTCTCTCAGACAGCAGTGCTGAAGATGGATGAGGACAGAGGGACAGATCAGATGAAGGTTACGGAGAGCGCAGAACAGCAGGATGGACACGCAGTGAGACGGCTGGATCCACGCCAACCTGTCTCTCTGTCTCTCTGCCTCTCTCTCTCTCTCTCTCTCTCTCTGTCTCTCTCTCTCTCTTTCTGACCCTCTCTGTTTCTTTGTCTCTCATTCTGTATGTCTTTCTCATGAGAGAATGAGCATCAGACACAGACAGAATGATAGACAGACAGAGAGACAGAAGAAAGGGCCAGAAAGAGAGAGAGAGAGAGAGAGAGAGAGAGAGAGAGAGAGAGAGAGAGAGAGAGAGAAAGCATCAGACACAGACAGAATGATAGACAGACAGAGAGAATCAGAGAGAGCGAGAGAGAGAGAGAGAGAGAGAGAGAGAGAGCATCAGACAGAGACAAAATTATAGACAGACAGAGAGACAGAAGAAAGGGCCAGAAAGAGAGAGAGAGAGAGAGAGAGAGAGAGAGAGCATCAGACACAGACAGAATTATAGACAGACAGAGAGAGAGAGAGAGAGAGAGTGCATCAGACACAGACAGAATTATAGACAGATAGAGAGAATCAGAGAGAGAGAGAGAGAGAGAGAGAGAGAGAGAGAGAGCATCAGAATGATAGACAGACAGAGAGACAGAAGAAAGAGCCAGAAAGAGAGAGAGAGAGAGAGACAGAGAGAGAGAGAGAGAGAGAGCATCAGAATGATAGACAGACAGGGAGACAGAGCAGCCGGAACCAGAGAGAGACAGAAGAAGAGAGAGAGACAGAAGCAGAGAGAGAGAGACAGATAGGGAGAGAGAATTGGAGTTGGATCATTAAAAGCCCTTAAATGTTCTATGGCTCTTGTTAAAATTAGTCTCATTGTTGAACCCTTTATGACAGGATAGCAGTTTGTAGTGTCCACCAGATGTACAGAGAACCTTTAAGGACTGTAAGTGATGGTGATAAATAATGAAACGTAATCATGTGTAATGTTAACATCACTCAGGATCATGCCGATGCTCGTGTTCCTGAAGGGTGCCAATAATTCTGCACTGACTATTGTCAATAAAAATCTGCTTCAGTTTGTGTTTATTAATCTTATTATTCATATATAAGACAGATCGGCACACAGGACTTTTAGCACGGTGTGTGTGTCTGTGTGTGTGTAATGTACATGTGATGTATATGTGATGTGTGTGTATTACACACTGACACGTGACCGGAGCAGAAACACCGCAGCGAAGACAGAATCCATTTCCATTATTGTAATGACAAGTGCAATACATCCTGAAATTGAATGTGAAATCCCTGCAGATGGAGAATTAGCATCTCGAGCAGGAGTGAAGGCTGAAAGCAGGGAGATGGAGAAGAGCGCAGGTCCTCTGGCCCTCGGCGGAAGCGCGTTAATCACATCCTGCCCCATCCTGATGGCACAATTCCTGCCGGACTTTCCCAACGCTCTCTAATTGGATGCTAATTAATTCATCATGTGATAGCATTCTAATCCGTCTGTTACGGTCTGATTCGATCTGTCCTTCATCACCTGCTTGACCTTTCATCATCATCATCATCATCATCATCATCATCATCATCTCACATTCACGCCGATCAAGGAGCCTTAATGTCTAAATCACATTTTTATCCAGAGGAGATTATTTTAGTAGAATATGATATCAAGTGAATATGACAGCACCTGAAGGACGGCCAACACGGCCAGAGATCATTGATTAGTGAATAATAAACTCCTTCATGGCGGTTTGATGACACGGACAGAGAGAGAGAGAGAGAGAGAGAGAGAGAGAGAGAGAGAGAGAGAGAGAGAGAGAGATGCACCTGAAAAAGCGCTACGTGAACGTGAGCGCAGAGTGGACTGGGCAGTAATCGGACTGTCACGCCACGTCAGACTGTTAGAAAAACGGATGTCAGAGTCTAATTCCTCGGGGTCATGAGGTCACGTCCGAGCACTGCAGCGAGCTGTCAATTAAATGATCCAATTAAGCTTCCCATTGGACGCGTTTCAGAGTTTGTCAAGGTCTTTTAGCGGTGATGTTTCAGACTCTGTGCTACTGAAGGAAGGACCCAGCTGCTGTCCAGCATTCACACACACACACACACACACACACACACACACACACACATTCACAATGTAGGAATTCCATTTGTAATTATTATGGAGTAACCACAGCGTGTTGTGGTGTTAGAGAAAAACATTCAGCCTTGAATTATTATAACTCTGAAGAATCTTTTCTAAAAGCTTTTTTCTTTTTTGAGAATCTACACTTCCGGGTGTTTATCTGTCGCGACACAGGGCTCTCTGTGTCTTAAAATTCTTCTATTTTACATTTTACAAGAAATTTACAATACAGTGATACACATTGGCCAAAAAAAAAACTTTGACACTAAAGTAAATAAAAGACCCTTTTCAGACAGAACCAAGCTGCTGGATCATTTCAAACTGAATAATAAATAAATAAATAAATCATTTCTTTAGTTTAGATCAGCTCCATTTCCCTTCAGCTCCAAAAGAATTCAGCAAAAACAAGTTGAATAGAACAATAAGAACTGGAAAACTAAGATCATTAAAATAAAAATGATGATTATTATTCCAGATCTTACACATTCCCAGTTTTTACAGAATTCCTGGGAATCACGTTCTTAAAAACAGTTGAAGTGTTAACTCCACATGTCCAGCAGAGGGCAGCGTCACACTACAACTAAAACCCCGCTGCGTCCAGCGCCTTCTGGAAGAGCCGAAGGGTCAAAGGTCAGCGCCGGTACGTGAGCATTAGCATTGGACCGCATTAGCTAATGCATAAACTCATCAGTTGTTTCATGGTGTAGTTAAGAACTCAATAAAAAAAAAAGAAAGAAAGAAAAAGGAATGTTGAATCACGAGTCCATCAAATCAATTAAAGTGTTTTAGTTGAAAATGTAAAAGGCAGAAAATTGTTAATCAAGCTGTGTGGAAATGTGTGAGTTTTATTGCTGCCATGTTTAAGAGGTGTAATTGAAAAATTAATAGGCTGATTTCTGTGGGGAAATAGCGCCTGATAAAGCGTTAATGACATTACAATTAGCAGGAGGGACCGGGCTTCTGTCTTTGTGTTGATTCTTATCATCGCTAGGACAAAAAAAACCCAGACCTTTAAATATCCAGATGAAATGTAATCCACATTTTTACTATTTTAAAGCATTCTGAAAATAGTTTGGATCGCTTCATTTCTCTTTCATCGTTGCCGGATCAGAATGTTAGCTAGCTTTAGTTTAAAACTTTCTTGAAACTTTTGGAAGTCAATAAAAACATTGTCTTTATCATCCAGAAGTGATCTAAAATGTCTCAGTATAGCAAGTTCTTCAGCTTTATTTTCATTTTTCACACACAGCGTAATAATCACTGCACACACACAAAAAAAGGATTTGTTAAATTTATTTACAAAATGAAACCAGATGCTAGAAGATCAGAGTCCAGATTAAAACACCTCCAGCTCAGACCATGCCACATCTGATGTTTATAGTAGGAAGTGGTCAGATAGAAGAAGAAGAAGCCTTCATTATGGCCTTTCTTCACATATTCCAACTGAGGAAGTTGGGGTCAGAGCACAGCGGTAGCTATGGTACAGCCCCCTGGAGCAGAGAGGGTTAAGGGCCTTGCTCAATTGCCCAACAGGGGCAGCTTGGTGGTGCTGGGGCTTGAACCTCAATCCTCCAATCAACAACCCAGAGCCTTAACCACTTGAGCCACCACTGCCAAGGCTAATCTGAGGCTAACACTGCTAACGCTGCTAATAGTTTAGTATGAGGAACTAAATACGCATGTGTAAATAATCTCACAGTGATGTACACACTGAGAAATGTACAAGTTTATTGTGATCATGTCAGAAATCATGGAATATTCTCTGAAAAGACGGGAGGATGAAGCCGAGTTACTGTTAAAACCAAGACGTAGATTGTTTTACTTTATCAGCGCTTCCTAAGGTGCTTTAATCCTAACAACAACAAAAACACGCTGATTTGTGAATGATTTCAAATTTTATTTATTAACATTTACTTTTTATCCATTTACACTTGCCTAGTTAGTTCCTCTCGTCACTCATGTTATAGCAGCGATAAACACTCGTCTCCTCTCCAGTCTCTTTATTCTCTCTATAAACTCACAGCTGCTCATGTGACTGAGAAACGCTAAAGAAGTGTAAACTCCTCTGTCCTGAAGATGTGGAGAACTTCAAGCTCCAGCTTCACCTCTGACTGATACACACACACACCACACACACACACACACACACTGATACACTGCACTGACACTGGAGACTTCTTCGACACACACACACACACACACACACACATCACAAAAACCCCCCCACACACACACAAAACCCCACACAACCCCCACACACTGATACACAGCACTGACACTGGAGACTTCTTCCACACACACACACACCAACACACACACTGATACACACACACATCGCACACACACACACTGATACACAGCACTGACACTGGAGACTCCTTACACACATACACACACTGATACACACACACACAAACACACATCACACACACACACTGACACACAGCACTGACATTGGAGACTTCTTACACACACACACACACACACACACAAACACACACACACACACACTGATACACACACACACACATCACACACACACACACTGACACACAGCACTGACACTGGAGACTCCTTACACACACACACACACACACTGATACACACACACATCGC
>JAUCMX010000022.1:19452414-19514914 GCA_033459395.1 Hemibagrus guttatus | reverse complement strand
GATCAGCACACACACACACACACACACACACACACACACACACACACACGCACACACACTTGACTGCACATCTTAATATGCCTGTGTGTGATGTACAGACATTTCTTTGGTGCTGCAGTGATTTCACTCTCTAAGGGATTTTGAATAAAACAGAATTGGTGTCAAAGCATAATGCGCGTGTGCGTGTGTGTGTGTGTGTGTGTGTGTGTGTGTGTGTGTGTGCATGTGTGTTCTTTCAAGCTTATATAGTGAAATGCCATGTTATACTTCCTTCACTTTAATTGGCACATAGCCACATCCTCTTCACTGTATGTGACTAGCACAGAGGCCACACTTCCCTCACTTGCACCAAGAGGCATATAGGCCACACCCCCTGCACTGTAATGTATATACAGGCCACACCCCTTCACCATAATGTATATATATGCCACACCTCCTTCACTGTAATGTATATACAGACCACATCTTCACTGTAATGTATATAGGCCACACCTCCTTCACTGTAATGTATGTATAGGCCACACCTCCTTCACTGTAATTTATATATAGGTCACACCTCCTTCAGCAGACTAACCTGCACATAGGCCACACCTCCTTCACTGAAAATGGCACATAGGCCACACACCACTTCACTGAGACTGGTACATAGGCCACACCCTCTGCACTGAGACTGGTACATAGGCCACACCCTCTGCACTGAGACTGGTACATAGGCCACACCTTCTGCACTGTGACTGGTACATAGGCCACACCTTTACTGTAACTGGCATAAAGGCCACATCTCCTTCACTGGAACTGACAGTCACAAAGCCCACGCTTCTTTTCCAGTTGAATTTAATGACAAAGGAAACGATAATGAAAGAGCTCAGCAGTCTGGCTGTAAGATGCTCAAGGTCCAGGCTATTGACAGACAACGCGACTTCAAACACAATTAGAGAAACTCTGAGTGAGAAATGAAGAAAACTGAAAAGCTTTTTCCCTGTTAGTCCAGCGTCTCTGTCCTGTACACATTATCCGATCTCGCTCTTAAAACACAACTGAAAATATTCCACGCTCACGTTAATCCAAATATCTCCTATAATCCACTAAATTCCGTGTGCGTTTATTTGCTAAAATCTGATTTACACAAAGACGTCGGCGACGGTCTCATCGTTAGCGTTAGAGCGGAAACCAAAACACTATTTATACCACCACGTTGATTAGTTTTCTATAACAGCAGCTCTGACAGTAGTGCAGCTCCAAAATCACAGGATTATTGTGATAATGTTGATGCACTCGCTCTAATACGTTATCGTTTCTATAGCAACAGCTCATTCACAGGGACGTGTACAGCAGATGATCCACTGATAATAAAAAGATTAAAAATTGTTGCTGTGACAAAGCTTTTCTGACATCATCTGGACAGAAGAATGAATCACTTGAGGACATACTGTTATAGGAAAATAATCAACTTCAGGATCAAATTAACTCCGCTTCACTATTACGTATTTAGCATGCTATTAAATAAAATACAAAACATGATCATTGGACTGGAATGTTGTTAAAGTCCAAATTTCACACTGTTGTTAAGAACAGAGAATAATAAACTAACTCTTTGTCCTTGGCACTTGAAGATTTTCAGCTGGTCAGATTCATATCTGTGTTTGGAAAATAACTATTCACAGCGAAGGCCATTAAGATCATTCAGAAGGCCGAGGGAAAAGAAATGAAATCCGTGCTTCAGTGTTATATTTTCAGCTCTTATTATTCACATTTCATTTATTACTTCATTACTTTGTTTGGTACTTCAAAAGATGAGGCACAAGCAATCACAGCGACATTTGTAAAGCTTAGTAAGAAATTCATACAAAGAAACACCTCTAAAACTATCAAATTCTCCAAAAATCCTCCTGTTTTTGTCCTGTGGCATTGTGGGAGGTCTCCAGAAAGGATCATGTGGTCAGAGAAATCCACTAGAAATCGCAAACCGCCCAAGAATTCCATGACCACAGGTGGATTTAGCCGGCCTTCACACTTAAAAATAATCAAGCAGCTCACCACAGGTAGTGCGCACTGTAACCATAGCAACACCCTCACCAGTCCAGCTAGTACAGACTAATTAACTAGCCTAGCTTGCAAATTAGATTAGATTTATCAACAGCAATAAAGATGACTTAAAGTGCTGGATAAAGAGTAATAAATATAGCATTAAGAGTGTTAGCACTCTATTCTACACAAAGTTCTGCTTTGCGTATCTGAGCGATTATAAATAACCCTTTATGTACACGTGATAATTTGTGTTAGCATGATGCTAGTGTGTGATCATTGATCAGCGTTGCTTGTTGAAGAGGTTCCTGAAGGCGCTGTTGTAGTTCTTGTTAAAAGCCGTGTAGATGAGTGGGTTAAAGAACGAGTTGGAATAGCCAAGCCAGAGGAAGACACTCTTCCAGGTTGGTGGTATGTGCCAGGAGAAGAGCGGCGTGATCAGCTCGGTCAGGAAGAAGGGGATCCAGCAGAGGACAAAAACACCGATCAGGATTCCGACCATCAGCGCAGCACGACGTTCCTTCTGCTCCCGCCACGTCTCGCTGTCTGTCTGGAACGTCACGGTGGCGTGACGGACCGTAAACGCCGTTTGAGGACGCTGCCGAGTCGCCTCTTTTGACTGTAGTACAAAATATAAAAAACAACTTCTCAGTGATGCAGAGAACATCTGCTACAACGCCCCTTACTTTCATCCCAAAGCTCCCTACTAGCTACCTCTATATGAAAAGAACAATTAGCTAGCAGGAAATTAGTTAGCAATGTCTTAGCATCTAATTAATGATTCTAATTTAGGGTTTGAATTAATTTCTCTTCCTTGTGCAATCATTTAGCCGAGGTTTGCAGCTAATAAAGTAATGTAGAAGGTTAAGTCCATTTACTATCTCAAGAAGCATCTGAAAATTAAATGTTATCCACAGCAGAAAAATGATGTGCTGCATTCCTGATGTTTCTAAGCAGCACATATGACCCTGTGATATGATTTAAGCCTCTGCAATAATAACAATAATAATGTGTTTAATACTGTGAAATCTAATATAACTGTGTATTTCCACGTTTGTGTTACTCTGTAAGTAAAAAATCCCAGTGGATTTGAAACATGACGGAGAACCTTGAGCTCCTCGGAGGAAACAAAAAAAAATCCTTTTAGCCTCTGCAGCCTTTCATTTCTCTCGAGAACCGAGGACTTGTCACTCCTTCAGGACGAACTGACCGGACACTGTTTGACTCAACGGAGTCCTTGGAGACGTCGTGGCCTATTAACAGCCTGCAATGAGCCACTGAAGTGATTTCTAATGAGGTCGCAATACCAGGACTGTTAACTGAAATAAAAACCTATTTGCATCACTAGCTTAAGTGAGAATATTCTAATGAAGGGTTTACATCATTCTTCCGGGAGTCGTAAGGTCTAGTGCTGTAACTTAAATGCCAGGAGGTTTTCCACAGCTCAGTGCGACTGGGGAAGATCCTGAGAGAAGTTCAGAAACGTCTACAACTTCATTTCCGCTTCATAAAGGGATTAGTGACCTTAGTGATAGATTGTCGTCCCACCAGTGACGTATTCCCCATGTTCCGGGGTTTAACCTCCGGATCCACTGCCACTCTGACCAGGATAAAGTGCTAATACAGGTGATGAATGAGTGAATGAATGAATGAACCTTGGTAATAACTGTGGACACATTCATCAGTCAGACTTGCTTGCAAGCATTTCAGGTAAACAGAAAGTAACACAAACCTCGACAGCCTCTGGAGCCGGAGTAACGTTGTTGTTCTTCTTGGATCCGATGCGAAATTTGGCCGCTTTATAGATCTTCCAGTAGACGAACAGCACGACACAGAGTGGCAGATAGAAAGCTCCAAAGGTGGAGAAGATGGTGTAGGATGGCTCCTGGCTCACCTGGCACTCCATCGCTTCCTCCGAATACGTCTCTCCCCATCCGAACTGCGGCGAGAAGGAGATGATAGATGAGAGCATCCACGTCAGTCCGATCATCACGTTGGAGATCCTCTTGCGTCTCTTCAAAGTGTACTCCAGGTGCCGTGTGATGGACCAGTAGCGATCGAGTGCGATGGCAGTAACATTCCAGATACTGGCAGTGCAGCAGAGAACATCGAAGGAGATCCACATTTGACAGAGCGCTCGCCCGAGGATCCATCGCTGGCCATACAGCTCTCGGACGAGGCTCAGGGGCATCACCAGTCCGGCCACCATCACGTCCGAGATGGCCATGGAGGCCACTAGGTTGTGAGGAACACGATGGAAAGTGCGGACCCTTAGGATGGTCACGAGGACCAGCATGTTCCACATGAATGTGGCCAAAACCAGCATGGCCAGCAGGGTGAAGGTCAGGACGCTGAACACCGTCACGGGTCTGTGCAGGTTTCCATGAAGCAAGCTGTGATTGGACGAGGTGGAGATGCTGGAATTGGACATCCTCAGATAGGTTTGTGAAGCTTAACTAAGACAGAATTCCTCACAACTGCAACAAGCAAAGCAAAAGAAGGTTAGATCAGGGGAACAGTTACAGGAAGAGGGTTAGACGTAGAGGTGACCAATCTAGAAATGAGAATTTTGTCAGAGTAATTTAGTGTGTCGAATAACAGCGAAAAGCCTCGTCTCTGCATGGAGTTTACGGATATCAGCATCCTTGCTGAGTGTGTGTGAGAGCGTGTGTGAGTGTGTGAGAGTCTTTCCTAAGCTTTCGTCTCATCTGCTCACTCCACATTTGCATTTTGATGCACAACCTGCTGGGAGAAAAAGTGAGTTATCGATGATTTATTTATGATTAAAAAGGCTTAGATTTAGATTTTAGGCTCAGGTCTTTCAAATGACTCATGAACAACTTGGAGAGACTCTCCTTACTCTGATGCCTACTAATAGCACACAGTGGAACCTCAAGGTCTGAGCTGCTGATCTCCTGCACGCTGGAGTCACAGCAGAGCACCGGGTTCATGTGGGTTCTCTGGTTTCCTCCCACCTCATAACAACATGCTGATAGGAGGGCTGATGATGCTACATTAAACCCTGGGTGTAAACTGATGTGCTTAATTCATGGAGATAGTCTTGGATCATGAAAAAAAAATATTTTTAATATTTCACACCATATTCTCTGATGCTCCTGGATTGGATACTGTTTGGATCGGGTTTGGATAATTGGCACTTCTGAGGAAGCCACTCCAAACACGACTAAGTAGTTAAGGAAGCAATTAAACTACAGACGGCGTATATGATGTTAATGATATGGGGCTGCTACGTGTTTCAGCGAGATTCAGCTAATGGACTCAGCACATGATTGCTTTTCTAAAATGAAATGTGTTTTTTTAAGCTCTGATACAAGGATGGAAAGATAAATCAAGTCAGTACACAAAATGTAAGATACTACACCGTATCCCTAGACTGACATAAGGATTTTATTAATACACCATATTGAGAAAAGTTTTGGAAGTCTGCCTTTACATGCACATGAATGTAATATGGAGTTGTCCTGCTCTTTGCAGTTATAACAGCTTCAACTCTTCTTAGAAGGCTTTCCACAAGGTTTACGGGAATTTTTGACCGTTCCTCTAGAAGCGCATTTGTGAGGTCAGGCACTGATGTTGAATGAGAAGGCCTGGCTCGCAGTCTCCGCTCTAATTCATCACAAAGGCGTTCTATGGAGTTGAGGTCAGGACTCTTTATGGACCTTGCTTTGTTAGCAAGACATCGTTAGATGTCCTTATGGACCTTGCTTTGGTCACTGGTGTGCAGTCATGTTGGAACAGGAAGGGGTCATCCCCAAACTGTTCCCACAAAGTTTGGAGCATGAAATTGTCCAAAATGTCTTGGTATGCTGAAGCATTAAGAGTTCCTTTCACTGGAACTAAGGGGCCGAGCCCAACCCCTGAAAAACAACACCTGAACTGAATGATTTGGAGGGGTGTCCCAAAACTTATAGTGTTATATATAGTGATATAGTGTAAATATAGTGTCTGGTACACCACAGGTGACAGTGACAGTAGGAATGACTTCCTGTGACACTCCTAATGAAGTTTGATTTTATTTTAAAGACTACAACAAAAGGCTTAATCAAAGAGTGATTAAACCTCATTAAAAGTGGAATAATCACTTTAAGTCCATGACCATAAAGTTCAAACATTACTACAGAAGGAGCTTAGAAACGCTCAAGGTTGCTTAGTTACTTAAACCCCAGGAGAAATTCCTGATGCCGTGCCAAACAGGCAGCAATAACATCAGCTCTGGCTCTGAATAACTGAACACGAGCGCAGGATGCTTATATATCAGACATGTACATGTATATATATATATATATATATATATATATATATATATATATATATATATATATATATATATATATATATATATATGTATATATGTACGTATATAACATCTAAGAAATCCTTATATAAATCAGATCAGCATCATACCTGTATATCATATATGCTCATTGATAAATAAACACTCGCACATGAACCTTTATGTTTTGTACTATTTACTGTCTGTTAGCAAAAAATGATGTAAAATATAATACAGCAAACGTCCATTCATTTCTATAATGAGTGTAAATTACACTATTACTTTCTTTACACACATCCCTGAACCACTGTGGCCTTCAAACGCCTCCACACGTGAAGAAAAATAAACCTTCTCCCTTTTCTAACCGAGGTTAGAGATCTGACCGAATTGAGTCAGCGTTCCTCTGCCTCTCTGCGTGCAGACTTTGGAAAATCATCTCCGTATTCGTGTGTAGGAGGCTGCAACCCACACTGACGCCACCTTCAACCCCTCATCAGCCTCGACTGGCTGAAGTCTCATCGAATCGTTGCTTTAATGACCGGATTGGAGACAGATCTGAGGATCTGTTAATCATACAGTGACCAGGGAAACAGATCTGAAGCTTGAGTAATTAACAAAATATCACTTACTGCTTTATTATGGCGTATGTAAGCATTGTTATAGCATTCAAACTGAGCAAGATAAACATTATGAACGTATTTTAATGTTTCATTGCTAGTCATGCAAATAAAAAAAAATGCAATGCTTGGAAAAGTTACGTCTTTTTCTCCTAATAACAATACACTTTTTTCATAATAACAACATACTTTTCCCTACGTAACAATATGCCTTTTTTTGTAATAACGATACACTTCTTTTGGAATAACATTATAATCTTTTTTTAATAACAACATGCTTTCATGTTATAACTCCACAAAGCTTTTCTTTTCGTAATAACGACATGTTATTGTTACTGTAACGCTATATCGTTGTTATAACCACTCTATACGCCATTCATAACAGCAAGATGTTTATTTAAAGCTTAAAAACGGGAACAGTCCATGTGATGAGTTGTAACACGCTTTAGATGTTTCTTTTCTCGCCAGAACAACATGTTGTCGTGTAATAAACACAGTAACAGGAACGACATGGTTTTTTCATCTGATGAGGATTTTTTGTGCTGCAGTGTGAGACGATCTAACGGATGAGAATAACGCACTCGGTATAGAAAGCAGAACGGATCTCTCAGCTCAGAGTAAATAAATAGGATTTAAGATGTTTTCATGGTAAAGGTTGATGTTTAAAGATCTACAGACACGCATCATCAAAACTTCTAAAGAACATTCAGGACTCAGGAGGAAAGGCGGTACGCACCTCACGGAGACTCGCTTGATTTCCTAATTAACGAAAGCAAACAGGTGAAGTCGATTACACGGGACAACCGGGACTGCTCACGCGCTCGGCTTGGTGTCACGGAGAACACGGTCAGCAAACCGGGAGAAACCGGGAGACGCGCGCGCGCGCGCACTCACTCGCCGGTTTAAAAGGCACGCGCGCTGCTGCAGCCGGTTAGCTGTTATTACCGAGCGCGGCCTCAACATCCGGAAACAACGGAGTCACAGGTACGGCTTTACTTACACACGACTTCCGCTTTCTGTCCTGAACAAACAAACAAACAAACAAACAAACACTAAAACATGTTGAATTAACACCACCGATGAACACCGTCTAGCTTACAGTGTTGGATAAAGACGTGCAGCATCACTTACCTCAGGATAATGAAGTCTTTGCTAACTAACACATCCTTCAGTGTTGTAACACCTTACCTTAATGAATGAACACCAACAGTGTTTAATTAGCACTTCAATAACCCAGTGTTCAGTGTTGAATGAATCCTCAGTGTTTGTTTGGCATCTTTAGTATTTAACAAACTCAGTGGAGTCACAGTGTTAATGAACCGCGTGTCGAAATAAGACCTAGAATATCTATCTTATACTATTTAGCATATATTGCAATAAATGATGAATTAACACTGCAGTGTTGAATTAAATCAGTGTTTGCATGAACACCTTCCTAATGAACGCATTTGTTGAAATAACTCAGTGTTCAGTGTTAAAGGAATTCTTACAGTGTTTGTTTGGCACCTTTAGTATTTAATTAACACTTTAGATCACTGAATGAAATCACGGTGTTGAATGAAATCATATAGTGTTGAGTTAATGAATTTATATTTAATTAACACTTCCATCCTTTAAGAAACAGCGTTGAAATAAGACCTACCCCGTTTAATGGTTATTAAACACCTCATAGTGTTAAATGAATAGATGGGAAAAACTGAATTAACACACTGGTTAATTACTCGCATGGTGACCATCTGTTACAGGTAGCGGGGCTGAGGTTGGACCACTAGGGGGCTCTCAGAAGGGGTTTGTCTTGTCATGTGTGGTTTTGTTTATGTTGGCCATGTGTTGTAGTTAAGCCCCGCCCTGTCCTATTGTGTCATGATTAATGTTCACCTGTGCCTAATGTTTCCATGATTATGTTTCCTATTTATAGTCCTGTCTGTGTCTGCTTTGGTTGCTAGTCCTCGTTTGTATGTAGGCCGAATGTAGTGTCGTGGTTCATGTTTTATGTTAATAAACCCCTGTCCATGTTGAGCTTCGCGTTTGGGTCTGTTATATCCTGCCGGACACTACCGGCCGTAACAGAAGGACTAGCCCAAACCAAACAGATCCAGCGCGAAGCTTCCGCAAGGAGGTTAGTATTTTGTTTCCGGGTTGTAATGTTTTGCCTGTTTTTGCTTTGAGCTCCGGTTCGGAGTGTTTTTGGGGGGCTCCTGTTTTTTTTTTTGATACAGCCACTCGCTCCGCCCGTGGTTAGGGAATGGAGGAGGGTCCCGGCAGAAGTTTTTGGATTTTTGGATTTGCGTAGAACCGGCTCCCGCTTCGTCCATGTTCCTATGGGGGGCGACGCCCCACGATGTAGCTTCCGAGGGGGGGCTGCCCCATTTTTAGCCCGTGGAGGGGAGTTCCGGCCAGGCTATGATTTTGGATATTTTTTGGGTTCCGGCTCTTGCCCCGCCCATGTTCCTGTGGGGGGCATCGCCTTCCGTGGGGGGCGCTGCGGGGGAGAGTTCCAGCCAGGAGGTGGACCAGTAAAATTTTGTTTCCGGCTCTCGCTCCACCTAGGTTCCGGTGGGGGGTGTCGCCCCACGATGTAGCTTCCGTGGGGGGTGCTGCCCCAATTTTCACCAGCGGAGGAGAGTTCCGGCCAGGGCCCCGGACCTTGAATTTTTTTTTTTTACCTTTTTTTTTGTTTGCTCTGGCTCTCGCTCTGCCCATGTTCCGTGGGGGGCGCCGCCACACGATGTAGCTTCCGTGGGGGGCGCTGCCCCAATCTTCGTTAGCGGAGGAGAGTTCTGGCAGTACCTAGCTCCCACCCTCCCGCCCCTTGGGGAGTTTCTGGCCCCCAGCGAGACGAAAATCGTCGCCCCGGAGCTATCGTTCGTCGGTGGACATCGCTCGGCGCGAGTGCTCGGCGGTGGACGTCGCACGGCGCTGCTGCTCGGCGGTGGACGTCGCTCGCCGCTGCTGCTTGGCGGTGGACGTCGCTCGGCCCTGCTGCTCGGTGGTGGACGTCACTTGGCTCTGCTGCTCGGCTGTGGACGGCGCTCGGCGCCTCCGCTCGGTTGTGGACATCGCGTGGGACCCTTTGGCCTTGCCGTCGGGTCCTGTGCTCCCCCACTTGTCTCGCTCCTGCTTCTCACTCCCCCCACGTGCCTTGCCTTGATCCTCGTTCCCCCCACTTGCCTCTCCTTGGTCCTCACTTCCCCCCACTCGCCTTGCTTTTGTTTCTCGCTCCCCCCCAAGTGCCTCGCCCTGCTTCTCGCTCCCCCCACCGGCCTCTCTATGCTCCTTGCTCCTCCTCAGGACCCATCGTTGGCCCGGACTTTCGGGGAGGGCTAAGGTTTGGCGCGTCGGGAGCCGCGCCGTTGAGAGGGGGGAGATGTTACGGGTAGCGGGGCTGAGGTTGGACCACTAGGGGGCTCTCAGCAGGGGTTTGTCTTGTCATGTGTGGTTTTGTTTATGTTGGCCATGTGTTGTAGTTAAGCCCCGCCCTGTCCTATTGTGTCATGATTAATGTTCACCTGTGCCTAATGTTTCCATGATTATGTTTCCTATTTATAGTCCTGTCTGTGTCTGCTTTGGTTGCTAGTCCTCGTTTGTATGTAGGCCGACTGTAGTGTCGTGGTTCATGTTTTAGGTTAATAAACCCCTGTCCATGTTGAGCTTCGCGTTTGGGTCTGTTATATCTTGCCGGACACTACCGGCCGTAACACCATCTTATAATGTTTAGCATCTATTGCAGTGAATGATGAATTAGCATCTTTCAGTGTTAGCAAATTAAATCAGTGTTTGCATAAATAAACCTTCCTAATTGAGATGTTGTGTTGAGATGGCAGCTACAGTGTAGAATTAACACTTTAGAAAACATAACGGAGTCACAACATTGAATTTAACTCCTAGTGTTCAGTGATATTCAGTATATAAACATGACAGTATTTAATTAGGAGATTTAAATTACCCTAACACCAACCGTATCTACAGTTTGTTTAATTAACACATGCATTTCATTCATTCTTTCTGCCAGACAAAAGGAATGGTTTAACACTGTAATAATGAAGCACTGTAGGGTTCTGATCAATTTGATTAATTGTTTGTATGTTGTAGTTTTGGTGGTGTATATTACCCACAATCTTCTTCTTCTTTCGGCTTTTCCCTTCAGGGGTCTCCACAGCGAATCATCTCTCTCCACCTATCCCTATCTTCTGCATCCTCAACCCTTGCACCCACTAGCTTCATATCCTCATTAATTCCATCCATATACCTCCTCTTTGGCCTTCCTCTTTGCCTCCTGCCTGGCAGCTCCATGTCCAACATTCTCCTACCAATATACTCACTCTCCCTCCTCTGAACATGTCCAAACCATCTTAATCTGTCCTCCCTAACTTTGTCCCCCAAACGTCCAACATGAGCTGTCCCTCTGATGTAATTGTTCCTAATCCTGTCCAATCTTGTCACTCCCAAAGAGAACCTCAACATCTTCAGCTCTGCTACCTCTAGCTCTGACTCCTGTCTCTTCCTCAGTGACACTGTCTCTAAACCATACAGCATGGCCGGTCTCACCACTGTCCTGTACACCTTCCCCTTGATTCTCACTGATATTTTCCCATCACACAGAACTCCCCACACCTTTCTCCACCCATTCCAACCTGCCTGCACTCACTTCTTTACCTCTTTCCCACACTCTCCATTACTCTGGACTGTTGACCCCAAGTACTTAAACTCCTGTACCTTATTCACCTCTTCACCCTGTAACCTTACTGTTCCACTTCCCTCCCTTTCATTCACACACATGTACTCAGTCTTACTACGACTGACTTTCATTCCTCTTCTCTCCAGCGCAAACCTCCACCTCTCCAGGTTTTCCTCCACCTGCTCCCTGCTCTCACTACAGATCACAATGTCATGTGCAAACCTCGTTGTCCAAGGAGACTCCTGTCTGACCTCCTCTGACAACTGGTCCATCACTATAGCAAACAGGAAGGGGCTCAGAGCCGATCCCTGATGCAGTCCCACCTCCACTTTGAACTCCTCTGTCTGACCTACAGCACACCTCACCACTGTCCTGCTCCTCTCATACATGTCCTGCACCACTCTGACATACTTCTCTGCTACTCCTGACTTCCTCATACAGTACCACAGCTCTTCTCTTGGCACCCTGTCATACGCTTTCTCCAAGTCTACAATCACACTGTGCAACTCTCTCTGACCATCCCTATACTTCTCCATCAAAATTCTCAGAGCAAAAATTGCATCAGTTGTGCTCTTTCTGGGCATGAAGCCATACTGCTGCTCACAAATTTCCACTACCTTCCTTAACCTAGCTTCCACTACTCTTTCCCATAGCTTCATTGTATGGCTCATCAACTTTATCCCCCTATAGTTGCTGCAACTCTGCACGTCACCCTTATTCTTAAAGATCGGCACTAACACACTTCTTCTCCATTCCTCAGGCATCCTCTCACTCTCTAAAACCTTGTTGAACAAACTAGTTAAAAATTCCACTGCTGCCTCTCCCAGACACTTCCAGACCTCCACTGGGATGTCGTCAGGACCAACTGCCTTCCCACTTTTCATCCTCTTCAAAGCCTTCCTGACTTCATCCTTTCTAATCTTATCTCTTTTCTGTTCCACAGAGTTCACCCCTTCTACTCTTTTTTCCCTCTCATTTTCCTCATTCATCAGCTCCTCAAAGTACTCCTTCCATCTCCTCTGTACACTCTCCTCACTTGTGAGCACCCTTCCATCTCTATCCTTAATAACTCCAACTTGCTGCACATCCTTCCCATCTCGATCCCTCTGCCTAGCTAACCTGTACAAGTCCTTCTCTCCTTCTCTAGTGTCTAACCTAGTGTACAACTCGTCATATGCCTTCTGCTTGGCCTTAGACACCTCCCTCTTCACTCTGCGCTGTAACTCCTTGTATTCCTGTCTATTCTCTTCAGTCCTGTCCATGTCCCACTTCTTCTTGGCTAACCTCTTCCTCTGGACACTATCCTGAACTTCCTCATTCCACCACCAAGTCTCCTTATCTTCTTTCCTCCTTCCAGATGACACACCCAGCACCTTTCTCCCTGTCTCCCTGATCACTTCTGCTGTAGTTTCCCAGTCATCTGGCAGCACTACCTGACCACCCAGAGCTTGCCTCAACTTCTGTCTAAATTCCTCACAACATTCCTCCTTTTTCAGCTTCCACCACTTGGTTTTCTTCTCTATCTTTGACCTCTTCTTCTTCTTACAGACCATCAAAGTCATCCTACACACCACCATCCTATGCTGTCTGGCTACACTCTCTCCCACTACCACTTTGCAGTCACTAATCTCTTTCAGATTGCCTCTTCTACATAGGATGTAGTCTACCTGTGTTCTCCTACCTCCACTCTTGTAAGTCACTCTATGCTCCTCCCTCTTCTGAAAATAAGTGTTAACCACAGCCATGTCCATCCTCTTAGGGAATACTCTCCATCACCTCATCTAATTCACTCCAGAATCTCTCTTTCTCCTCTAACTCACAACCTACCTGTGGGGCATAACCACTAACAACATTCAACATCACCCCTTCAATCTCTAACTTCAGACTCATCATCCTGTCTGACACTCTCTTCACCTCCAGAACATTCCTCACAAACTCCTCCTTCAGGACCACACCTACCCCATTTCTCTTACTATCCACACCATAATAAAACAGCTTGAATCCTGCTCCTATACTACGAGCCTTGCTACCCTTCCACCTGGTCTCCTGTACACACAGTATATCCACCTTCCTTCTCTCCATCATATCAGCCAGCTCTCTACCTTTCCCTGTCATAGTACCAACATTCAGAGTTCCTATTCTCAGTCCTACACTCTTACCTTTCCTCTTCTCTCTCTGTCTGTGCACTCTCCTCCCTCCTCTACTTCTTCCACCAACAGTAGCCCAATTTCCACCTGCACCCTGTAGGTCAACGGCGCCGATGGCGGTCATTGTTAACCCGGGCCTCGACCGATCCGGTTTGAAATTCAGAGTACTGATGTCAGTATATTACCCACAATGCACTGCAAATATACACTGACCAAGCATAACATTATGACCACCTGCCTGTTGGTCCCGCTTTTGCTACCAAAACAGCCCTGACTCGTCATGCACTGTGTATTCTGACACCTCTCTATCAGAACCAGCATTAACTTCTTCAGCAATCTGAGCAACAGTAGCTCGGATCACACGGGCCAGCCTTCTCTCCCCACGTGCATCAATGAGCCTCGGCCGCCCATGACCCTGTCGCCAGTTCACCACTGTTCCTTCCTTGGACCACTTTTGATAGATACTGACCACTGCAGACCGGGAACACCCCACAAAAGCTGCAGTTTTGGAGATGTTCTGATCCAGTGGTCTAGCCATCACAATTTGGCCCTTCATCAAACTCGCTCAAATCCTTACGCTTGCCCATTTTTCCTGCTTCTAACACATCAACTTTGAGGACAAAATGTTCACTTGCTGCCTAATATATCCCACCCACTAACAGGTGTCTTATTCACTTCACCTGGCACACCTAATCGGTGTAAGTTCCATACTTTGAGAAATGATTGTATATCCTGTATTTTTTGTCCTCTTCTGATTTTTGCAAACTTATTCTATTGTAGTCATCTCTGATAACTTATTCTATAATGCTAAGTTCAAATTAGCCTGTTATTAGCCTTTATCAGTGTATTAGCACTACTGCTACTGGTTCCTCTCTCTACCTCTGCACACCTTTGACCAAAAAAAAAAAAGAAAAGGAAACTGCTTATTAGAACACTTGTAAGAAGTGTTGTATGAACCAGCAGGATGTTTCGTAGCATTTGTGTAGGTTCCAAGATGAGTGTGTTCTGAGTCAGCAGGACACCCTGGTGAAGGAGGATAATTGCTGACCCAAGGTCACGTCCTCCTTTTCTCACTCAACATTTTAAGATTTAAATAACCCAGATGTCTTTAGCTCTTTCTTTCTTCCAGAGAAAAACATGGCTATCGCTCAGTGTTGATTTGGAGAGCTGATGACGCCATGGTGATGCCACACACTTAGCAATATGGAGCATGACTCATTTTTCACAATTATTAGCGGCTTAGTGAGTGCTAAAAAGGATGAAATGTTAAACTAAATGAAACACTGTGAATGTAGTATGAATAATGCTGATGTCAGTCAGTTTGTGAAAAAAAAGGTAAAATAGCCCTGTATAGAGAACATAACATACACTATTGAAGCCTTGCTACATATGATGGACTCATTCAGTAATTTTTCTATTTTTAAAGCTTTTCTTTCACAAATTTGACAAGTTCACAAGTTCTTCTCTTCCAGAAAATGTTTTTAATATAACAAAAGTGCTCGTCTGATCTATGCTATGCTAGCTATTAAAAATGTGTCGTAGCGCTTCAGAACAATACATTAGTCAATAAATTCCACCGTGTAATAAATGGCTAAATCGGAGTAAAGATTTGGGTAAAGAACAGCTTAAGCCTTCTGGAAAGATAGACTTTTTGAACTGCTTAAGGACTTTATTGCAGTTTTCGTTCATGAGCAAACTGCCATCTTGTTTCTGAAGATTTGCTTTCTTTTCAGTCAAAAAAAAATAAATAGAAAAGACCTTTATAAACTCTTACTAGTTACTAATACATTTTAATCTTCCCTTCTTCCAGCTTTCAAATTTTCATATAATATGTAATCTTCTCAGAAAAAATGCTATTTGTGCTTCCTCTTCTTCTTAAGTATTTACAACAATTCACACCTTCATATTTGGCGCCTTAACTAGTCAGCCCGCGCGCGAATGAGAGGTTTCTCCGCCCACAAATATTCCATGGTGCGTTATTTGAGGGGTGATTTATATTTATATAATGATTTGTCTCTCCAAAAGGACAGACATTTTTGTTCTAATTACTACGCATGTCAACTATGTGTTTCATAGTTGAAACCATGTATAAATGACATTAACGTAACTTTAGGTTAATGTGATTTAAAGACAAGAGTGTTTTCCGTCCCCCTAATATCGTGCGTGTATATCTTCCTCCCGCCAAATCCTCTTTGGCGCTTTAGATACAATTTTCGCCCACTCGTATTCCGACAAATCCCACCATCTGTGATCGGATTGGCTAGTAAAGAATAAAATGACGGACGTACAGCTGTATTACCCAATCATTGTACAGGTTTCTGTAGCCCACAATCCAATAATATTGAAGAGCTCTGAAAACGGGTAGGAAAACAAATGATGCGGCCAGTCACCTCTTTTCAGTCGCAAAGCTGTTCAGGAGACTCAATAATGTTTCTGCTATTATCGGTATAAGTTAATTCAAAAGTTTTGTGTTATTTATTAAAAGATAATAATGGTGGAAGAAGAGTTGAAAGTTCCTGATGAGCTTTTTAAGGACGTGAAGTTTTATGTCGTCGGGGATATTGACCAAAAGGTGAATTTTTTTTCTGTCAATGTTAGCATGTTAGCATGTTTTTAGTGCTAGCCGGTTGTGCTATAAAGAAAACTGATTAGCTTTATAAACCTACAGCTTCAACACTAGCATCTGAGTACGCGCTAATTTAAGTTCAGCTCATGGGTGACGTTTAATATGCTTAAGTGATAGTGTGATTTATGGAAGCTTTGCTAGAAAGCTAACGCTAACTAGCCAGCCATTTATAATGGATAGTAAGGCGTGTTTGCTAGCTAGCATGCTAATAAATAAATGGCAGTTGTAGTTAGATGTGTTAAATAAGGCTTGTATTAGCACCATATTAGCATTATGTTTTATTTGTTATTACATCCAGAGCTGTTAGTAGGAAGACCAGCTTGCTAGCCCACATGCTAACAGCTGAAACTATGTACCCCTGAGATCTCAAAGTTTGACTCTGAAACTGATTTAAATAAACAAGATTTCAGTCAGATTTAAGTTTTGAAAAAGTTTTAATCGTCAGTGCGTCTTTAACACCATTCATGCTGTTGACTGAAACTCTATATTAAGAATATTGTTAATATAAAGCTAAGATTGTGGCTGTGTTTTGATGCATCAGAATAAGAGATGCACAAATTCATCATAGGATTTGATTTTCATTAATTGACCGAAGCAGAGCTCAGGTCTATGTTTAGAGAATCTTCAGTGTGTGATGTGATGTGTATAATACATGCTGAGTGTTCTCGTAGAGGTAGAGAGATCTTGTACAGTTTGATAAGAAATAATTTCTAAACAATCAAACGTTGAGACTTTCTTCAGCTGAACTCTTTGACTTGTTTCTGTGATTTTAGGTGGTGCAGCTGCTAAAGTCGGGAAAAGGAAAGGAAGTGTCCTACATTGCCCTCGCCACGCACATCATCACAGAGGATGGAGACAACGCAGAGGTCAGCGAGGCACGCGAGGTCTTCTTCTTACCTGTAGTAAAGGTAACGTTCACAAACACCTCACAATCAATTATTTAATAAGTAAATGATCATACCAGAGTTTGATGGCTCAGTTTACAGAACCTTAAATATTACACATGGTAGTATTTACATCATTTACTCTAACCGCTTTCATAATAAAAGTTTTAATAGCATATGTTGTTTGTTTTTTTTTCTTTCTGTCTAACTTTCTTTTTTGGTTCTTTTTCTCAGCCCACGTGGGTGATCCTGTCAGTCAGATGTGGAGACCTGCTGCCGTATCCTTCAGAAATTTCTGCAAACGTCTATAAAAAATACATTTTAATAAGAACGTGTACATGATAATAATGTACACTATTGCCAAAAGTTTTCGGACACCCCTCCAAATCGTTGAATTCAGGGGTTGGGCTCGTCCCCTTAGTTCCAGTGAAAGGAACTCTTAATGCTTCAGCATACCAAGACATTTTGGACAATTTCATGCTCCCAACTTTGTGGGAACAGTTTGGGGATGACCCCTTCCTGTTCCAACATGACTGCACACCAGTGACCAAAGCAAGGTCCATAAAGACATGGATGAGTGAGTTTGGTGTGGAGGAACTTGACTGGCCTGCACAGAGTCCTGACCTCAACCCCACAGAACACCTTTGGGATGAATTAGAGCGGAGACTGCGAGCCAGGTCTTCTCGTCCAACATCAGTGCCTGACCTCACAAATGTGCTTCTAGAGGAACGGTCAAAAATTCCCATAAACACACTCCTAAACCTTGTGGAAAGCCTTCCCAGAAGAGGTGAAGCTGTTATAGCTGCAAAGGGTGGGACAACTCCATATTACATTCATGCGCATGTAAAGGCAGACATCCCAAAACTTTTGGCAATATAGTGTATGTAGTTCTGTGCAACTGTGATGTTTTCAGGTTACAGTAAGGGCCAGTATATTTGATGTCTCTGTATAACACAATTATTTCCGATTAAATGTGAAGCCCATGTGCAGCTCATTTATTGTCCCCTTGACCAGTGTTCATCAGTGTTACAGGCTTTTCTCCTGAGTCGGGTCAGTTGTTCTTTGGCGTGCGGGCATGTTTATCTAATGTAAGATTTTTGTGCTTTAAAAGTAATTAGAAACTCCATCCTCGCAGCTTTTCTTCCTCCTGTGTTTATTTCCAGTTTGTTCCTTTCTCTGTCTCACAGCTGAAGGAGGATCTCAGCACCCTGTGGGCTTTTATTACGTTTTATGGAGGAGATTGTCAGCTGAATTTCAACAAGAAGTGTACACATCTGGTGGTTCCTGAACCCAAGGGGGTAAATAGCCGTCCGTTTTTTTTCTTTTCACCCACCCTTTGGAGTTTATAACTGGTGTCTTTGATTTGCATTTAGATTTGAGTCGTCCTTGTGAAAGCTGAACACTGTGTTTGGTTTTGTTCTTCTCGCTCTTTTATGGCTGAAGAGTGTGTTTAAACTGCTTATAAACGGTGTCGTTGGATGCCGTTTAAGAGCCAGACGCCTGCAGCTTGTGTGTGTAGCCTATACACTAGTCTTGTTTTAAAGCTGGGTTTATTGGCCTGCTTTTGGTGTTACTTGTTTTTAGGGCTGTATTGGAGGATGAATGTATTTTATAGCCCTCACACTGATATCTGCTTTAAAACATTTATTCACACTGCTGACGCAAAATCCAACCCTAACCCCCAGTTAAATATTTAGCTGTTTTCTTTATCTAATATTCTTTATCTAATAAGTGAAGCGTTTGTAAGTATTAAGCAGCAGTATGCAATTACTGATTTTTAAAGATTTTTTCCTTGTACAAGTTGCTCAAAAATATTGGCGTAGAACTGATATAAAATAATGGCTTAATTGAAGACCTTAGGGCAAATGTATTATGTGGGTGAGAAAATCCCATTTGGGAAACTGACTTCTGGCCCGGAATGCTTGTTTAGATGCGACTCCTCTTAGTCATTTTATGGACACTTTTCTGAAGGTCGCTGTAGGGCTGCACGATTAATCGTTTTTTGAATCGCGATGATGATTACAAATGCCAGGATTACGTAATTGTTTAAAGCTGCGATTACAAAAAAAAATCTACTTACATTATTCTGCGTGCTTAAGGGGTATTTATTGCATGTTACGATGTGAGGGGCGAATAAAGACTTTTAATAGTCTGTAGGCGTGTCCTAATCAACGACTTGATTATCCGCTTGCGCATGTCTATCTCGTCATGTTAGTTTTGTGAACATGTCCGCTGCTAAAGAAACATCAGATTCCGACAATTTGCAAAGTGTTGCTGAGAAGAATCAAGAATTAGAAGCGAAAAGAAATGCTTCTTCTTTGGGGTGGAATTATTTTGGATTCACAAGTGATGTCGAGCAGTGTTTTATAGTGCGTAGGTTATGTCAAATAACTGTTTCTGCACCATCAAAACTACACCACGAATTTATTCAATTCAAAATTCAACCACAGAGTGCAATATGACGAGTGTTTTAGTGTTGGGGAAAAAAGCCACAAGCCATGCGTTGCATCAGATAATGGTATAAAGCTATTCAAAACACTAATGTAAATTGTGATAATCGTGATTAATAATTGCAGTTACAATTTCAAGGGAATAATCGACAATTATGATTATTGTCATAATCGTGCAGCCCTAGGTCACTGTATCTAGATCATCTCTATATAACTAGAGCTCTTGCTTTAAAACATTTATTAAGCAGCAATGTTATGGCTGCATTTAAAAAAGTTTCGGTTTGTTCCCAGGCGAAATTCGAATGCGCACTGAAGTACAGTGGGATTAAAATAGTCACCCCGGAGTGGATCACCGACTCTGTTAAAGACAAGAGCAGGAAGGATGAGGCAGTTTACCACCCGAGGCTCACCTACTACGAAGAGGAAGAAGAAGAAGAGGAAGATGAGGTCAGTGAGGATGAAAACGATCGTAGTTCGCGCTCCGAAGGAAGCAAACGCTCTAGCCCCGCCTCGTCACGAGGGCCATCGCCTTCCAGGCGTCCTCGCTCACCCTCTCAGCCCAAAGCTGAGGTCATGTTCGACGACTCGGACGAATCGGACAAAGAGGAGCTCAACCTGAACTGGACGCTGTCTAAGCACCGCCTCCAACCAAGCAAGGACACGGCACTCATCAACCTGTGTGACAGTGTTCCTCCTGTGTCAGGTAACGCCCAGGGAACAGAGCGTCCAGAGATGATTGGCGGGTGGAATACAGGGCCACGCTCGTTAAGGAATATCAATAAGAGTGGAGAGCAGCAGCAGCAGCAGCAGCAGCAGCAGCAAACAGAAAACCCCTCCCACGACCACCCAATGTCGCACATGTAAGAGACCGATATTTTATGTTTGTATGGCGATGTTTTATAGTGTGTAAAGTGATTTGCTTTGTCCACCAAACTGTATGATTTAAAAAGTGAATATTTTAAGTAATTAAACATTTAAACACAGTTGAATTCCGGATTCTGATTGGAGGAATTGTCGTTAGTCCTGTTTAGTAATTAGCTTTATTCTCGTTATTACTATTTAAGATTCTTCAGAGTCTGACTTCTAAAAGCGTGGAACCGCAGGGGAATCAGACCCAGCCTGGCGCCCCAAATCAGCTTCTCTTTAACTCCACGAAACCTCCACAGCACACAGCAGCACAACTTGCTCCTGAAGTGCAGCAGCAGTTACTCCAACACCAGCAACAGCTGCAGCAGCAGCAACAACAAAAAAAACAACAACAACAACAACAACAGCAGCAGCAGCAAGCACACCCAATCCCACAACCACAACAGCAGCCACAACATGCGCAGCAGATGCTCCAGCAGCATCCTATGATGCACCTGCAGCAGCAGGGCATGCAAATACATCATCCGCAGCAGCAGCAGCAGCAACAGCAGCAGCAGCAAGCAGGGTTTGCACAGATGCCTCAACAGCCGCATCAGTTCCTCCCGCAGCAGATACACCAGCAGATTTACTCTCAGCAGCAACATCAGCAACAGCAACATGGCTTCCTGCAGCAGCCCCTGCGACCACCGCAGCAGCAACAGCAGCATCTCCGACCGCCCTTGCAGCCACAACAACTGCAGCAGCAACAACACGCGTTACAGCAGCAGTTGCTGCAACACAGGCTCCAGCTGCAACTACAACAACAACAGCAGCAGCAGCAACAGCAACAGCAAAATCAGCAGCAGATGCACCAGCATTTGCAACAACAGCAGCAGCAGCAACATTTCCTGCAACAGCAGCAACAGCACATGCAGCACCTGCAGCAGCAACACTTGCAGCAGCAACAAATGCAGCATCAGACGCAGACACCACTGCAGCTGGTGCAGCCGCATCAACTGCTGGGCCATGAACCAGGACAGGAGAGTAAGTAACCTTAAAAGCAAAATATATTTAATGTTTACTTATTTTTTTAGAAATGTTTTATAGAGTGTTTATTATCTTCAGTTTGAACACTAATTGGTTTAGTGATTGATTCTACTGTAACATCTTTCCCTTCAGTTCCTGAAGATAGCTTCCTGGTGGGCTGTGTCTTTGCCATCGCTGATTACCCGGAACAGATGGCCGATAAGCAGTTACTGGCCACGTGGAAGCGGGTGCGAATCCGGATCATTATGCTGCAGTTTAAACTTGGTTGTTACACAGTAGCTGCATTTTTATGATGATGATTATTTTTAATGCAGATCATTCAGGCGTACGGAGGTTCTGTAGACTCTGCTTTGAATCGCTGCACTCACTTACTTTGTGAAAGTCAAGTCAGCAGCATGTACCTACAGGTAAGCTGCCTGCTTGTTATAACAGTGTAATAACGTGCATTTATAATGAACATGCTGTAATATATAGCTGTTAGAGTAATAAAGGCAGTATTTTCAGTAATGTTAGCTTTGTGCTGCACTGCGTCAGGCTTTGCGAGAAGGAAAGCGCTGTGTTACGGCTCACTGGCTCAACACGGTGCTGAAGAAGAAGAGGATGGTTCCTCCTCACCGCACACTCCATCTGCCTTTCAGTTTCCCTCCTGGAGCCAAACCCTGCTCACAACACGTACGAACACCAGCACACTTTTACTACCTTCAGGATGATGCATAATATTATATCTTAATGGGTGATTCTTCTTTCTTCCCTTTTTTTGCTCCTCAGATTATTTCCGTCACTGGGTTTGTGGACAGCGATCGAGAGGACTTGAAACTCATGGCCTACTTAGCTGGAGCTCGCTATACAGGATACCTCTGTCGCAGCAACACTGTTCTCATCTGCAAAGAGTAAGACTTTCATCTTTCACTCTTTCATTCATGCATCAGAGGGCGAGGGGTCGTGATCTTGCGTTACAAATGGGTTTTTCTTTTGATTTATGCATTTATTTAATAAAATATTAGAAAATGTGTGGAAATATTTTAAAATGTTATGGAGAATGTTAGTCACATGTTATATAACATTATGTAATATATATAATTTATAGTGTGTTACATGGTTACAATGTTCGCATATCGTTATAATAATTAAAAATACACAAGATATGAATGTGTGAAGCTTTTGGTGTGTGTTATTTCTAGGCCAAGCGGGCTAAAGTACGAGAAGGCGAAGGAGTGGAGAATCCCGTGTGTAAACGCTCAGTGGCTGTGTGACATCCTGCTGGGACATTTCGAGGCATTACGGCAGATCCAACACAGCCGATACACTCAGTTCAACTTAGCTGAACCTCTTGCTCCTAACACACACCATGTCCAGAATCTGCTGGGTAAGAGTCTCAGGAAACAGTCTGATCATCTTCACTCCTTCGTTTTTGGTGGATGTTTTCCCCTGATGTTTTTAAAAGGATTCTTTAGTCCGTGTTGTTTAGGGTCATTAAGTACAAGCTGGCAACCTGTTACCTTCCTGATCTGTTTTCATGTGCAGTAAGATATTTCTTGCTGTCTTGCCATACTGCCATTTTTTTAATTTTGTAATTGTTTAAGTGACTCCCTTTTACTTATTTTTAATCGCTTTTCAAACCTACAGCAGTGATAGTCTAAAAAAAGCCAACATTTTCTTAATGTTCTAATGTCTATTTTTGAGCTTTAATGTCTTACGTTTGATCATGTATAAAATTGAGCACTATACACCGATCAGCCTTAACATTATGACCACCTGCCTAATATTGTGTTGGTCCCCCTTTTGCTGCTAAAACGGCTCTGACCTGTCGAGGCCTGGACTCTACTAGATCCCTGAAGGTGTGCTGTGGTATCTGGCACCAAGATGTTAGCAGCAGATCCTTTTAAGTCCTGTAAGTTGTGAGGTGGGGCCTCCATGGATTGGACTTGTTTGTCCAGCACATCCCACAGACGCTCAATTAGATTGAGATCTGGAGAATTTGGAGGCCATGTCAACACCTTAAACTCGTTCTATCAGAACCAGCATTAACAGCTTCAGCAGTATGAGCAACAGTAGCTTGTCTGTCGGATTGGACCACACGGTCCAGCCTTCTCTCCCCACGTGCATCAATGAGCCATGACCGCCCATGACCCTGTCTCCGGTTCACCACTGTTCCTTCCTTCGACCACTTTTGATAGATACTGACCACTACAGACCGGGAACACCCCACAAGAGCTGCAGTTTTGGAGATGTTCTGATCCAGTGGTCTAGCCATCACAATTTGGCCCTTCATCAAACTCGCTCAAATCCTTACACTTGCCCATTTTTCCTGCTTCTAACACATCAACTTTGAGGACAAAATGTTCACTTGCTGCCGAATATATCCCACCCACTACAACAGGTGCCATGATGAGGAGATACTCAGTCTTATTCACTTCACCTGCCACTGCTCACAGTGTTATGGCTGATTGGTGTATAATACTGTGTAGATCTTTGTCCTGTTCTTTCTCATGTCTTGTTTGATGACATGTTTATTTATTTTATTCTTCAGCCGCTTGGAGAAATCCTGTAAAAGTCCCGCCAGAAGCGTTGGTGGTAAGAGACTTTCTAAAACTCATCTTTTTTTGATTGGACATTTGGGGTTAAGCATAGTGAGAACAAACTGAGACAAACAGGACAAAATTTATTATTTATTAGAATAGCTTTTGGCCCTCTAATGGGTGTAATTTGGCCCCAGTACAGTTGGGTTTTTATATTGTGTGATGTGGTGCTGATTCTAACAGATCAAAAAAAAAGTCCACAAGCAAGCTTTCTCTCCCTCTCTCTCTCTTTCTCTTTCTTTCTATCCCCCCCCCCCCCCGGTGATATTAATAATGATGTAGGACTTTTCCAGCCCTGGTGTCTAGTGTTTTGTGTATTAAGAGTGTGTCTGAGTGTCTTGTATGTGTGTCCAGAGCCTCCGTCTGCAGCAGAAACAGAAACAGGCCGAGGGAACCTCACAGCCTCCTGCCAAGAAGCCTAAGTGAGTTCTGGAGTACACTTAAGTGTGTTTATTTGAGGAGTGTGTGTGTGTGTGTGTTTGTGTGTGTGTGTGGTTAAATTTTTTGTGGGTCGCAGACGAATCCCTGCTTATTGATCTGTTTTAACTATCCTAACACTTGAACCAGGAAACTGACAACAGGGCAAGTATGGACCGGGTCAGGAGCGGTACCAGTGGACACATTACTCTGTTGCTGATTATTTCAGACAGCACCACCTTAAATCCATTATTAGAACTATTAGAAAAGACTGAGTGTTAAACAGTTTCAACTAAATCTTGACATGAATGAAAAAAAAATATATATATATATAATATATATATATATATATATATATATATATATATATATATATATGATTCTGATAGCACAGCATTGATTCTATGACTAATAGCTATGTCCAGTTTCCTGTCTATAAAGCTTTTTGTTCTACTTAAAACTCTCAAATATGGGTTAGAACCTAAGGATGGGGCTTGTGAGGAATAATGCATTCATTATTTCTCTCTGTAGAATAGAGGAGCTGCCCACGCCGTCTAAAAAGCTTCCTCCGGAGTCGACCCCGTATGTTTTCTTCACTGGTTTTGAACCTGTGCAGACCCAGCAGTATATAAAGGTAACAGAACATGCTGCCTGCTCATGTTTCATTTGCAGAGCTTGTTAACTTGTTGATCTCCTGAGTTCCAGAGACTACAGTGTGTTTTTCATTGATTCGTTCTCCAGAACACGTTCAGGGCAGAATACAGACTGCAGCTCAAGTGCCGAGAGAAATCAATATCTGATCTGAGATGACACTTGAGCGTTCTTGATGGCACACAGCCTCTCATAGGCGTCCTCTTTTTGTTTCAGAGACTGTACGAGCTCGGCGGTGAAGTGGCGGAGAGTGCGCAAAAGTGCACTCATCTGGTGGCCAGCAAAGTGATTCGCACGGTCAAGTTCCTGACGGCCATCTCTGTTGTTAAGCACATCGTCACTCCAGAGTGGCTTCAGGAGAGCTGGAAATGCCAGAAATTTGTGGGTGAGTTTGAGTGGAGAAGATTGGAAATGGTTTATAGAGAGATGCTACTGTTTGGGAGGGAAGAAAAGGCAAATGAGATGAACAGATATTTACTTTATATCTATATCTACATTATTAATTCATAAAAATATAATTTCTGCAGAGAAACAGAGATGGTTTTTTTTGTTGCATCGAAAAACTGTTGGATTGAATTTTCAGGCCTATAACTGTGTGTGTGTGTGTGTGTGTGTGTGTGTAGATGAACAGAGTTATATGCTGCGGGACGCCGAGGCGGAGGTGCTCTTCTCTTTTAGTCTGGAGGAGTCACTGAAGAAAGCTCATGCTGCTCCACTCTTCAAGGTGACGATGACCACAACTACCACCATCTAACACCATAATCACTGACCCGCCTCTTTATTTTTTACTCATCTTTTCTTTTTCAGTCTATTCTCCTCACCTTTTCCTGCTTTCTCCTTTCCTTTTCTTCTCTTTCTCCTCTCCCTTCCTTTGAAAATCCCCCAATTTCATCCTCCTTCATTTTCTTCTTCACACCTTCTGTCCTAGCCTTCTCATATCCCTAGCCTCCCCTTGGACCTTTTCCCCTCTAGCTTTCTCTTCTTCCTTTTCCTCTCCTGACCTATTTGGTCCTCCCTCTCCTCCTTTCTTAATTTCCTTTCCTCTGCTTGTTTTCCCTTATTCCTTTTCCCCTTGCCTCTCTTTTTTTCTGTCTTTATTTCCTTGTCTTTCCTTGCTTCTTCAACCATACCCAATTCCTTCCTCCTTTTCTCTGGTCCTCTCTTCTATTTCCTCTCCTTTCCCATTACTCTGTGTTCTCTCTCTCCTCTCTCCCTCCCTCCCCTTTCTCCATCTCTGCCAGCCAGAGCTGTCGTCCTGCACTGAAGTGTGGTGTAATTGGATGTCGCAGAGGACTTGCAGTGACTGAGATGTACGTGTATTAAAGATGTCCATTCTGTCTCCTCAGGGTAAATTCTTCTACATAACGCCGGGAATCTGTCCGAGCCTCAGCACCATGAGAGCCATCGTCGAGAGCGCCGGAGGGAAACTGCTATCCAGACAGCCGTCCTTTCGTAAGATCATGGAGCACAAGCAGAACAAGGTTCTCCTCTTCCTCTCATAGCTTTTAATACTCTAGCTAAAACAGCTTTAGGATCAAAGTGTTTAGAATCTGAATATTTTGTTCTCTGTTACAGAACCTACCGGAGATCATCCTCATCTCATGTGACAACGACCTGCACCTGTGCCGTGAATATTTTCTGAAGAACATCGGTAAGGACATGGAGAAAGAGCAATAAAACTCTTTAATGTATTTGGAATGAAAAGGGCTCATGGGTTTATACCGTAGTGCTGTTATATTCTGAATTCTGATTGGTCAGCAGGTGCTGATTATTTTTCTATGACATTATCTTTCACAGTAGTGCAGGTTTTTATTAATGTGTACGTTCTAATGCATTACTGTTTCCATAGTAACAGCTTTTTACAGGGATTTGTACGGACCGTACGAGATGAACTGATTTAATTTGGTGAAATCTCAGTTTGTTATTTATTCATTTTAAAACGTCTCTAATTGGGAGAACAGAGATAAATAATTAGTTAATCATACTTTATCATACTTTACTTAAATGCTTAAATATAAATGATAACATTTAAATACTAAAAGTCATTTAACATTGTACGTGAAATAAAATAAGTCTACGCTGATCCGGATAAATGTGAAAACGGCGTTTTTGTCTAAAAACGCTAAAAATGTTATCGTAGTCCACATGGAAATGTACGAAACGCTTATGTCCCTGTACTGCGCACGAGTAGAACGTAAGACGCTTCCATCTGCACTATTTCTGTCTGCTGTTTATTTACTTTACCGGCTCTTTGAAACGTCGCGGCAATATGTCGAGGAAATTAGCTGAATTGGTCACATGACTAAAAATGCGTCATCGTTTTCGAAAGCCTCCATTTTCATTCCACGCTGCGATGCGATGTATTCACTTTGGAGAGCGTTTTCAAAAAGACATTGAGTAAAAACGGCGTCTCTGTGTGGACGGAATCCTAAAACGGATAGAAAAATCTGCGTTTTTAAACGAAAACGTATTAGTGTGGACATGGCCTGAGAATGTGATGTGAAGTGAGATGTAAACATTTGTAGATTTAAACAGGAGACATAACGGAAATTAAATGAATTATATTTTCAGTCTCTCACACACACACACAACTTGAAGCTCATTATTTTGATGATGGTTCTTTTTTCTCCTCTTTCTGTGTTTATTAGAAGTACACAATGCTGAGTTTATCCTCACAGGAGTACTGACCCAGGCGCTGGACTATCAATCATATCCTTTATGCTGGCCAATAAAACCCACACTGCTCTCTTTCTGTACTCCTGCTTCATCTATCTAACCTCAACCTCTCTCTCTCTGCTCTCCTCTCTCTCTCTCTCTCTCTCTCTCTCTGCTCTCCTCTCTCTCTCTCTCTCTGCTCTGCTCTCCTCTCTCTCTGCCCTCCTCTCTCTCTCTCTCTGCCCTCCTCTCTCTCTCTCTCTCTCTCTCTCTCTCTGCTCTCCACCCCCTGCTCTCCTCTCTGTCTTTCACTCTCTCTCTGCTCTCGTCTCTCTCTTTTTCTCTCTCTCTGCTCTCCACCCCCTGCTCTCCTCTGTCTCTCTGCTCTTGCACTCTCTCTCTCACACACACACAATCATTTAAAATATTACTATTTATATTTCCTAGCGCTAGTCATGTCCTTAACATTCTCACGTATAAATTCACATGATCGGAGGAAGATCCTCGGGAAGAGAACACTAAACTCTGTGCTGGTCGACGCTGAAGGTTCCTTTTTTATAAAATATATATATATATAAAAAAAAGACAGTAAAATTTGTTCCTTTGTTATTTTTTTGTGTGTTTTTTGTACCAGTTGAAAAGTCTTTTTTTTTTTTTGTAGAAATTACTGGAGGGGAAAAAATAAATAAATAAATCGCTGTTATTTTTTATGATTGTTTTAAATTATGGCAAATTTTCCCTGATTTGTTTTTGTCTCGATTTTTGGAATAAAAGTCTCGTTATTGTGACCAAACCAAACTCATTTTACATAATTACTCTGCGGGATCAGTAAGAAAAACAAGCAATAAAAATCTGTTATTGTATGTAAAATATTCTATGCAGATATGATACCTTTTTACTTTTTTTTTTTTTTTGTATTCTGAATGTATTTTATAGGAAAGCAGTGTTTTAAAAAAAAAAAAAAAAAAAAAAAAAAAAATTCTCCTCGGCCCAATCAGCCGCCCCCGTAATTTGCATATTATTTCTTTTCTTTTTTTTTTACATTTTATTTAATTATTTTTTTTTTTTGCCATTTAGTTCAGTTTTATTTTCTGTAACTTCTGTCTGGTGAATAGACGTATGGTATTCCTTTCTCTGAGAAGGATTGCTCCAAACTCAGGAAGTCAGAAGGAGGAATAAAAAGGTACTTTTGTTTTTAAAGAACAATTTCAAAACTTCAGTACATCACTGTAATGGTTTATAATGTGTGTCTGATTTCAGAGTCACTACAGGCTGTATTTACTCTCCATCTCTGATGTAGATCCTCGTGTGTGTAAGGGGGTAGACCTCTCTTTAAACTGTTATTCCTGATAGACGGAATTCAATTAATTGTTAATGAAGTGTTACGGGTACTTACCGGTGGAAGGGAATTGTGCGCTGTGAGCCGTTTTGCCCCGGGCGATCCCCGTGCCCCTGCACTGGGCTATGGGGGGGAAGAACCCCTGCTAGTGCCCTTCTAAAAACGGAGAAATTAAAATGCACACAGCCAAGGTCATGTAGCACAAAAGCTACTGGGACATGGAGCGATGAACACTGCTGATCCGAACAGGTCCGCTAAAAGAATAAAAGATAAAGGTTGTTCTTGGTATGGCTTGGGTTATTCAGCAATAATAATGATAATTATAATGATAATAATAACAGTAATAGTTGTAGGAATAATAATAATAATAATAATAATAATAATAATAATAATAGTACTTATAGTAATAAAAATCTACTTTTGGTTCATCTAAGTACTCTTCAAATTAAAAGAAACTGCCTTGCACTGTCCCAATAAATCATTATTTTTATATAATTATTATAATTATAAACGAATGACTAAAGGTAGATAACATGAACAATTATTATAAACCTCCCTGTGTATGCCAGTGTTATCATTTCTTTCTTTAATTTATTACCATACTATCAATTAATTATATTAAATTATTACACTATTAAAAGAATATTCTCATAATAGTATTTACCTTAAATAATTAATTTATTTATTATGAGAAGAGCAGTCTCTATCTCAAGAGGACCCATTTATATTCAGACTTAATATCTATGCGTGAAACAGTATGTTGGTGTAATTAGTGAAACAGATAGGAACAGTGTGTTCTGATATGTTGTAAATATTTTATTACAGTATTTGAAGATGTTCTGATGAACGTGTATGGTGATGTATTCATGTTTTCTTAACAAAGCACAAGGACCACAGAAGGAAGGAAATTATAAGTAATAATATATTAAATTATATTAATAAATGATGTTATTATAATATCTGTATTATCTGGTCATGCCAATCCTTTGTGCTGCTTGTCTGTGCTATGAGACATATTTACAAAAATATTATTGCAGTTTTTAAACAGTTGCAGATTGGAGACAGAGACAGAAGTGAAACCATCATCAGGAGCCTGCTACCAGCCTTCACCTTTGTCCTGCGGTGCATGATGGAACAGGTCAGTGCAAAAAAAAAAAAAAAGTCCCTCACTCCACATTTGATGTGATCCGTTTTTTATTGTTTATTGTAAGTGGACTTTTTCCATTAAACCGTCTCTCCAAGTGGTTTATTTCTCTTATAACACTGTAATTAACGAATTATTACAATGTTATATAGTTATGAACATCATGTAATGTCCACCAGACAGCTTATTTCCTGTTGTTCACTCATCACCATCATTTTTAAATTTTTTTATTTAAATCATCACACTTATCAACGATCACGCATATTTTTATCCGGAGTCTATAGAAACAATAACTTAGAAGGAGCGTATTAATATACCAAATAAAAAAAATTCTCCGTGTCGGTATCTTGAATTAAACAGAAACAATTTGTTCCGCAGCCTGAATGGAATTGTACCTAATTATTTCCCTTAATTGACACAGCGTTTAATTGCAATTAAAAATGCAAATGATGGTGCAGATCTTTGATTAAACTCCTAAGTTCCTTGTTGGTTTGTGAACGTCCTGGAAGATTTGTGGCTGTTGACGCTCTGCTGCAATAAAACATCAGGAGACGGCGTAATTAACCTTAAATACTAAAAAGGATGTGTGTTTTAATTACCGTCCTCTCTGCGGCGATGCACCAGCGTTCGGCCTCGTCTTAGTGGTAAGTGTGTTATAATACACAAATTACATGCTAATTAGGCAGAACAATGCTTTGGGATTCACAGATTTACATTTGCATATGAGCTAATTAACTTTCATTAAGGAGTGCGCTAATTACTAATTTCGGGAAGATTAGCTTGAAGTGATCTGTACGAACAGAGCCGTGTCTTTTCCTCGTATTTATTACGACTGTCGTTCTTAGAAAAGACTTGTCCCTCTGATAACTACACGATTAATAATCAGAGATGAAAAACAATGCCGTTTCTCAGCCCGAACATTACAGAACTAAAGGTTCATGATCGTCTGTAATGATTTAGTGCCTTTACCTAGCACTGATTAAACACCATCGCTGTAGAGTGGATCTTCACCCCACTGATAATGAAGAACATACATACGAGCAGTTTAATGAATTATGTAAAACTAAATCGAGCTTGTCAAAAAGAACAAAAAAAAAAAAGAAAGAGTCAAGCCCGACACAGGAGAAAAGAAACCCTCCAAATTAATAGACGTGCCAATCATTTGTCTCGTAGGAATTTCCCTGTCCATATACATTAACAAAGGTACATGACTTTTACATCAATCAGATGATAATTGCTTTTGTGTCTGCTGAAATGGAGTTAGCGCTGAGGGGCATGAGCACCATTCCTAAACGCCCCTTCTTTCCCTCAAAACCCATTTTTAAAGACTTTTGTTTAAGACGCTGATCAGAAGACAGGGCTCTGCAGTTCTCTATTGATATCTCAATACACTGTCTCGAACATTTAGTTAAAACGTGTGAAGCGGTGAATAGCGAGCTCTCGGTGAGGCTTTGAGAGGTTTCCAGGAGTTGAAAGCAGCAGTCTAGGCTCAGCTGTGTGGTGATGAGTACAATCTTTTATTTATTAAATAAAAGGCATACAGGTTCATCATACACACGTGCATTTATAGTTATATGTATTTATTTATTTTTAAAACAAACAAAAAATGTTCTTGTTTTTACTTATACTATAGCAGCTATAGACACACTCTCTCTCTCTCTCTCTCTCTCTCTCTCGCTCTCTCGCTCTCTCTCTCTCTCTCTCTCATGTTACTGTGAAATCACAAAGCGGTATTTATTTAGTACATTTCAAATGTTTTCTTTTCTTAATAAAGCATCCGCTTCCAGACAGCCAAAGCATCCCTGTTGTACAATGCTTTTACTGTACAAACCATAACCTTAATATGGACCAATCAGAATGCAGGAACTGTTATGACGTCATCAGATCCTTCACATTTTCTGAACATCCCTGAAATCATGTACATTATAATTATTTGTTGCTCTTTGGTTATTAAATGGTCATAATGCACTTCTGAAACATTTATATATACACCCTGTTTAAACTTTAATAGAATTTTATTCTATTATTTAACCATAGAAGGTAAACTGAGTGTGTGTGTATGTGTGTATGTATATATATATATATATATATATTTTAACACATTAGGCCTGATGTATCCAATTTTATTGCTTTAAAATAACAAGAAATGACTTCCTGCTCTTCAGTTCAGACTGGGCAAGCGTCACTGTGTTGGATTAGTGAGTGAGTGCTGCCCTCTAACGACCGCTTTGGGAATTACACCTGTTCAAACTGATGGGATTTAGATTTTTTTTTTTAAGTTTATTTGTTTATTTATTTTATTTTTAAACACATTTTTATGTGCCATAGGCATTCGAGGTCCAAAGTAAAAGATTTAGGCTAAAACAGCATATGGTTTAAATTTATTTTGCTCATATAGTTACAAAACAGTGTAATATAATAGTGATGAACTAAGTTGTGGATTAAATTTATTCTGCAGCATTAAAATGGACTTTTTCCTAAGTGCTAAAATAAAACAACTCCATAATTTTAACCTCAAACACATTTATTTCATTAATATGAAAATAGGATAAACAGCAATTTAATGTTTTGGATTAATATGGAGAAAAATGTAAAATTTAGCTTTCAGGATTAACAGAATAAATATCAAATATATTTTATTTATTTATTTGTGTGTGTGTATATATATATATGTATGTATATATGTGTGTGTATATATATATATGTGTGTATATATATATATATAATTTGCCATATATACACACACTATACTGCCAAAAGTTTTGGGATGTCTGCCTTTACATGCACATGAATGTAATATCGAGTGGTCCCATATTACTATGGGAAGGCTTTCCACAAGGTTTAGGAATGTGTTTATGGGAATTTTTGACCGTTCCTCTAGAAGCACATTTGTGAGGTCAGGCACTGATGCTGGACGACAAGGTCTGGCTCGCAGTCTCCGCTCTAATTCATCCCAAAGGTGTTCTATGGGGTTGAGGTCAGGACTCTGTGCAGGTCAGTCAAGTTCCTCCACACCAAACTCACTCATCCATGTCTTTATGGAAGCTGAATTTTACATTTATTTCCATATTAATCCTAAACATTAGACAAACTGCTGTTTTTCCTTATAACTAACTTTAAAACTTGAGAATCATTACAGAATTCATCTCAGCTCTTCAGTTTGGTTGAAAATTATTATGGACATTTCTTTTTCTTCCTTGTGCTTTTATGACTGCTTTTCTTCTGAGTTTCTTGGAAAAATAATTCTAAGCATCAGTGTCCTTGTGCTTGTTCCTCTGTGGAATTTAATCACGATGTTCCCTTCATTTGAACAAAGGTGTGAAATGAAGAGAGAGAGCCATGGTAAGCGACAGTCCTTTATTGCATAGACACCTTTTTGTATGCGTGTTCCTCCACACAGCCTTTATACACGTTTTACAAAACCCAAGAACATATTTACAGCTTTATTTTTTGTGCAAATGTGAAATTCTTTATGATGAAATACCTAGAAGACATGCATAGCAGAGAACTTCAGCCAGGTAAATGAACACACTTTTCTTCTTCTTATTGAACACATCACTTGTGTATGCAGTTTTTTCACACAATTAGTGGCACAAAAATATCTAAACTACTCAGGATATTTCAGTAATATGATATTTAAACATCTCACACACACACTCTCTAAGGGTAGATTCTAACAATGTATAAGTCTTAATGAAGATAACTGTGGCATTGTAAGTGAAATACTTAAACATAAAAATATTAGCTGAATCTGGCAGTGTGCTGAACCCTAAAGTCTAAACACTGATTAAATAGTTTACTTCTTTAGGTTTCTTCTCAGCTAAGGCTAAAGAAAACAACTTTTTTTTGTACATATGTTTGTTATATATTTCATGTATGTAATTCACACACCTCTAAAATAAAATCTAATCTAATCCCTCAAAATAGAAAACCTACGCAAAAGCACCAGCACTAGAGCTCATCACTACACTGTTAGTGTTCTAGACAGTTCCTTAAATCATAGTGCTCAAAAACAACACTGATCTGAAGACAACAATCCCAGACACCTTCCCAAACATGGCAGAAGTTAAAAGTTCTGGTCAGCCCCAGTGTGACTACTCGCTGACCAAAAGGGAAAAAAAAAAAGAGAGAAAAAGAATTAAAATTATAGTGAGATAAAACGCTCATGGTGAGTTTTCCTACGATGCTGAAAATAAACCCAGCAGCCATTTCTCACATTCTGAGGGTGAAAATGTTTGGGGATGGGCGTGTCTTTGCCATGGTTTCACTAGTAAGGCCATTATAGCACCATGTCCCCATAAACCAAATAATGAGCCAGCTACAGAGCATCTTAAAAATAAAATTCATGAAGAAAAAGTCACTTGTGTATGAAATGCATCTGTGCTGCAAGTATTGTCCAGAAATAATGCTATGTCCTTTTTTTTTTTTTAAAGATCAAAGAGAACGAGGAAAACACCAAAGCTGACGTATTTTGGGAAGAACAGCGAGAAGGAACGCTTTGAAACAAATCTCAAGTATAATATTTTACAGGTGGGCCAATGAAAAGAGTCTCTCGCTTAAATTGCTTCAATGCTCATTTGCATAAACCTTATTAAGTCACTCACTGTCAACTTCAACATTTGCTCCACCTCCTTGTTGCTAAAATCAGCAACTCTTTAAAATTCAACGTTTTCTACTAAGCACCAGAGACGTCACGGCTGAGACGTGATAGAGGACTCGGATGATTAAGTTTGAATGTAAAGATTTTAGTACAAAAAACAAGTAACAGTTTTTGAAGCAGGTAAAGCTGCTGTATACTTTATAAGCTGCGACGTTACCTGTAAATGCTGGAATGTCAATTAACACAAGTGTGAATGAGTATACTGAGATAAATACCCAGTTGTAAATTGTAACAAAAAGACTTGAGTCTTGCTGCTTAGATACATATATATATAAAAAAAAACGCATTCTCTAAACAGAAAAACACAAGCTAAAGTGAATTTGGCATTTCACAGGAGCAGAAAGCTAGCATTTAGCCAAATTAAACATTCTGGTAGGAAACTAATCCCTCCTTCTCTCCCTACACATGGTATTCTTTTGATGTTTTAAGTGGTGAGATTGTGTGACGCATTTACACAATTTTTTTCATCTTTTTAATTTAATGTTTATTTATTTGGTTGATGCTTTTTTCCAAAGCAACTTACTTTTCAATTGAGCCAATTAAACGTTGAGCATCTTCCACAAAGACCTTTAAAATCATCACTGTCTGAGGAACCCCGCAGGAATTTGCGTCTTTATCCCATGGGAGTGGACGTCCTGCATACAGGTGGCTGTCTACAATAAAACTACCTGTCTGAACTGGCTCTGGGAGTCCTGGAGCTTTGGTGGTTTTGGCGGTTTTTCCACACTTCCTGCTTGTTGCCGTGATCTGGGCGAGGCAACTCGAGTTGTAGATGATGAACCACTGGTGTTCTGGAAAAAAAAGAAATCGCAAGGGAAACAAATCAGAGATGAGCGGAAAGAAGGGAAAGAGTGAGCGCAGCAAATTGTGGGATTTCAAAGAGCCAGGAAAGTACAGCCAACATGCTGAAGTGAAACCACCTCACATCATGCACAATCAAGTGATAAAGATCAAAGGAAATCAGTTGGATAGGGAATACCATCACCGTATCAAAAAGTGACGTGGTAAAGACAAGAACAGCAACCCATCAAGACTCCACAAAATCATAACAAATCACACACAGGACTGAACAAAGAGGGTTCCCCGCTGTGAATCCACCCCACAGGCACCTACAAACACATTCACGGCAGATTAGAGTCAGTGGTTAGAACGGCGGAACTTCAGAGACAAACCCAAAGCACCGAGATGCAGGCGAGAGGAGCTGAATGGAGAGACCTGTTTTGCGCTGCTGGAGGAAGAAGGTCGAGGAACGCATTGCACTTTGGACTTCTTCCTCGGAGGAGGCTTCTGAGGCTTTGGCCCTAGAGGAGCTGGTTTCTTTGAAGGACTGCTTTCAGCCTGCGCTGCTTGGTTCTCGGTGGCCATTTTGATGATGGGATCTTTACAGGAGGCGTCGGGGGACAGTGCAGGGTCCATGTTAGTGATTGTGGTTTCTAGTTGTTTAATTGTCTCCTCCAGGCTGTCTAAGGTTTTGTATGCAGTTTGACAGATCTCATTAGTTCTTCCTGCAGAGGGTTGCTGGTTTACGGTCTGGGATTCAGATGTCTCACTGGCCGAAATGTCAGGACCGGTAGTGTCTACACTGGATTTAATCTCAAATCTCTTGGCTTCTCTTGCTTCCTTCAGCGTACCATCTGGATCCTCCTCATCCTCATAGACCACCACCTGCAACGTCTTCTTGCCCGTTTTAGTACCGGTACGAAGGGCCTGGCCGATAGCTGCCAGTTGCTTCTTTGGGAACTTGAACTTAAACTTCTTTTTAGCTTCTTGCTTGGTGTCACTGGGGAGGTCCACTTGGGACACATCCTCTGATACCACAGAAGAGCAATCGCTGGGTTTCTGCTGTTGACCAGGTACTTGGAGATAATTACCACTAGTGCTCTCTGATTTACTGCCGGACTTGACCTGATCGTTAGCCCTGTCCTTGGCCACCTCTCCCTCACTGATCTCCTCAGTGTCCTCAATGATGCGCTCCTTTGAGAGCGTCCTGTCCAGCTCTTCTTCGCATTCGAAGATGGTGGAGAGACGCTTGTAGGCCTGTCGGATGTCCATGGGCTCATCAAAAACGATGATGACTGGTTTCTTGCTGAACTCACTGTCTTCCGAGGTGGACATGGTCTCGTCCATTCCTACCGTAACGGTTTGGACGTCTTGCTCTGTTGAGCTCACAAGCTGCTGGTATTCCCCAGTGGACAGAGCCTGCACTCTGGTTTTGGTGATCATAAAGGCGATGTTGTCTGACGGAGGTTGAGGCTCATCTGCAGAAAGGTCAGGGCTCAAGCTGATCTCCTCAGTGTACCCGTTTCTACCCCTAGACGATCTCATTACCACCTGCTGTGTGTCTTCCTGGCACCCGGTATCTTCCGATAGCACCAACGTTTCTGGTCGCACCAGTGATTTAGCCAGCGGAACCTCAGATCCGTTGTTGGATGGTTTCTCAGAGGCATGAATGAGATTTTCAGAAGAAACCAACAACTGATTCTCTGGCTTGCTGGCGATGTTCTCAGGCGACTCTTTTGGAATATTTGTTTCATCACCGTCACTGCTGATGTCCTTCGGAGTGTCAGCTGACACTTTCAGGCTTTCCTCTACTGGTTTAGGGGAATCTAAATTCAAGTCAGATGGCGTTAATACGTTTGGCTGTTGAGTAAAATCAGGAGAATTCAGATGCACCACCTTGGGTGAGGAAACGACTCCTTCCCTGGGATCGCTTTGGACTTCAGCTCCTCCCAGTGGATTGTCGCTGCCTGTTTTTGCTGTGCCAGTGATGTAATATATGATCTAATGATAAACAGACAGAGATTTTAATGCCATACAACGCAAATATTCACTTGAAGAAATTAAGACAAGCTAAGACAAATATTTTACCCCAGATCCAGGTGAAGCCTGAGGAGTGTTTTTTCCATCTTCGCAATGGAAAGCTGAGTTCTAACATTTTTTAAAGACAAAATGAAATCTGTAAAATCTTGCAACAGCTCTAAAAGACAAAACATTAATCAGGAACTTTATCCACACCTTGGTAGAAATCATGCAAGAAACCTGAAAATGAAACGACTTTAAAGGTGAAATGTTTTGTCAGTTCATCAAAAAGGCTCTAATGGGAAAGAAATGCATGTTAGTATATTCATTTAGCTTTCCAGAAGATCGAGATGCTGATACGCGATATCCTCAGCCTTGTTCACATTGCGCATGCAACTGATTTTTTTCCAAGTAGTATTGCAGACATTAGTTGAAGTTCTGGAAATCTAGATAGATCTAGACCATATACCATACAAATAAAGCTTAAGGAAGTATTTAAGGGAGCTAAAGTGATCTTAGCTCTGAAAAAGTTTCTTCTGGTGGAAACTTGCTAAATTGAATCAATCACACAAAGTAAAACTTTGGCACTAAAGGCCAGCGTGGGGATTTAGGAGACGAGAGACAGCACAGAAGAGATGCATATTTCAAGATCAGTAAAATGCCATTAAATCATTCCTTGCTCCATCGAGCAGCAGAAGTGTGAGTATGAGGTTAGAGGTGCTGCAGAATACCAATGTGTCTCTTGAAGCACTGCAAACAAGGTTAAAGCCAAATCAAGGCTAAGTGTTAGTAAAGCTGGTTAAGGAGCGTTGATTCAGGAGGACGTCAGCATTACGGCGGCAAACAGCTTGGGGGCGCTAATCTGGATCGGTTACCTTCGGGCCATATGAAGAAAGAGAGAAGGTCGGCTCCAGTGCTTGGTCTGGGAGCACGTGGGTGGTCAGGTCAACAACGTATCTGGGCTCTAAGTCTTTAACTGAGCACTTCTCAAACACCTGGAGTGGAGTGTGTGTGAACGTTAGATCTTTCAGAACTGGACAGCGTCCATATTGGTGTTTAATTTCACATATTTAGCAAACACTGTCTGAAATTTCTATCATTGGCCCTCTGCGAGTTTCCTGATACATGATGTGTCAAATCAGTAGGTCTGAGACGCTTACACACAAACTCTATTAGTTGGAAAGTGTGATAATGTCAGCTCACCACCAGAGGCCAGTAAACACCAAAATATAACACAGCAGAGTTTACCAGTTTAAGATGATGCCCGAGGACAGAGTGTTGGTGCCAGCATGGGTGTGACTCTCATAAACCAAGTGTGTTTGTTATAAAACACCTCCACCCCACCGTGTGTGTTAAACAGGTTGTTAGGTTGTTTTTTTCACCTGACTTCATACTTTCACTCAGGCTGAGGGTTTATCTAACTGGGTGTGATCAGGTGTGTGTGTGCAGAATATACAGCTACTCACCTGCAGTTCTGCAATGATCTTATCTTCATCATGTTCGTCGTCCTCCTCTTCACGTGCGTTGATGGGTGGAAGTGTGCGTGGTTTGGGTTTCAACTCCGGACGAACTCGCTGGGGTTTGGACTGGACAGCTTCCTCCTCTCGCTCCTGATGAGAAAACAAGCTCGAGATATACTCCAGGTGTGGAGACTATCCTACTACACACAGCGCTGTAACATGTACAGCTTACATTTAAATGTGCAAATGTTTATGCACCCACAACGCACGTATGACCAAGTCCATAAATATTTATAAAGAAATGGTTGATGGGGTGCGTCCATCGTACGAGTGCCTGTACTGTTACTATAGAAAACGATAACATTACAAAAAGCTCATTGATCCACTACTGTCAGATATGATTATGTAAAAGATTAGTCAACACCTGATCAATCAGAATCTAGTACCTTCTTTGATTATATTATATGATTACACTTTATTTGAAACAAACAGAACATACAAAATACCTAAAAGAACATTCGTGCTCTCAGTCTGAGAATGTTGCTAAACGAGGTCTTTCTGTTACACACACACACACACACCTGAGGAGGGGCGGGGTCCTGGCGAGTGGTGAAGATGACCTCTCCAGAACGTCCGGTCGTCAGTCCCGTCGCTGTGATGGGGAGTCTGCGGGGTGGGGCAGGTGGTGGAGATTTGTTTGCTGCATCCTGATTGGGTGTTGCTCGGTCCAAGCTGGCTCTGTGAGGCTTCTCTATAGGAGGTTTATGAACAAACTCCAAGCTGCTTTGGACCGGTTTATCTGCTACTGGTTCGGCTGGAGAGGTGGCCTCTGTTTGGAAAAGGAAACAAAAGCATGTTGAGAGAATTTTTTTGCACACCGGAGGTGTTAAATGCCACGATGGTAGTGCAGACATTTATTTTTGGGAAGGTGCAAAGACTTCTATTCACTTAGTAAGACTTAAAAAGTAGAGATGCGCTGTGCATCTAGAAAGCTGACCACTGACCCGATATAGAACACATTCAAACTGTAAACAATTTAAAATGATGATCAAAAAATTGTTAGTGTGTCCTAGTTTTTTTTAACCACGTTTTCTTAAAACATTAAATATATATTTTTTATATCAAAAACAGCAATTACTCAAACTTATTTCAGTTCATTTCTAAGAAAAGATTAAATGGAGGCCACACCTTCTTTACTGAGACTGGCAGGCACGGAGGCCAAGCCTACTTTACTGAGACGGCCAGGCACGGAGGCCACATCTACTTCACTGAAACTGACAGACACCATAGCCATGCCTCCTTCACTGAGACTGACCCATAGTGACAGGCACGTATACTGCTAAAAGTGAATTATTAGTCCACTGAATTTTCAAATAATTTGATTTAATATGATTAGAAGCAGCTAAGGGACAGACCTGGGCGTGTAGACTGAGGCGTGTCCACTTCATCAGGCCGGATGGAAGTCGTATCTGAGGCTCTGCTCTTCTCCTGATTGGTCAGCTCCAGGTCAGGTATGTTGTTCATCAGGTTAGCTTGAGCCTTCTGTAAAATGCGCTCCATGTCTGCTTCTTCCTCGGCCTGTCTCCTGTCCGCCACCTGGAAGGACACGCCCACAACCTCAAAATCTTTACAACCCAATATCACAGGATTCAATACACACTGTTAAATATGGCAGAAAGACAAAAGAAGAATCTAGAAGTGTAAGAAAAAGACAGACAAAGGTGTGAGAGAGAGACAGACAGGAAAGAAAGAAAAAGCTGACAGACAGAAATACAAAAAGAAAAACAAAGACAGAATGTGAACTGCTTAGACACATAAGTGCTGTGATGAAAGCCCAGTAACTCGCTGCTCCTCACCTTATCCCTCTCGGCGGTCTCTCTGCAGATCAGTGGCTCGTTCTGGACGTCACTCGTGGCCACCGTGACGACGGAAGGGTCGTCTCGGCCGTGACTTTGGACCAGTGCTGAGCTGCATGACCTCTGTGCCATGATGGGAGAGGACGAAGAGACGAGCTCACAGTGGGCGAGGTTAGAAGAAGAGGTGATGGTAAAGTGGGCGGGGTTTGAGGATAAACGCTGCTGAGGTGTGGCTGAGTCCCTGGTCAGTCCGGGGGAATCGGGTGACTTGGGCTTCGTGGAGATTGGGTCAGTATGGAGGGAGCCTTCTGTAGCTCGTCTGATCAACATACACAGGGTATCAGTATCATTATCTCACTCACACACACACACACACACACCTACAGCAGGATAAAACATCTCAATCTCCAGGTTAATGGATAAAATAAATAATAATGACTAGGAATGGTAGAATGAGCATCACTTTAACTCCACCATGTGACCATGAAAATGTGGAGTATTCTGTGTGTGTGTGTATACATGTGTGTGTGACGTACATCCTGAGGCTACTGAGAGTCTCGGTCAGGGCTTTAACCCTTTTCAGCATGTTGTCCATCTTCTGAGGTTCCTCCTTCAGGAAGCGGACGGCCTCCACCTCCATCCTCAACACCGCATGCATCCTCGACTGCAGAGATGGGAACTCTCCTGATCGCACACACACACACACACACACACACACACACACACAGGTTTGTCATCATCGGGTCTGTAAAGTGCTTCTCTGTTATCTTTGGGATTTAAACTCACATCCTGTTGGTGTTTAGGCTCAAACACTGACCAGTGAACCATCACTGTCCACTTTATTACACCACATTTTTAATATACGTTCATATTTACGTTTTAAGAGCTGCAGTTCCTTTCCTCCATGCGTCTGACCTCGGGATATCCCCATAGCTCTTACCCTTCAGTGTGGCGAGTGTCTCTCCGACCTTCCTCAGATTAACTGCTCCATCCTCCACGTCCCGCAGCGTGACGGGTCTCTGAGCCGAGCTGGAGTTCCTCTTCAGCTGCTCCACATGTTTCTCCAGATCCCTGTATAGATGAAAAGATGAAGCAGGAGATTAACAATTAAATTGCATTAAATACACACACACACACACACACATGCACACACGCACACACAGAGCTGCATGAAATAAATTGGAGGAATAATGTGAGATTGGACCTGGATGTGTTCTGTGTTTGATTAAAGGAGCGCTGCAGTATAAAGTTTTTTTACTGCAGTGTGTCATTGTGCAGGTAAACACCTTTTACACACTTGCTGCACTGTATTTTTAATTTTTTTATTTAAGACCTTTAATATGAGCCGAAATTTGCTTTTTACAAACAAAAAACATTAACCCCAGTTCTGATGAAATTATTCTGTTGTGTCTCAGGATCCGAAGAAATGTTTCCATTCCGGTCCACTACGGGTCAGTGCTGCCAATTTAACTCATTATTATACTACTTTAAAAAAAGACCAAAAGAAAGAGTGACCTATAATCATGTAGTCAATGTTTAGCTGTAAAAAAAGTCAAAGAAACTTTTAAGGATAACATTATCAGAGTTTTTTAAAACATACAAAACTCTGATAATTAACTTTCATAAGTTTTTTTTTATCATCATATAGATGATGTTCTGTACATGTAGCTAACATCAGCTAGCAAAAAACCACAAACAAATTTATTACAATAAAACTCATAACTCACACTATGACTAATTCCTTCTGGGTCACACACACGACTCCACACTGACTCCAAACTACTTCCTGTCTAATGTTTAGTGAAAAAGTGTTCAAATTTAAACTGAATTAAAAACATGTTTCAGATTAGTAAATTTAAGATAATTAGCACCTTAATTAGATTTATACTTCATTTACATGAATATATCTTGGGTCTAATCTGCACATCTGGTCTATATCACACCCCAGGAATGGAATAAAGCTCAGATTCGGTCGGAATCCTGATTTCTTCAGTGAATTCAGCAGGATACTGATCTCTCTTCATGTTTTTTTTTCAGTAGCACAGTGGAGATTTATTACAGCGAGACAGACAAAGTGTTGAAACCTGTTCTACATGCTGGAAAGTGTTTACTCTGAGTGTGTGTGTGTGTTTGTGAGAGAGAAAGAGAGGTTTGGGTGTGTAGGACTAAAGGGTTCGCTTCAGGTACCAACAACCGCCAAATACTTCAGCAGCAGAAACAGCACAGCTTATCAAATCTCCTGAAATGTCTGGAAGCTTCAACAACTATTTCCTGTTCAAGTCACAGATCAGTGAGGAGAAAAGCGCTCTGTGCTGCTGTGTGAGGCCACACACACACAAACACAGATTTCTCATAGCGTGAGGTGAGAAAATGTTGCCTGTTTGCCTTCAGCTTGGGATGGCGAGACCTCGGGAGGAGTCTGAGCTCCAGGGCAGTGTGACAAATCCCACTTATTTGATTGTCAAACACAGCTCAAGGTTTCACAATCAGATCTTGTGTGTGTGGGTGCTGTGTGTAGCTGTTAAAACGTGTACTTGTTGACATGAGGAAGATTTCAGTGGCTTGTTGAGTTTTCAGACATTCTTCAGCACAGAGACAGAAGCTACAGTCAAAAAGATCTCTGCTGTTTTATCTAATAAACTTCGAGAGACTGAAGAGTGTTATTTGTTCCACAGGAACGTGAGGGACGTGCACTCAGAACCCTGTGGATGTGTTAAATCAGGTTTGCGCTAGCTTCTCACCCCAGCTGGAGCAGCACGCTCTCCTCCATGGCCTCGTATCTGTGTCTCTCCTCGTCCACCTCCATCCTCTGCTTCTTCAGCGGCTCGTCCAGCATCTGTAGCTTCTCGCACATTCGCACGGTCAGTTCCTCCTCCGCCTGCTTCAGCATCGTCCTCATCACCACCTGGTTCTGCAGCTGGACACGAAGCAGTCAAACAGTCAAACACACGACACACACACGGGTTCTACAACAGAACTAACGTAGCCATGGAGACGTTCTTGCCTGCGCCTGACGGATCTGATGGAGCTGCTGCCGGAGGCTGGAGACGTTTCTGTGGAAGCCGGACAGGAGGAGGCCCAGAGCCGGGCCTCCGGCTGAAGGAGACACAGGAGGCTCAGACAGAAGAGTGGGACTCTTACACACGGCCACCGGGGAGACTCCTGCACCCCCCACACACATACACACAGTAATAAACAGAACAAACGAATGAGCGTCAGAGTTCCAATCTTACTACTTGTAGACTACCATATATGGGCGTGTATTCATTTACATATTATATTCCGTACACGCCCACATTCCCATATATGGTCCTCAAGCCATATTGACCCAGGATACAAACTAAAGGACACACCCACATTCCCATTTTTATTTTAAAGGCACACCCACTCAGGACACGCCTATATTTCCATATATGAGCTGAATGCCATGCTTACATTCTCAGCTGGCCTTTAAGCCACACCCCTCAGAGAGAATCACAATTTTTTTTGTACCTAATTAATATATAATGAATTAATATTTTAATATACAAGAACAACGACACTAACCTCCAGTGTCTGTGTTTTGAGTGAGAGACTCGGAGACCAATTTCTCGCTGAAATCAGAAAACATCGTCAGTTTTACAAAACAACTTTATCAGCACATTTATATAAACTTAATGCTAATGTTTTTCTTTCCTCATGATGCTGCTCTTTACCTCACTGCCTCTTTTCCTCCGCTGGAGTTCGTCCCTTTGAAAAGTGCGTTCTGAACGAGGCCAGTGAGGCTAGCTAACTGCTGCTCCATCGCCTTCATGCGTTTGCTGAGGGAAAAGTAATCCGCAGTTAAAAACCTAAAACATTTACCAGAGTTAATCCAATACACACCATAATAATCCTCTTCACTGAGGCTCTGATTTATTCACCTCAGACACTAAACACACTGTCTATAAAACACAAGCACAGGCTAGCTAATGACTAAACGTAATGCTAAAGCTAGTTAGCTCATAGCTATTTTATCTTCTGTAAGGATGATATGAAAACTGAGTGACATGAAACGTGATAGAGAAAACCACTCAAATACAAAAATTACACGCAACACGATCTTTAGCTTTAGCCGCTAGCTCATCACGTCTCGACTGCGAACACAGAGCAGAGTGATGTGAACGCTGCGGTGTTTACTAGCATTCAACCAGCTAAATGGTGTCTGATTATAACGATCATACTCATCATTTTTATGTACAGCTCCACCCTGAATCTCTAAGCCACACCCCCTGGTGTGGAGTGACACTAAGCTACATTCCAACAACTTTCAGTCTAACACTTGGCCGAACTTTTCCTCAGAGCAGGGACGCTTTTATTGTCATAGTTTAGTTTGTTCTTGGTGAAGAAAATATAAGCTTTCATTTCAAGCCATGAAGAAACACAAAAGCAAACTTCCTGATCTTCTGTCACTTTGCCGAAACGTCGGAGTTCTGCCCTGCTGCTGAAAATGATGACGTGTTCACGTGGATCATTTCCAAAACTTACACAGCGTTTCTAAACAGCGTCTGTAGGTGTTGACAGCACAAATAACACGTGCTTACACAACAACACCAGCTCTTCTTACAAGGTCTTAAAGTAATGTGACCCGAGCCTCACCTCTGAGGATCTGCTGATGGTACGAGGCCCTGGAACGGTCCTCCTCCGTGTAAATCCGCGTACACGGGGGACGTCACGCTCGCTCTAGGCCTTGCCGCCACCTCCAGCGTCCCGTTGCTGTCCTTCCGAAAAGATCTCCTCAGGGACGACGTCCTCTCCACCATCATGTGTGCGCTCTGTCCCGGGTGGATGTCAATCATCCGGGCCTCGTTGACCCTGTGAGGTGAAGGGGGCGGAGTCTTCTGATTCTTCGGGTTCAGCGCGCTGTCACTGTACTTGCGAGATTTTTGCCTGTAGAGGGAGTGATGGTGGAAGACGGCGCCGTCGGGGGAGTCGCCCATGCTCAGGCGTGCATCGGGAAAGCCATACGGATCCACGTCCTCGTCTGGTTTGACGTCCCGCCGCTCCAAGATGGCGCTGGGACACGGCGTGCTGGACACACGCTCGCGGGGAAGTGTGGCTCCGCCTGGCATGGTGCGAGAGTTGTAGGTGAACCGCGACGGCGATGAGGGAACGGAACGAGCCAGTGGTGGAGACAGAGAACCCTGGATGGGACTTTGGGGTGTAGAAAGCGTGTGACCCATCGACTGTCCACCTGCCTGCTGCTGTCTGGGGCTGTAAAGCCTCTCACGAGGAACCTGAGGAGACGATGAATGAAATTTTCTGTGTTCAGTGTGAGCAGCAGTGCGTCCTGTCCAGAGCTCCTGGGATTTTTTCATGATTTATGGAAATAATTACAGAACTGTTATATCTTTTAACCCTTTACCGACCTCCCGAAATATTAACACCTGAATTAGGTGCATAATATAACAGACATTAAAAAAAATATTCAACTCTACAAGCACCAACATTTATGTCGTAATCAACAAATCCAAGCTCTATGAATATGCAAATTAGAATGCCGCCATCAGAGAATGCTCCACCCCCTTTCTCTGAGAAACCTGTGCTAAAGTGCCTGTATCTGCATACTGAAATATGATTGGCTCTTCTGTATTAACAGGATTCATTTAATAAACAAGAACTTTTATGTAGAAAATTCTCTTTTATATATTATAATCCTCACATCTGGGTTTTTGTACTGTAAATAAACTTCACTCGAGATGTTTTAATGCAGTAAAAATAAGGTTAATGTTTCGAATAAACATTTAAACGAACTTCGAGCTGATTTCCATCACAGACTCAGACAGTTGGTGCATTGTGACGTTGCGGGATGAAAAACTGTGTTTACTTTCATTTGCATTTGTTTACCGGAGATTTGCACACAACTGAAACACACGTGTGTGCAGCAGACGATACACACCTCCATACCGGGGGATTAACCTGTCTGTGGGAAACAACAAGCATCAATGAAGCAGGTTTTGGTGGAATTAAGGAGGAATTTATTGTGAAAAGCTGGCGGTCGTCATCGTAGGCATCCTGTTTTAATGAAAGAATAAAAGTGTCTCCTGTCTGAACGACGCCCCGTTCACATTAATAACCCGTTTTAGAAACACAACAGAATCCGACTCCCGTGTTGTTCGGATTACTGATGAAAATAAAAACAGAAACAAAAGACTGAATGCAGCACAACTGCGTCTCTGCCTGAACCTGTCTGATCCCAGAGAATCACAGAGCGCTGCAGGACAATCAAAACCGTCTGTCTCTCATCACCTTCACTATTACAGCCCGCAGAATGTGTCTGTTCATGCACACTACCTCACAACACTGCCCCGCCTTCACTCTGACCAATAACACACACAACCTCACAGCACACCCCGCCTTCACCCCTGCTAATAACACACACATTACCTCACAATACTGCCCCGCTTAATAACACACACTACCTCACAACACTGCCCCGCTTAATAACACACACACACTACCTCACAGCACACCCCGCCTTCACCCCTGCTAATAACACACACACTACCTCACAGCACACCCCGCCTTCACCCCTGCTAATAACACACACACACTACCTCACAGCACACCCCGCCTTCACCCCTGCTAATAACACACACACACACACACACACACACACACTACCTCACAACACTGCCCCGCTTAATAACACACACACACACTACCTCACAACACTGCCCCGCCTTCACTGACCAATAACACACACAACCTCACAGCACACCCCGCCTTCACCCCTGCTAACACACACACACACACTACCTCACAGCACACCCCGCCTTCACCCCTGCTAATAACACACACACACACACACACACACACACACCTCACAACACTGCTCCGCTTAATAATACACACACTACCTCACAACACTGCCCCACTTAACACACACACACACACACACACACACACACACACACTACCTCACAACACTGCCCCGCTTAATAATACACACACACACACAGACTACCTCACAACACTGCCCCGCCTTCACCCTGACTGATAACACACACACAACCTCACAGCACCACTGCTGCATTAAGACCCACAAATCCTCGAGTTAACGGATCCTGCTGCACTGCTGAACCCCCAGTGATGAAAAAACTACAACTTTCTAAACCTCTTCTTTACAATTCAGTCTAGTTTAGATCTTCTCTACTTTTATTTGCATCCTTGACATTTTTGTCAATTTTTGCATTGAAAATGAAATAAACTGCTTTATTATTTGTTTCAAAACGATTTATATTTAAGGAATTTGTTGTCGTTATACTTTTCTTCACACTGAACATTTAATTATTATTTTTTACATTTTTTTTAATTAAAAAGACGTTAAACATCGAACTGCATTTTAAGACAAATAAATTTCTTGTAATAATTTTCACCACAGTCGGTTTTACAGATATGGAAGAGAACGAAAAACATTACACATTTTTCCTTAGTATAATAATATGCAAAAAAAACAACAAAAAAAGTCCTTACTGTGGCTTATTGCTGTTTGCAAGTTTGGTTTATGCAAATTAGCCTGTTAGCTCCACCCGCTGGAAGGCACAAACAACATTTCTTCCTTTAATAAGAGCCAGGATATGATAAACACAAAAAAAATAAGACGGGGCAAGTCAGAGCGGTGCCTCTAATGCAGAAGAATTACCCATAATCCTCGGGGGAGGCATGTTGTAACAGGTGCTTAAACTCTGCTGCACGCAAACCTCTCGAGTAACGGTTCAAGTTTCTCATGTGAAGCAGAAACACATAAAACAGGCTTGTAAAACACTGAGATCATTAACACCTCAGCCTCCAGGAGAAGAGCTAAAACTGATGGAAAAAAACTGGAAGAACATGATTCAGTGTTTCGGTTGATCTCAGAATCCTGACTGATGCTGACTTTGTGCCTTAAACGCCTCGTTCAACCCCCTAAAGATTTAATCCACAGCTGAACTGCTGAAAGACGGCCATGAAACGCTAGAAGCAGACAAAGAGTCGTTTAATAGCCTCAACGAACAGGTGTGTGACGTTAACAAGCGTGTCGAAGCACGTACGCGTTTGTTGTTCGCCTTTGAAAATGCAGTGCGGTTTTGTTCTGTGGTGGTGATGGGCGTGGCAGGAATGACACGGGGACCGTAAGTGATGATAAAATGCCATTTATTCCTTTGTTAACCGTTTAATAGTAATGAGATGTTCACTTCTTTACAGTGCGTCACTTGATTCGACTCAACAATAAGAGTCGAGTCATTTGACTCCCAAATGACTCGTTAACCTTAAGAAACAATTCAGTCTTATGTACTTATTTACATTGTGAATCATGGCTAATAATGCTGAAGATCTTACGCTGTCTGGAGAACAGAACGATCTCTGGATGTTGCTTAGGGGGGAAAAAACTTTTAGAGAACGTGAAAACGGATAAAACGTCGAGAAATATCAAAATATCAGAAGTACTGCAAGATACTGTAACTGTATCCGTCAGTTTATAAACTCGCCTGGGGTTTGCTAACAGACGAAGCTTCAAACAAACCTCAAAGCTTGTCTATTTTTTTATCGTAAGTATTGACGACGCTAAGGACCTTCCATTTGTCCAATGCTAATCATTAAGCTGCTAGCATGACTAGCATGTTTGCAGATGTAACACATTGAAAAAGAAGCAAATTACTCAATATTCACTTATTTTACTTGCTAGCCTGAAAAATCTGCTAAGAGTATATTTCTACTTTTCTACTAGTCATAAATCTACTTTTACTTGTGGTGTAGCTGTAAATACGCTAGCAAACAGGTAAACGAGCGTAAAGCTAACGCAACACATGTTCATGACGTCTGTAAAACACTCAGAGTATTTCCTGTTGTGGGTGAAGCTACTGCGCTAATGGCAGGTTTGATAAAGCGAGAATGCATGAGTCACATGTTAGACTGTGCGTCTGCTCATTAGTCAGAGGTCAAAGGTCATGACCTCGGGGTGAGAAAGGAATATTCCAGTTAAAGTTTTGGGAATATCGGAAGGGAAGGACAGTCGGATCTGACAAATCAGCCCTGAAATGTAAAGACATTTTCAGAGACATTGCAAACGTTTTGCTTAATCGTTTAAAACACTGCTCATTACACAGCTTGTTTTCTGGCGAATCAGCGTCTGGTGTTGTGTCATTCCTCTGTGTGTGTGTGTGTGTGTGTGTGTGTGTGTGTGTGTGTGTGATGGTTTCAGACAGAGAGCCAGACACACGCTCACTGTTATTAACTACAATTTGTGGTAAGGCTGCGTCCCTAATCGACATCACTGGCGTCTCTTAACTGCCCGAGTATCAGACATGAGAAAAACAGCAGCCTGGAGTCCAGGAGCAAAACCTGCTTTTGTTTCATCACAATGTTTTTTTGCTGGATTCTGATTGGTCAGAAGGTGTTGATTCAAATCGTTTCTATAGTAACCGCTCATGCACAGCGACGTCACACGACAGATGCTGCGCTAATAAACAGATAAAAAAAAATCACAGCTATGGAGGGTGTGTGTGTGTGTGTGTGTGTGTGTGTGTGTGTGCGTGCCTCATCACATCACACTGATTAAACTCAGAAACTTTCTCAGAATTTTTCTGCTCCCTTTAACATAAAATGGGCGGGGCTAAGAACGGACAAAATGACCTCATAAATCACAAAGCTGATGTCTGATCTGCGAGACTAATATGCATATTTTATAATGTAAAAAAAAAACACCACCACCTCAACAGTACAAACTTCATGCATTTTTTACAGCTGACAATATTAAAAACATTTCTCAGAAACGGGGAAAAAAAAACTGTGTGTGGGGTTGCGCCGAGCGATACGCTAATACGAGATGATAAAATGTTCCTGTGAAGTCTTTACACATGGCTTTCATTAGACCACAAATAACAGCAGGCCTGCTTCCAATTTCAGCGGCTAATCCGCTCCACATGCTAGCAGGAATGCTAATGCCACTGTCTGGCCTCCTGGAGCTGTGCGTCATATTCACGGTCTCAGAGCTAAGCAAAAGTGCAGCAAATAAATAAGATCAAGGTTTATACCAGCTTTCTTAATATGTTTAAAAAGGCAAATTGATGACATCATAAAACAAACAAACAAACAAACATGATCTGGTGATTCTGGTCCTTTCAGCCACCTCCATGATGTAAACATGTAAGAATCGGTTAGACGGAGTTCAGTGTAACTGTATTTGTGTACATTTGTGTGTGTGTGTGTGTGTGTGTGTGTGTGTGTGTGTGTGTGCGTGTGTGTGTGTTTCACTCACTCTGGCATCTCCATTGTTGTGTCTCGAGTTGTGATTAAAAGCCTGATTTGGATCTTTGTGATAAACCTTCAGGTAGGAGTTTGGTGTGATGCTCCTGCAAACACAGAAAAGGTGATTCTGAATCAGAATCATTTCCCACACTGAACGAATCATTTGCAACAAACTCACTGATTCAGTCGGTACATGATTTAACCCACATGAATTGATATACAGTGTGATCTAACGTCTAACGCCATCCGTGGGCATGTACAATCAGGCCACACCCACAAAATACATCATCATCAAAACATTAAATAATAAAACAGGACCGAATAAATGATTCATCTGATTCATTAACAATCAGAGATTCACAGTGACAACTTTTAAGCTCGAGTGACACTTTGCTAAGCTCCGCCCCTCGTTTCTCTGTTCAACAAGCTTTCAACAAGCGCTGTGGCCGAAGAGGAGTTTAAGAGTTGCTGTTACGGATCTCTGTACTGCAGTATCTGTGTGTTTCAGCTAAATGATTCTCAATTCAATTCTTATGCTGAATCAGTGACACTCTGTGAGGGACGTGTTTACAGAGTGAACAGTGGAATGTTCCACATTCAATGTAACTATAAATGGATAAAAACTAGTGTGTGTGTGTGCAGACAGTTGGGTGGCTCTCAGATCCACACCCTAATCTGCACCGTCCCCTGCGGCTCACACACACACACCAGTAAAACAGGAAAGAGAGAGAGATACGGCTCGTGTGTGCGTGTGTGTGTGTGTGTATCAGTGCAAAGAGCTGGGCGTGGTTGTTTATAACATTTGAAAGTTATGGGAGCGAGCGTGTGTCGACACACACACCCCTGAGCCGTCTGTCAAAACACGTCGCTGTTATTCCAACCTGCACGAAGGGATAAAGTGGCAGCTGAAGTGCGCTGTGCTTTAAAACACTAATTACACAGAGATCTGGAGAAAGGTTTACGCTCAGCGAGCTGCAGATCATCAGCCGTGATTCTGTCACCACTGGTTTCCTCTAACAGCTCATTTCGGAGTGTTTTACCTTCTCTACAGCACACAGATTCCTCAACAATGACTTTAATGTTTTATTTTAAAATAAATAACTACTTTTAGTGAGGTGTGTTGCTGGAACAGGTGACTTCCTGATGTCACTTACATTACAGCAGCTAGAAACACTCGTTCCCACAGCAGCCTCACTTCATTCTCTCTCTCAAATTAGTAAGAGAATCTTCTCCCTCAGCTCAGGTTCTCCTCCTGCTGTGTGTGTGTGTGTGTGTGTGTGTGTGTGTGTGTGAGAGAGAGTTAATGTGAGGATTAACCCTACCTGACATCATTGAGCTCGTAGTACATGTTTCTGACGTGGTCCTTCATGTAGATGGCCATGTTTGGCGACTCGAGCATGCTGAGCGTGAGCTGCTGAGGGAAAGCGCTGACGAACAGAGCGTGCACCGTGTCAGCGCTCGACACCTCGTTAGGCATGAGGATCTGCTTCGTCTCCTCGCCATACTGCAGGTGCAGAACACCTGGAGAACACAGAGAGAACCCACAGCTGTTTAACTCGTCTCTCATCACACACACCTGCAGAGATCAGTGACGTCTGAATCGACTGAATCGTCGCTAACGCCGTCAGGTGTCTCCCATATCACCATAGCAACAACTCAAAGATCTTAATAGCATTATTGTCACCTTTGTGTTAACTTTATAAAACAATACAGTCCACATCATCTCACACATCACAATGATTCAATTCTGAATAAGAACATTAAAATATAAATAGACAGATAGATACACTATATTACCAAAAGTTTTGGGACACCCCTCCAGCTAATTGAGTTCAGGTGTTGTGTTTCAGGGGTTGGGCTCGGCCCCTCAGTTCCAGTGAAAGGAACTCTTAATGCTTCAGCTTCATACCAAGACATTTTGGACAATTTCATGCTCCCAACTTTGTGGGAACAGTTTGGGGATGACCCCTTCCTGTTCCAACATGACTGCACACCAGTGACCAAAGCAAGCTCCATAAAGACATGGATGAGTGAGTTTGGTGTGGAGGAACTTGACTGGCCTGCACAGAGTCCTGACCTCAACCCCATAGAACACCTTTGGGATGAATTAGAGCGGAGACTGCGAGCCAGACCTTCTCATCCAACATCAGTGCCTGACCTCACAAATGCGCTTCTAGAGGAACGGTCAAAAATTCCCATAAACACACTCCTAAACCTTGTGGAAAGCCTTCCCAGAAGAAGGCTTTTGAAGTTGAAGCTGTTATAGCTGTAAAGGGTGGGACAACTCCATATTACATTCATGTGCATGTAAAGGTAGACTTCCCAAAACTTTTGGCAATATAGTGTAGAGATATTTGTGTTAAGTTGTGAGACCAGTATGACAATGTGGACTGTCTTTTCTTTCTCAGTTCACCTGCATGGTAAAGAAAAGAGAAAAAAAAGAAAAGAAAAACTAAAAATAAACATTTGAGAATGTCTAAAGATCCTAATGAAGGAATCTAACACAGTGATTATTATAATCAGGTTCGGTTCCACGCTGCTAGCTAACGTTTTCATGTCATAAAGAGAATAAAGACCTGGACTGACTTTAGAGATCTGTAAAGAATTTCAGTGTCAGAAAGTAAAAGACTCACATGTGGAGCTCCTACTGCAGTCGGACTTTCAGTAAAAGCTAAATGCAGTCTCTAATGATCAATTTAAAGCCACATTTTATTTACTGAAGTGTAGAAACTGAGCTGTGTGTGTGTGTGTGTGTGTGTGTGTGATGGAAATCTGAAATAAAAGCCAGCAGTGCTGTGGCTGTGATTCGGCTGAGCAGCACTGGATCCCCCCCCCACACGGCACATGGTACGATCCAAAACATCGGCTTCTCTTCGACACCAGATTATTTGTTGGTACACGTTCAGCCCAACCCTCGGGCTTCTCCTCACCTCGGTGTTGTGTTTAAAAAGAGACGTAACGGGATACGATTCCAAACGGAGGAGTTGTACCAAACCTCCAAACCAAAATGTTTCAACAAGCAAGCGGATTTTTAATGCGGGGGAAAAAAAACAAAACAACAAACATCACCATCATCACCACCACCACCACCACCATCACCATCATCACCACCATCACCACCACCATCACCATCGTCATCACCACCACCACCATCATCACCACCACCATCATCACCACCACCATCATCGTCATCACCATCATCACCGCCATCATCATCACCATCGTCATCACCACCACCACCACCATCATCATCACCATCATCACCACCACCACCATCACCATCGTCATCACCACCACCATCACCATCACCACCACCATCACCATCACCATCGTCATCACCACCACCACCATCATCATCACCACCATCATCATCACCACCATCATCATCATCACCACCATCATCATCACCACCATCATCACCACCATCATCATCACCACCACCATCATCATCACCACCATCATCACCACCACCATCATCATCACCACCACCACCATCATCATCATCACCATCATCATCACCACCACCACCACCATCATGGTCATCACCATCATCACCACCATCACCACCATCATCGTCATCACCACCACCACCATCGTCATCACCACCACCACCACCATCATCACCACCATCATCACCATCATCGTCACCACCACCACCACTATCGTCATCACCACCATAACAGCAAAGGGAAAGAAGGCAAAAATCAGCAGGAGAATATTCTGTGATACTAAAGCGATATTTTGTAAATTTTTTTATCTTTAGTGAATGAAGATTTTCTGCCGGTTTGGTGCTGGCCTGTGATTAGTGGAAGCGTTTCCCCGGCAACGCGAACGATCCCACTGTGAAATTTAGTGGGACGAAATGCGAAAGTAAAATGTTTATGAAATTGCTTTTTGTTTTTTTTCCCTGAAAGCCAGATATGTTGTGTTGCTGTGTGAGATGTAGTGGAGATATATTTTGTAGAGAATCACAAAATAAAAATAAACGTGAGATTAGAGCCGAGAGATCACATCACCATGTATGAAGATTTTTCAACGATACTTCTGACGAAAAAATGAAAACATTCAACAGAATACAAATAAAGATTAATAACAGTCTGAAGTTACAGTACAAACGTCTTCGTGTGACTGGAATTAAATGAACAGATGCTTAAACACAGAGTTCCTCTGATTACATTAAAGAGAAATAAATGAAGAAAAGTCTGAACTGAGCAGAGGAACATCCAGACCTGAAGGAAAACATCTGAATGTTCCTCACTGATGAAACTGAAGAATGTTGAAGTGGCTGATGAGGAGGAAGTGATATGGATGTGATGGTGATGTGAAGATGAAGGTGATGTAAAGGTGATGTGATGGTGGATATGTTGGTGATGTGAAGATGAAGATGAAGATGATGGTGAAGGTGATGGTGACATGAAGGTGAAGGGGTAGATACCCAGCGAGCGCTCCTTGGTGTGGTTGCTGGATCTGACGACGGGGAGGCTGGCACGAGAGCGACTGCCCCGCGTGAAGGACGTGACCGCTTCTCCTTCAGTCATGACTGTTCTCACACACTCCTGCTCCCCTAAAACACTGTGAGTGCTGATCTGAAACAGAAACACACACACACACACACACACACACACACACACACACACACACATCAGAAAATCAGATCTTCACCACGATGGATTTCATTCTTAAAACTACATCAGTCATGAAGTGATCTCAGGACACAATGGGAAGTTTTGGGAATCATATTGGATGTTAAAGACTTTTTAGTGTTTGTAAAGAAGAAGAAAAGAACAGACATGAAGAGAGAGAAAAAAAGAGAGAGAAAGAGAGAGAGAGAGAGATTGATTTTCCTGATTTTCCACACACTGAAATGTAAAGTGTGTGTGTGTGTGTTTCTGAAACCACAGCGATCATGTGGTGAGTTTGTCCCAAATTATTAAATGTTTAAAGTCCAGTTCATGAAGCCAGAAGCTGAGTGAAGCAGCTCAGGTTCATACACAAGAAAAGAAAAACGGACCGCACATGTTATTATTGCACACGTGTTATTGTTTCATCTTTATATTCTGTGGAGTCAGAGCGTTCCCCGGTGAGAGAGCAGAGAGGTTTAATGGTTTATTTTTTTGCTTGGCTGCTCACACACTCGCCGCTCGGAGCTGCAGGAATGTGTGCGAGAGAAAACCAGCAACATTCTTCATGACCAAAATCAAAACACCAGCCGCTGGAGCGCTACAGAGACACAACACACACACACACACACACACACACACACCAGCCACTGGAGCGCTACAGAGACACAACACACACACCAGCCACTGGAGCGCTACAGACACAACACACACACCAGAGATACAACACCGGCTTCCTGACCTCCAACAGCACACAACACCTCACAACATTACACAACACTGACCACAAAACCTCCCAGTGCCCACAGACAGAGTGTAACCCACACGGTTATTCACAACACAATTACAGCAGCAGCACAATAGATGCCAGGAACCTGAGCCGGGTTGCCAGATCTCTGTAAAGATTTGTACAGCCAAGTTTTTTTTTCCACACAGATTTAAGTTATTTAATGAATCAATTAAAGTAATTAATTAACCTTGTATGTTTTTGCTAATGTACAGCGTAAATATCAGGCCAATAATCTGATTTAACTGCAGCCAGTCAAACATGCTTTCTTATTATTCTTTTCATTCTGAGATTATTAAGATTATAAACTAATTATAAAAAATCCAATAAAATAAGCCTGAAAGTTGTAAAATATCTAGATTAAATGTGCTAAAAAAATTGTTATAATCTCAAAAATAAATAGAAGATATAATTACTCAAAACTAAGTTTATTTGTTAGCAAAAACAAGTAGCATTAAATTATATTAAATATTTATTATAATAAAAACATTTACTAAAATATCTTGTATGAAATAAAAAATAAATAAAAACTGTTTTTCTTTTCCAGTGTGACCTTAGTACTAACAACAATTATAAAAATAACAAATAATAATAGTAATAAAAATACATAAATAAACAAAATAATCATAATAATACCATTTTAGCATCCAAATCTTGACGTTACACTATATGTACAGTGAAAATGACTGTGGTTATGATTTTAAGATTTCCTGCAGCCTAATTTCTGTAGTCTTTGGAAAAAATTTTTTTCTTATTTTCTTGACACAGACCTGGCAACCGAAAAATCTCCATATTCAAGTCTGACCGCTCAATAATTTATGGATTTCTTGGCACAAACTCAATTCCACATAAAATACTTCAAACTCAGGCCAGAAGCACATGCTGACTGACACTCGGCTTCGGTGCCAGTAGTTTTTCCTCCACCCCCTGAAAGGAGAGACGACTCCAGTCATTAACTTTTCAACACAAAGCCGCGGACATAAAGGAGCTAATGAAAGAGGCTCGTGCAGGAAGTTCACCCAGAGAGCAGGTTTACCCAGTCTGAGCTTGATGGATGGACAGAGAGGAAAAAAGTGTGTGTGTGTGCACTGTATGAACATGATGTGAAGATGTGTGACATAAATTAGAACTTTATATAATCTGTATTTGATTCATAATGTTCACCAGAGCAGTGACCATGAGAGAGCGAGGACAAAATGACATCATACAGTCAAGTGGCGTTCCTCAAGGTTACATCCTTAGTCCACTGTAGTGCTGAACATCACAACAACATCAGGATTAACTGAGTCAACATAGAGAGGGGGTGAGAGAGAGAGAGGGAAGAGAGAGAGGGAAGAGAGAGAGAAGAGAGAGAGAAGGGGAGGGAGAGAGAAAGGGGAGAGGGAGAGAGAGGGGAGGGTGAGAGAGACAGAGAGAGAGAGAAGGGCAGTGCGAGAGGGAGAGTGGGGAGAAAGAGTGGGGGTGAGAGAGAGAGAGAGAGAGAGAGAGAGAGAAAGAGAGGGAAGGGGGGGAGAGAGAAAGGGGAGAGGGAGAGAGAGGGGAGGGTGAGAGACAGAGAGAGAGAGAAGGGCAGTGCGAGAGGGAGAGTGGGGAGAAAGAGTGGGGGTGAGAGAGAGAGAGAGAGAGAGAGAGAGAGAGAGAGAGAGAGAGAGAGAGGGAGAGACAGAGAGAGATGGATGGGGGTGGGGGGGGAGAAAGAGGGGGAGACAGAGAGAGATGGACAGGGAGGGGGTGGAGAGAGAGAGAGATTCAGCATATGTATTGTGTAGTGTAGAAATGTCTCAGGTGATGGTGATGTATGTCGTAATATAAGCCACTAAACAAAAGCTGGAAGTCAAACAGACAAAATGTAACCGTAATTCAGCTGCAAAAGTTCCATGGAAATGTAAAAAAAAGAAAACAAAAGTTTTTTAACAGTGTTCAATGTGAAATATGATCTGATAAACATCAGGAAGCGTGATTAAACATATCCAATTCTTGTAATATAAAGCGTTAATATCAGCACACGCCTGAAGCTTCCCAAAAACATCCTCATCATCATCTCACTCCGCAGCGACGACGCCCTCAGCTGGATTCTGGGCGGAGCTCCCACACGGCGCCGTGTTTGGACACCGGAGAGGAACGGAGTTGTGACACGCAGGAACTGGTGCAGAATCAAAGTACTTCACTTCCAGTGGCATAAAACCGTAAGGAAACCATCTGCTGAAGAAGCGTTCCCACAACCCTGAGATTCTCCACACTGTTAAACATCTCAGTCCTGCTCCTGAGCTGAGGATGATTTAAACACAGCAGCTTCACCAGACCAAGACCTCCACAAACAGACCAGCCACAGCTCAAAGAAACCTTTACACCAACTAAACATTTACAGAAATAAAACACACCCCCCAGGAACATTTTAATTATTCAGAAGAGTAAAAAACAAACAATCACACACACTCACTCGGAAACCAAAAACACACTCACCAAACACACACACTCACTCACCAAACACACACTCACTCACCAAACACACACACTCACACACTCACCAAACACACACTCACTCACCAAACACACACTCACTCACTCACCAAACACACACTCACTCACTCACCAAACACACACTCACTCACCAAACACACACTCACTCACCAAACACACACTCACTCATCAAACACACACTCACTCACCAAACACACACACTCACACACTCACCAAACACACACTCACTCACCAAACACACACTCACTCACTCACCAAACACACACTCACTCACTCACCAAACACACACTCACTCACTCACCAAACACACACTCACTCACCAAACACACACTCACTCACCAAACACACACTCACTCACCAAACACACACTCACTCACTCGGAAACCAAACACACACTCACCAAACACACACACTCACTCACCAAACACACACTCACCAAACACACACTCACCAAACACACACACTCACTCACCAAACACACACTCACTCACCAAACACACACTCACTCACCAAACACACACTCACCAAACACACACACTCACTCACCAAACACACACTCACTCACTCGGAAACCAAACACACACTCACCAAACACACACACACACACTCACCAAACACACACCAAACACACACACACACACACACACACCAAACACACACACACACACACTCACCAAACACACACACACACACACACACACCCACACTCACCAAACACACACCAAACACACACACACACCAAACACACACACACACACACACACACACCAAACACACACACACACACACTCACCAAACACACACACACACTCACCAAACACACACACACACTCACCAAACACACACACACACTCACCAAACACACACACACACTCACCAAACACACACACTCACTCACTCACCAAACACACACACTCACTCACCAAACACACACACTCACCAAACACACACACTCACCAAACACACACACTCACTCACCAAACACACACACACTCACCAAACACACACACACACACACACACACACACACACACACTCACACACACTCACCAAACACACACACATTCACTCGGAAACCAAAAACACACTTACCAAACACACACACACACTCACTCACCAAACACACACTCACTCACCAAACACACACACACACACACACACACACACACACACTCACTCACTCGGAAACCAAACACACACTCACCAAACACACACACACACACACACACACACACACACACACACTCACCAAACACACACTCACTCACCAAACACACACACACACCCACCAAACACACACTCACTCACTCGGAAACCAAACACACACTCACCAAACACACACACACACACACACACACACACACTCACCAAACACACACACACCAAACACACACTCACTCAGAAACCAAACACACACACACCAAACACACACTCACTCACTCGGAAACCAAACACACACTCACCAAACACACACACACACACACACTCACCAAACACACACACACTCACTCGGAAACCAAACACACACTCACCAAACACACACACACTCACCAAACACACACACACTCACTCGGAAACCAAACACACACACACTCACTCGGAAACCAAACACACACACACTCACCAAACACACACACACACACACACACTCACTCGGAAACCAAACACACACTCACTCACCAAACACACACACACACACACACACACACACACACACACACACACACACACACTCACCAAACACCCCTCCACACACACTCTGTGGTCCAGAGGTAGGAGGTAGTGGAGGATCTCAGCACAGGTGCTGCTGCAGTAGATGTTTCTGGTCAGTCAGATGTAACATCACGCTGCAGGAGAGAATAAAGGCCTCGATTGTCCTCGCTGCCAAATTTCACATCCACTCGCTCTGAGGTTTATGGAGCATGACAGGTGGCTCACTGCTCTGCGTGTGTGTGTGTGTGTGTGTGTGTGTGTGTAATGACTCAGCCTGCAGTGCCTTCATTAAAAACTAGTGTTAAGCAACAGGCTCTGAAAACTAAACCGGTTTCTGTGGGAGAACGCAGCATTCTTCAAATTTCAAACCGACACAAAAAGACGGCGGACGTGAACGACGTGGAGCGAAAAGTGTTCCAGCTGCAGACAGATCAGGAACTCATTTCACTCCACAAGCCGTAAAAACACGTGTTAGCGTTCAGACGCCGTCATTACGGGACAAAACCGTTAGTGTAGAGGCATCTCGATTAGGGGAAAAGTTCTAAACACGAATCAGTTGAGAGGAGCAGGCAGAAGAACGCTTCCTCATGTCACCTGGTGTGGTGTGCTGTAGGAGATCAGGGATCGTCACTAACAACAACAACAAATAATCGTCCAGATGTTCAGACCTAACTCCAACACACCTCTGACCAACAGCTCTTACTTTCCCATACACAGAGTTTTCAAACTCAGAAGAAAACAGAACGTCATCTTCTCAAAGCCACGAGCGAGGAACCTGACGGCCGGGATGCTGCTTCATTCCGCAGAGATCCGGAGCTTTCTCTGAGGGTTCGTCCGTCTCGGAATGAGGGACGATAACGATGTCTAGCAACTCTCAACAAAATGAAACAGTGGAGCAGCTGATCGGATGAAATACTGTACTGATCCTTCAATTTATACAGTTCAATTTTTTAATAATAATAATAATAATAAAAATTTATAAATAAATAAGAAAAAAATTAATTACAATATAATAATTGATTAATTAATCAATTAACTATTTATTTAAAAATGCTGGAAAAATCCCAGGTGCATAATTATTTATTTTTTAAAAATGACAAAGTCTCTAAAGAAGAACGAAATAAAGTGACGATTTTGACGTTTCAGTGCAAACCTTTCTCCAATCTGCAGCTTCGTCAGCTCTAATAATAATTTGTACAAATTCTCTCACAGTGTCTTTAATGCGGCTTTGTAGCTGCAATATTTTCTAACAAACTATCTTCATATAAATATTCTGGTGTAGTGTAGAAGTGTGTTAAAGCGTCTGGTTTGTTGAACAGAAGTGCAGCAGCGCCGGAGCTCTGGTCTGCTTCAGTGCTCTCTCTAATCACAGCTGGATGAAGCTACGGTTCATCTGAGCTGGTCTTGTGCCAGGCCTTTGAAAACCCAGAACCGTCCAGAATAAATCAGCCTCCTCAGGCATGCGGTCTGGCTCCGAG